>JAJTUV010000286.1:600000-1045000 GCA_021653895.1 Mastomys natalensis
GGATTGGGAGTGATGATTAATTAAACATAGATCTATCCAGAGATTCCTTTTGTGAAGGATCTAATTCTCCTGACCTTGTGGAAGCAACTAGTGCCTAAGAAGCTGGGTTCCACCTAGATGCAGAAAACAGCTCAGCATGTTGCTGAGTGGCAGGCCAGGAATGCTGCAAAAGTCACTTGCAGCTAAGCAACTATGAGAAGGGAACTCCTGTGCACAGAGGAATGGAAAGCTGTGTCCTTAGCTCTTCTTCCATGAGAACACATCTGAGGCACAAAGCACCATCTTGAAGCTCAGTTAAGAGAGCGGTTAGTTTTAGGTGGGGGCTGGGAGGGAGGTTTCCGGAGAGGTACCACCCATGCCTCTGAATAATGTCACAAGCCAATCTCTGCACTTCACTGATGGGATGGAAAGTGATAAAAATTAGAGTCCTGTGGTGTGTTTGGGGTTTTCTTTTTGTAGACACTATAAAGAGGCAACATGTTCTGGATAGAAGGTGAGATAGCCGTGCTTGAAATGTCTCCAAATGCCACTTGAGATGTGGAAGGGGAATCTGCGACCCTCCCCAGTGTCTGTGAGGTGGAGGATGAAGAACCTGTGGATCTTGGGTTGTGCTGTAGACTTGTCAGATAAGAGGGAAAGGGCTATCTAGACATGCTTGAAACTAGGCCCTTACTGGTCTTGCTGAACTAGAATAAGGGAGGGGAGGTACAATGCTCCTTCCTCCAAGAACCCTGGATCTTCCTGCCATGGCTAGGTGTCCTGGGGCTCTATTTAAACAAGTAGCTGGCCTGATGAACAGAAAAAAACATGCATGGAGGGCTTTTAGTGGAGGGATTTTGTTTGGTTGGTTTTAATTTTTTAAGACAGAACCTCTCTATGTAGCCCTGGCTGCCCTGAAACTTGCTATACAGACTAAGCTGGTCTGTGAGCTCACAGAGATACATCTGTGTCTACCTCCTAAGTGCTGGGTTTACAGGTGTGTACCACCACACTTAGCTTGTTGGAGGTGTTTTTAGTTCCATCTTTTTTAGCCTGGGATAAGGTGGCAATGGGATCATCTTTCTTACCTACACCTAGTCCCTGCTTTGTACTTTCTTTCCATGATAAATTCCCTCTGGTGAAGTCTCCAAAGGCCCAGATGATCTACCAGGAGGCTGTCCCCCTTGCAAAAGTCACTTAAGCAGGACTCTGGGCACTTCTCTGTAGCCTTGGAAATGAGAAATGTGTGTGTTCTTTTTTTGCATAGCAAGAGACCTGCCCATCTGCTCCTGCCTCTGCTCATGGTGGGATGAGTTTGGCCTTTTTGTGGGGGAAGAATACCTTTGAACTGCATTCTATTTTGAAATACTGATCTTTGGCTCTAAGGTTTCCCCTAAGGGAATTTTTAATGTGTGGAACTTGACTCTGTAAAATCCTGTGTCTCTATATTGCTCTCACATGTTCTGACTTACTGTTTCATAAAAGGATAAGAACCCTGAGTCTAAAGCATAGCCAGTCTGAGCTGGGCATGGCAGCACACACCTGTAATTCCAGCATTTGGGGAAAGTTCTATGTCAGTCTCAGCCACATGACAAGCTCCTGTCTCAAAAAAAAAAAAAAAAAAAAAAAAAGTCTTCATTTTCCTGAATTCCAGCTATAAAACAAGCAACAAAACAAGATCATACAACTTCCTTGCTAAAATTCAGCTTCTTGAGACTCCTCCTGATGCATCTCAGTTAAATTCACCTACAGTAGAACAGGAACTTTGTCCGTTGTTCGAGAACAAGTATAAAAGCCAGTGTGTACAGGAAAAGATGCTCCATGTCACCCTGGGGAAAGGTGGGTCAAAGCCTCGATACTATACCCCTCAGTGCCGTATGGATGTCCTATTCATCCAGGGTAATACTCTAATTAAAAAGACTGGTGATGCCGAGTACTGGGAATGAGTGGACTCAGGCTTTGCAGGGGGTGGAGTCGTGGATAAAAATGGGAGTACAAAAAGAGGTGGCCACTTAAGATTGCACTTTGACATTTATATGTAATTATGCATATAATTATACATTGTATATAATTAAATACACATATAAACTTATACTCGTATCCATAAATATATACAATCAACTATACATTTATCCTACATCCTGACATTAATTCTACTCCCTGGTACGCATGTGAGAAAACCATTTGACTACACGATGGCTATTTATAGATGCTTGATCCAGAATGGCCCCCAAGACTAGAAACAACAAAAATGCACATTAAATGCAACTAATAAACTAGTTGTGATGTAGCCAGATAGTGACAGCCATCAACAGGAAGTCACTATTGATAAGCACAACAGGAATGATTTACAGAAGCATTACACTAAATGAAAACCCAGGCACAAAAGGTTTCACATCCCAGGGCCCCTACATATGGTACTCCTGAGAAAGAAAAGCTGAGGGTACCGAAATCTCACCCAGCTGCCAGGAGTGGTGAGTAGAGGGAGGGAACAGGGGTAGGTAGAAGGCACAGGGGAACTTCTGGAAATAAAATTAGTTGCACATCTTGATTGTGATGGTGGCTGTACAGTTGGATATATTTGTTAAAACTCATCAAACTGCACACTTGAAAGTATTTGCTTGTGGCAACTATTAGTAAATAAAGCTGGTTATGGAAAACTAACTGCAACACATGACTTTTCTTTGTACATATGATACTGCAAACAGGGGGCACCTTTATAAACATAAAGGATCTCAGACTTAGGGTCCATGCACATCATTTTATGATTTATTTTATATAGAGAACTCAGTATTGACTAACTTCCTATCCCTACAGCCATTCTCTCAGTTCATAGATGCTGGTTTTACCCTTACCCCATCAGAATGTGGAACCAGGGCATGTCAGAGTATTATTACAGAGTCCAAATAAGAGAGCTGGCTGTATCCTAGGTCTGTGAAAGCCACTGCCCTGTTTAGTTTAGCAGACATGGCAGGGAGAAAGACATCTGAAACAGACTGAAATAGAATAAAGGAGATGGAGAGGATTCTGTTTCAGAGACGCTTCAGCAGCTTTAGGCAGGGACCAGATGTGAGATTATGAAAGAGAGCAGTGTTCAAAGAACACCCCTGGTCAAAGCCTTAGGACAGAACCTTCTGAGCACAGGATATCCGGCTTTTCACCATCTCCTTCCAGTCTATTCATTGCCAATTGCAGCTTTCCAATGAACAGAAAGCTCCTTAAGCACAGGCTTATAGGCCCTTGGTACACTATTGCTGTTTGACAGCAGGTATTGAGTCCATAACAGTTAATTGTCTACTCATCCACTGAAGGATGTTTATGCTATCTCTCTGTCTCTAGGTATTGCAAGCAAGGCTGATTTAAACATCCTTGTATAGGTCTGTGACAAATAAACCCTTTCCTTTCTCTTGGGCCAATTCCTGGTAGTAGAAATTCAGTGAGCAAAGGTTATAAGCTTCTAGTGTATGCAACAGCACAGAAGAATCTCGATAGAATTCTGATGAGTGAAGAAAGCCAGACCCTACCCCTTAATGACAATACATATGGAATAATCACATTTATATAAAACCCCAGAAAAAGTAAGCAGCTCTATAGTAAGGAAACGGGCACTTAGAGAACTAAAAGTGGGGCATGAGGTAAACATTATAAAAAAGAGAAAGAACTTTGAGGGTGTGGCTATGTTCCTTATGTTAATATCTGTGATTGTTTCTCTGTTGTATGCATACCAAACACACGAAATTGTACATTTAATCCTACAGCTTATAGTATGGCAAGTATACCTCAAACTGTAAAAGGAAAAGCTGGTTGAGTAAGCAGCAGGCTCTCAGCAAAAAGATACTGAATGATGCCAAGTGCTCATGATGGGTTAAAGCAAACCAGACATTGGTAGTGGAATTACCGTGGAGTGAATAAATAACGGCTATTCAATGTGTTTAGAATGAATTAAAGAACTTGATAAGTATTTATTTCATCCTTATTACATACTGGGCAGTGTCCTGGGATCCCTGCCCTTAAACAGCTTTAATTTTAGAGCAGTGGGTGAAAGCAGTGTTGCTATACAGGTGTGAAGGGTATGTGACAAAGCATTTGAATGTAGTCACCATCCTCCAAAGAGTGACCTAGAAGACAGCTGAAGACAGACTGTCTAGGAGAAGGAAAAGAAAATATTGAGATGTTGAAGAGAATGAACTTCGTGGAAAAGAGAATGAAGTCCACACCCCGAGTGCCGGGCCGGCGCGCGCACGCGCAGAAACCGCTAGGCGGCGTCGGTTTCCCTTCTCACACGCGGACCTCGAAGTGGGCGGCCGTGGCCAGAGCGCCTGCGTCTGCGCAGAGCTGAGCCGGCCGGCTAAGGGGCGGGGCGTGGTGCGACGGGGCGTGGCCTAAAGGGCGGGGCTTTAGGTGATTCCCAAGCCGCGGCTCAGGCCGTGCGGGGAAACCGAAAGTGGGCGGTGGCCGCGTCGGGGGCCCTGGCGGAGGTGGCGGAGGGAGCCGGGCCCAGAGGCGCGGGCGTGGGCCGCGGGCCCCCGAGACGAGGTAAGCTCAGGTCGGGGCGCGACAGGTGCGGGCGACGCGGGGAGGGCTGCGGGGCGGCAGGACAGCGGCTGGGCGCGGCGCCTCAGGCCCGGGCCTGATCCCTGCCGCGGCGGGGTTCCAGAGCGTCGTGCGTGACGCTCCGGGACGTCCACCCAGCCGGCCTCGGTGCAGCGGGAGATGCAGAGGGGGGCGTGGGCGGCGAGCAGCTCTGAGCAGGAAGTAGCTCCCGGTCAGGAGCAACCGGCCTCGGCCGCCCGTGCTGGGCAGCGGTACCCGAGCTCTGCGCAGTTGTGCCAGCCCCGCAGGCCACACTGCGGCGGCCTCCGCCCTCGAGACCGGCCGGTGCAGGCCGCGCACATCAGGCAGGACCTACACGTAGCGTTCCTGTCAACTGTGAGCGCTGGGAAGGAAACAAGCATTCACGGAGAAGTTGTCTTGGAAGTCAACTCGGAGCTGACAGCTTTTCTGTTCCTATCCGCTTGAGGTTACATTTCTGTTAATATCCAGAGCTACCTACCACTCCCCAGTCATTTTGGGGAGCAGGGAAGAGAGGTGTGTATAGATGTTAAGACCCAACCCCAAAGGATTCTGATACTACCAACACAAACCAAGAAAACCACTATTCGTGTTGATGCCCACCTCTGCTCTGCAGGTGGACGTTTGCAGAGAAAGTGTTCTTGGGACTAGAAACGCCTTTAGTGGCAGACAACGTAATTTAGAACTAACTCCCGGTCTCTTCCCGGCCCCCATAATGGGGATGAAAATGTGGCATTCTACAGTGCGGCCTTTGCCGATATGTATTGGAATCTGAGCTTTAAAGCTTAAATGTGAGGTCGGGAATCAATTGCACCTCTAGTTCCTGAGCCTGCTCGTGTACTAAATGGGAATAGCTAACTTACCCTTCGCAGTGTTTCCAAGACAAGATAAATCTTTGGCTCATAATGATAATCATCCAAAGTGGCTTTTTTTTCCCCCCACCAAACTGTTCATATATTTTACCGGTTGGGATTTCAAGGTTTTCGAGGACAGGGACACACAAATCTTTATATAAGTTGGCACATGGTGCAGACCCAGCTGACATAGTTGAGCTTCAGTTACTGCAAGTACTGTGCTGGCCATAGAGCCCACAGCTCCTCAGCCCTTCTCTTTGGTAGATTTTCTCTTTGCTAAGACAGCGAGGCAGCATTTGGCAGTGCCCTAAGATTTTAGTCCCTGTGGATTGGAAGTGGAATGTAATCCTGCTAATACCCTTTTAAATGCACCATATGAGCATGGCTCAGTAAGCTATTGTGTTGCATCAAGAGTTTAGAACTCCTAGAAGGATCACTCTTTTAAAGTTTTCTAATATAGTTGGATGTTTAATAGAAATGTAAAGAAAATACACTTTATAATTCAATTCTGAGTGCCTGTTTTATGTTTGATGAAGTATAAATAGCAAAAACTAAGCGTTGATGTAGAGAAAAATGTCTGGATGCTTTCATGGATCAGGAGTTTCTCGTTGCTTGGAGTGAATTTGCCTTTCTTCTTTCTGTGAATTTACTTTCTTTCTTTGTGCCAAACTTGCTTTTTCTTCTCTTCATCCCATCTCTGTGCTTCATTGTTTTCCTGAGTTCCCCATGAGCCCAAAGATGTCTTTTCAAACAAACAGAAAGGAGTTGATTTTGTCATTTTTAGTTGAAGTGTATGTCAGTCAAAGCTTCTGCTCAACCAAGATAACCAGGTGTGTGATTTCCAGGCAGACTTAGTATTTTAGTCTGTGCAGCTTTGACATGGGCAAGCAAACCCATAATGTCCATCAGAACTCTGGAGCCCATTACCTCTTCAAAGGATTAGAAGAAAGTAGAGAACCAGTGAGTAGTGAGAATTTTGGTTTCTCTGGAGGGAGGAGGGGAACAGCCAAACAAAAACACCCACCCCCCCCCCCCATATCCACAGAAATGTTATAGGAACATGTTTTTGATTTAATCCCAGGTGTGGTATGTGGGACTGCTTTAGATTGTCAACAGCGCTGATGTGCCTCATGCTCTAGCAGGGGTGTGATTTTGCCAGCTTCAGATAGTTTCTGCAAACAAATGACATTTGGAATTCAGGGAACTCTTGAAAGGATATATAACTATTAGAACCTGGAGAAAGGCATGATTGCAGCGACTGCTCCTCTTCCTCCCTCTGCCGCTCCTCCTCTCCCTCCTCCTGCTGCTCCTTCTTTCTCCTCCTTTTCCTCCTCCTCCTCCTGCTTCTGGTTGCTACTACTGGTTGGTGGTGGTTGTTATTGCTGTTTGTTGCAGTTTGTCAAGTGGTCCTGTGCAAAGAGACCAGAAAAAGAAATTTGATATCCTGACAGCAAAGATTTACACCCTAATCAGCAAGAAGTAGTCTAATGATATTGTCACTCTCTTTCCCCTCTAGCCTTCTTTGTCTCCTACCTAGTGTTGGGGGTTGGGAGGATGGAATAGGGATAGAGAAGGGTGGAAGGAAAAGGAACCCACTTAGTTGTAAAAGTCCAGCTACACCAGTGGCTCTTGTCCATACTCATTATCCTGCACATAAAAAAGGAGACCAAATGAATTGTTCAAAAAGGCCATGATGCCCAGTAGTTAGAGGTAGGGTTGAGACCCAGATCCCTGACTGAAGTACTTAATCATCATGGTATGTAGATTTATAGAACTAGTTATTAGAATCTATGTAGTGGCCAAAATAAATAATTTGAAATAACAAAAATAAAAAGAAAAACTGCTCCCTAAATACTTGTAAGGAAGATAATACTCTTTCCTTTAAAGCTGGTTGTAGTAGACTTGTTTAGGTTTAACAAGAGACTATAATTGGAAGGACAACACAGCACCATAAGCTTTTGCACACGGGGTGTGGTGGTGCACACCTATAATCCCAGCACTCTGGAGTCTGATGGAAGGCTTCGAAGGGAGACTTTGTCTGGAAAATTAAAAACGAAAACACACCTTGTAATATGGGAAATTGCTGGGTAAGGATCTTAGATAAATGCCTCCCCTCTCTGAGGCTGTTGCTTTGTAAGATCAAAGGCTTGAGCTAGCCTAAGTGATGTCTAAAATTTTCAGCACACATTCTGGGGCTTTAGATCCCCACTTGTAAAGATCATGTCTTATGGAGGGAGCAGCAGTTACCCCAAGTGTACACTTAAGGCATCTCAACCTTCCTAATGCATTCCCTCGTGCTGTGGTAATTCCCAGCCATAAAATAAGCTTCATTGCTACCTGATAACTGTAATTTTGTGACTGCTAAGGAGTTAAGATGCACAAGCTGAGAGCCATTGTTGTAAGATGATATTCAGATGTTTCGACATTGAACAAGAGTCTGGGAAGCTAGGAGTGTTTACCCTAATAACCCACTGTGTTCATTTGGAAAGTAGAATTCATGCTAGGAAAGATGTGGGAAAGACAAGTGATACAGTTAGAAATAATTGAGAAAGAGAAACTTAACAGGAGAAAACCCACAGATGAGAGCCAGACTAATGCCACTGTGGTCAGTTGGTGGACCACAGACACAAGAGGCATATAGATGCCTGCCTGTGGGGTATTCAGTCCATGGTGGATGGCATCAGAAAACATCTGTTTCAGATGCATCAAACCTTGGGCTGTGTGCGGTAGTGCCCTTCTGAGCCCTAGCACTGAGAAGGCAGAGCCAGGAGACTCTGAAGTAGGAGACCAGCCTGAACACCATAGTGAGAGCCAGTCTCAAGCAAACAACAAAAACTCCACAAATTCTTCAAAATAAGACTTTTTGAGTCATTTTCCGGTCTGTTAAAGAAAAGGGGCAATTTTAGACAATATAGTTTTGAAATACAGTGAGGATCGTCTTAATTGTTTAAATTTGTGTTTGGCAGTGTAGCTCAGTGGTAGAAGGCTCTGGGTTCGGTGTCTACCACAACACACACACACATGCACACGTACACACTTAAATTTGGTTTCCTGTACTACTTATGCAGCTTTAGTATCATGGGGCCTTGGCAGTGAAGTGTGTGGCAGAGAGAAGGATGACAGATCTGAGAAGCAGTCAGCTCACCACTCAGTATTTGTAACATGGAACATTCTCTTGAGTTTAGATGTATCTTTGTTTCCAGTTCTGAAGATCTGTCACTAGGCATGTATCTAGATTGGTAGTGTTCTCACAGAAAGAAAGGTCTAGATGGGAAGTTAGGAGACCAGAGGATTTTTATTCTGGCCATGAGATAGGCAAGAGGTAGAAGACTGCACCATGGGCCTCGATTTCCTCACTTTGCAAAGTTACATTTTAAAAGATTTACTTATTTTTATTTATGTTCATGAATGTTTTACTTGCATAATGTATGTATGTATGCATGCCAGGTGCCTAAGGAAGTCAAAAGATTGTTGGTTCCCCTGGAACTGGAGTTATAGGCTGGTATGAGTTGTCATGTGGATGCTGAGAACCCAGCTCCTCTGCAAGAGCAGAAAAAGATGTAGTGTTCATTTGTGTTAGTGCACAAGTGTGTACACAGGTATGCATGGGTATGGAGGCCAGAGGTCTACATTGGCCATCTTTACTCAGTCATTCTCTATCTTATTCTTTGAGACAGTCTCACACTGGTCCTGAAGTATGCTGAGTTTGCTAGACTGACTGTTCATTGAACCCCAGGTGTCCTCCTGTCTCCAGCCTCCTTCCTTGGGTTTACAGAGGCAAGCCACTGTGTCCAGCTTTTTACATGGTGCTGGAGTTCTGAACTCTGGTGCTCATGTGCAGCGGCACTTGACCAAGTAAGCCACTCCCCAAGCTCCAGATTCACTTTTAAGATTAATAGTTGGAAGGAGGCGATATTAAGGGGCCTTTGTTGTATGACAAAGTTTTCCTGGGGAGATGCTACACACATGTTTCCTCACCCCAGATAGGGAGCCCACGACAGACCAAAGTACAGATCTCACCAAAGTCCAGATTGATGAACCAGTGAGTTTTTATTGGGGTTACTGAACAGGAGCATAAAACTCACACAGCTGCACACCAAGGCCTACCCGAGCACAGCTCACAAAAGCTGGAAACCTGGATCATACTGCACAGCCTTCAGGCAGCTCAATAGGTTGAAGAGTATCCCTTCTAGATGACTCAGTTGTTCTCTAATTCTTCTAGGCAGCTGGGTCATCTGGCAGTCTACTTTTTAGCTTTGTTTGTCTGAGAGGGACTTTGAGCTTTTATTGTTTACTGGGGTCAGGGGACTGAGTGAATCTGGTAAGTTTTTGGGATTTCCTGAAGCTATATTGAGTTGTTTACCTTCTTGCTTTAAGGAACTTCCCTATAGGATGGAATGCTTCAGTCTTGGAGAAACTGTTGGAGAATACCCTGCTACCAGTCTGTGTTATTCCCAGGTCCTTTTTCTATGGTTAGGTCTATGGCCTCTGTCCTAAGACAGCTGGCTTTGGGGAGATTGCATCTTGCTCCTAGACCATTTGCCAAAACAGTTGTGACCTTTGCCTACTTGTTAGGAGAGAAATCTTGGAGATCCACTGGCTTGTCAGTTGATACATGTGTTTATGAGGCAAGTAAAAGAATCAAGACAATTCCTGGTATTTCAAATTAAATACAAAACTAGAAATTTCTCCAAGTTGTTTTCTGTTTTCAACTAGTATATTTATCTGTGGTCATTTCCCATATGTAGCATTGAAGTGGAAACTTAAGGGTGCTTTGGAAAATCAGTTGTGTTGAATGGTGTTTTGCTGGGGCAGGCATGTGAAGGAACGTTTCACTGAAGCAGATCGAGGAGAAAGGATGTTCTTCTAAAGCAAACATGTGAAAGGACATGTGATGAAGGATTCTTCACTAACAGCACACATGTATTGGTCTGCCTTAACTGCATAGTTGAGCTCCATTTGTAGAGACTTCGTAGAGAGAAACTCACCAAAAAACTTCTAGTGGTGTGCAGAGGCTTCTTGCTGATTGGCAGAGTGATGTCAGCTGAGACAGACACAGTGGTGAGGCAAGACCCATGGAGGACATGTGATGTTTGGAGGGAGTATAAATAGAACTCGATAGCTGTAGATGATTTGTTAGTCTCACGTCTTCACTGATCTTCGCTTTGCTGAGAAAGGCACAGCCGAGGAATTTCTCTTGGTGTTCTTCCGGGTACCTCCTGCTGACTCCTGTGACTTGAACTATTGATTACCTGACAACACAGATAGGATTTGCTCCAGAGATCCATTTTCTAAACAGGTCCACTTCCCTTGAATCCATCTTTTCTACTACCTCTGGTGGGTGGTGAGCTAGACGGGAGTTTAAAGCATTTAAGAACCATCATTAAAAATAGGTTTTGAAAAAATTAAAGTTCCATAGCATGCTTCTGCACAACTGTCTTGAGTAGCTGCTGAGTGCACATAGTGTGCTAAAGTCAGGCAGTGCTGCTTGATGCTTCTGTTGGACATGAGCAGGAGGAGAGAGAGATTGGAAGTGAGAGTGAAGCGTGGCTTGTCAGGGCTTCTTCCTCATGAACAGGTCTTTGCCAGCTGGCTCAGTGACTAATAACTCCTGTACCCATTTGTAGTGTGCTTTTCTGCTTAGGAACCTTACTCATCAGCTCGTAGCTCGTACACTGGCCAGGCAGTCCTCAAAGTGTGGCCCTCTGAGCATCTGCCCACTCTGTTTCTGTCTGCTTAGCTTCATGGCACCTGGTCTTGAAGGATACTTAAGACTCACAAGGGAAAAGCCTCAAATTTCACATACTTTCAATGAAACTCAAATTTGTATCTGCTACAACATTTTTAGAGACTGGAAATAAGGGAAGGGTTTGAGGCAGGATACCTAAAACTTTGCCTTTGGACTCTCAAAAGTTGAAATTTCCATCATAAGTTTCACTATTGTCCTTGCAATGAATGACTCCCAAGATTTAAAAAGAAAGAAAAACACTTGATTTTTTTTTTTTTTTTTTTTTAGAGGAAGGTATTCCTATGTACCTAAAGAATATAATTGCCATCTGTAAAAATTCTAAACAGATAAACAAAAATCTCATGATAATTAAAATGTCATGAATTGTAGCATCCTAAAGCACTTATACTGGAAAATACTACTTTAAAGTGGGCCTCTGTTTTTGATCAATACCTTAAGCAATTGAGATTTGCAACAGAGACTAGAAAAATTGCCACTCGCGAGAACAAGTTACACAGATGAGAAGTCTTTTTGCCTTCTCAGTATTGCAGTTCTTAACTGTCTCTTAGAGCTTCCCCATGATGGTAGGGTAGGGGAGACACAAACACGCCTAATTTACAGACTGCAGCCATCTGCATAGGCATAGCTTTCACTCTTCCCAAATATGAGCTTCTTTTTGTAGCTTAAAACAACAACTCTGTGTACTTATTGTACATCTGGTAGTTGTTAGTTGATTAAATAGATAACTACCAAAAGCTTAGGAAGAGCAGCAGTGTTTGATGGTGGATCCCAGCACTCTGCAGTGCTAGAGAACAGAAACCTCGAAGTTTGCAGCATTTGGGCTCTGAAGCAACACTTACATCCCACTAGGAGTGTGGATGCCTGACGGTAATGCCATGGCAGTGGCCCTGACCAGTTCCTGCTTACTGTGAATTCAGTGTGAAATGCTCAAAAATAATCTAACAGATACTTTGCAGCTGGTGACAGAGTAGTTGTCTTCTTTACTTTATAGCAATCAATGTAACGAGAACAGTTTTAATAACAAATTGGCTTCATGATTATTTATGTAATAGCTCACATACGTTGTATTTTATTTTACATATGTTGTATTTTAGTAAGTAGAAGGAAGAAGACATGGATAGTTAGATGGAGATTTCTCCTTCATTGGACTTAGTATTTATTGAGCTCTTGTGGACTAGACATTAGAGCATCTGCAGGGAACAGACACAAATCCTGCAGTAAGGAGACAGCAACATAGTGAATATTGGGTAACACATTAAGGTGACAGTAAGGCAGAGTAGTGGAAAGAGGTCACCATGCAACTGGCACACTGGCTCTGACTTTGAGTATTGTGGTGGCTGGGGAAGGCATTGCTGAGAATGACATGTGAGGTATTTATCTGAAGAGAGCAGTATTGACCCTTGAGACAAGGAGTTTACAGCTGTGGGACTAGCAAGCACAAAGGTCATGAGGTGGGGCTGTCCCAGGCACAGTCCAGAAAAGGCTGGATCCCAAGATGAGTATGGAGGAAAAGAGAAGAGAACAATGGAGGCCAGAGAAGTGGGGAGCAGGCAAAGACAGTTTGAGTTTCTCATCTGAATAAGACAGGTGGAGAAGAAGGTTGTGAGTAGAAGAATGGCATGATGGGATTTAGTGTGGAACATCTGCTCTGTTTGATATCTGTGGTGTGAAGAATAGATTTTAGAAGGCAAAGTGGAAGCAGAGACAAGGCAGGAGGCAAAGATGTTGCTGGCATGGACTAGGGTAACCTCATGGAGGTGGTGGGGAGTGGTGCTTGTCAGTCATCCATCTTTATCCATTGCTTGGTAATGGGGGAGAGGGAATGAAATCTGCTGGTAAGGGATCTTCTCAGCCCGGGCCTAGGAGAAGGATCTTGTGCCAGGAAGAATAGGTGTGCTCTTTGCATTCTGGCATTAAATTTGGACACATGGGCAAAAGCAGATCCAGATACAATTTTCTGCAGGCCCCTGGTCCTCCACATCAAATAAAATCAAAATATATCACCTGTTTGCTAGCAGCTTTCCTGTGGAAATAAATACTAAAATATGAACTTTTAAAAAATAATCTGTATGTTAAAGAGAAAGGGTCAATAGCAGGTGTGTGTGTGTAGCATGAGACTTTACCAAAGCAACTTGGAAAATTATGCTTAGCTAAAACAGTTGCCAGGGAAGAGAATTCAGCCATGCTGATAGACGGGTGGGAATGGGAAAACTGAGGGTGTACAGTCTGATCCACACAGATGGGCACCGTATTGAAGCCTCAGTGTGTCTGCATGCGTGATGCCTAAGTATCCTAGTAGAAGGGCAGGCAGTGACTGTGACACCTGCTGGGTCTGGGAAGTCTATGGCCTGAGAGAAGGGAGAACCTTGAAAGGGGGTGGGATTTAGAGAAGGAAGCCTTGGACCCAGCTTTCCAGTGACAGTTAAGTCCTGAGTAGGGTGTGTGGCTTTCATTGCTTCCCTTCTCTTCCTAGTATAAAGGCCCTGCTTGGGAAACTGCTGTTTGCCTCTCTTTCAAAGAAGAAAAAAAGGAAGATGAAGAGGGCACCTTTCCTGGTCAAGGGTAGAAGACTATCCTAGGAGGAAGGGGAAGCAGGCTTGTTTGAGGCAGCCGCAAAACTCACTTCTGATGAGCTTGCAGGATCAAGGAGACTTGGTCTGTCAAACTGTTTGTATCTTGTTGGTAAAAGTCTTTCTAGTGGTCATTGAAATAACTCTGTCAGAGGTTTGCCCCATAAGTAAGGCTACTGTATAAATGGATGTACAGACTTTATGCCATTTCTCTTGGGCAGTTACTTGTTGGATTGCTGAGTTCTGTGGCAAGTGTATGCTTCACTCCTGAGAAATTGCTAAACTATTTTCAGAGAATTGTTTTGAACACCCACCAAAAATGTGAGTTCTGGTTACAAAGTTCTAAGCATTTGTGTTGTCAGTTTTAAAGAGTGTGTATGGTGTATCCAGATGTGATCATCTGTGTATGTGTGTATGTTTGAGGTACGCATGCTTGTGTGGATGTGTTCACCTGTGTGTGCATGCATGTTGGAGGCCATGGCTGAGACAGGGTCTCACTGAATTTGCTGTTCTTTTTGTATACACTGTCTGTTCCCTCCAGTGACGGTGTTACAAATATCTATTGTGTTGGATTTTCATGTGAATGCTAGAAATCCAAATTCATGTCTTCATGTTTGTATAGGAAGCTGATTTAGTTAGGGTTTTACTACTGTGAGCAGACACCTTGACCAAAGTAACTCTTACAAGGACAATATTTAATTGGGGCTGCCTTACAGGTTCAGAGGTTCAGTCCTTATCATCAAGGCAAAATCATGGCAGCATCAGGCAGGCATGGTGCAGGAGGAGCTGAGAGTTCTACATCTTGTTCTGAAGGCAAACAGACCACACCTCCTAATAGTGCACTCCTGGGCCAAGCATATGCAAACCATCACAGAAGCATGTTACCACTGAGACTTCTCTCCAGCCCATCAAGTAATTGTGGTGGAGTGTGTGCATATATGCAGGCAGCCATGGTTGTGCACACTTGCAGGAGGCAGAGGAGAGCTCTTTCGTGTTGGTACTTACCTTCCGCCTTGTTTGAGACAGCTCTCTTGTTTTTTTTTTTTTTTTTTTTTTTTTTTTTTTTTTTTTTTTTTTTTTTCCTGCTGAATATGCCAAGCTAGCTGGCCTGGGAACTCACAGGAATCCTCGTATCTTTTACCTCTTGTTTGGCATAGGACTACTAGCATTACAGACCTTTTGAAGGTTCTGGAGGCTTGAACTAAGGTCTTCACATGACAAATGTTTTGTTTTGGCTCTGCCTGCCATTTAAACTTTATTATTGATTTTGTTGTCTCTGTGCTTGGAGGAAGGAAAGGGAAAGGGGAAATGATGTAATTATAATTTCTAAAAAGAAAAGAAATGGTTTTTACAAAGTGTTTTTTAATGTGCATCTCTACTGAAGTATGTTTTCAGGTTGTTTGCATATTTCAAATGGATTCTTCGTAGAGTTTTGAGTCTTTATATAAAGTATCAGCTCACTTTTCTGTTTGTTTGTATTGTTTTGTTTTTGATATAGGTTCTTTATATGATGCCCTGGGTGTTCTGGAACTCACTATGTAGACTAGGCTATCCATGAACTGACAGAGATCCTCTTGCTTCTACCTCCTGAATACTGAGATTAAAGGTGCGGGCTACCACATCCAGTACTGAGATTAAAGGTGTGGGCCACCACATCTAGCTGAGTACCAGCTTGTCACTGGCTGCAGTAAGAAAATAGTTTCTTTTAGTCTGACATTGTCTTTTGGAAGAGCAGAAATTTACATTTTTAATGTAATTCAATTTGTCAAATCACTCTGCAGTGAAAAATTAATAATTTTGGCATAACCCTAGGTCACAGAGATATACTCTAGTGGTTTTTGCTTTGTTCTGTTTTGTTTTCTGAATGTTGTACAACTTTTAAATATTGGATCTACAAGGTATACAAAGAACTGAAGAAACTAGATTCCAGACCATCAAATAACCCTATTAAAAAATGGGGTAGAGAGTTGAACAAAGAACTCTCAACTGAGGAAACTCGAATGATTGAGAAACATCTAAAGAAGTGCTCAGCATCCCTAGTCATCAGGGAAATGCAAATGAAAACAACACTGAGATTCCACCTCACACCAGTCAGATTGGCTAAGATCCAAAACACAGGTGACAGCAGATGTTGGCGAGGATGTGGAGAAAGAGGAACACTCCTCCATTGTTGGTGGGATTGCAAGCTGGTACAACCACTATGGAAAGCAGTCTGGCGATACCTCAGAAAATTGAACATGGTGTTACCTGAGGACCCAGCTATACCCCTCCTGGGTATATACCCAGAAGATATTTCAACATGCAACAGGGCCACATGCTCCACTATGTTTATAGCGGCCTTATTCATAATAGCCAGAAGCTGGAAAGAACCCAGATGTCCTTCAACAGAAGAATGGATACAGAAAATGTGGTACATTTACACAATGGAGTACTACTCAGCCATTAAAAATAATGAGCTCATGAAATTCTTAGACAAATGGATGGAGCTAGAAAATATCATCCTGAGTGAGATGACTCAATCACAAAAGAACACACATGGTATGCACTCACTGATAAGCGGATATTAGCCCCAAAACACACAATACCTAAGATGCAACGCATAAACCTCATGAAACTCAAGAAGAAGGAGGAAGACCAAAGTGAGGGTGCTTTTGTCCTTTTTAGAACGAGTATCAAAAGATTCAACCAGAGCTCCAGGATCTAAACCTCCAGCCTGAGAACAGACAGGGGCAAGCTGTCCTCTGAGAGGCTCTAACCAGCAGCTGACTCAGACAGATACAGACATCCAGAGCCAAACAGTGGATGGAGCTTGAGGACTCTTAAAGAAGAATAGGTGGAAGGATTGCGGGCCCTAAGGAGATAGGAACTGCACAGGAAGATCAACAGAGTAAACGAACCTGAACCCTTGGAGCTCTGAGAGACTGAATCACCAACCGTGGAGCATACCTAGTCTACACAGATCTACCTCCATGGGCTGAACCTAGGCCTCCCTGCACATATGTTGTAAATGTGCAGCTTGGTTTTCATGTAGGTCTCAAACATCTGGAGTGGGGGCTATCCCAAAACATGCAGCCTGTATATGGAGTATGGTCTTCTTAAAAAAAAAAAAAAAAAAAAAAAAAAAAGAAAAAAAAGAAAAAACAGTTGTTCAGTTATTCATGGAATATTATTTTTTTATATCTCTTGTATTCAGTTTGCAACTACTTCATTGAGAATTTTTGTATGTATATTCATGAGGGATACTGGACTATAACTTATATATTTTTGTTGGGTTTACACTTGATTTCACTATTTCAATATTATTTGCTTTGTGAAGGAGCTTATTGTGGTTCTGAATTTTTTTAAACATAACTCAAAAAGTATTGCTTGTTTGAAGGCTCTATAGAATTCTTGTATAAGTATATCTGACCCTTGGTATTTTGCTTGTTTGTTTCTTTTCATTTTATTCTGTTTGAATGCTTTTTAAATTTTTTTGATTTGCTGAAAAAAAAAAAAGAAAAAAATAAATATTGGATCTAAATAATCTATTTCAAGTTAGTTTTCTCATATGGTATGGATGTCCTTTTTTGTGTGTGAAAGGATGGTTGGTTGTTTAGTTTTCTCCACTGAATTTCCTTAACACCTTTGTTGAAGAACACTTGGCATGTGTGGATTATGTTGTGACAGTCTCAGGAGGTCATGTTACACAGAGGGAAGTATGTAAGGAAGACATAGGTGTGCATTTGCTGCGTGAGTTTAAGAGGCAAACACAATTGTAAGACCCACCCCAGGAGCTGGCTTTTTTTAATGGTCAAATGAGGACATTACTATTGAGTTTTGCTCTTCTGTTTTCTAAGCCAGAGAAAAGGAAAGGCTGCTTATGTAGAACTCTATCCAATGTTGTAACCACTAGCCACATTTAAATCAGATATTTACTTCCGCAGTCATCCTAGTACATTTTGGATGCATTAAACCACATGTGGCTAGTGGCTCCCATCTGGACAATACATATGTAAAATGTTTTCCTCAGTGGAATGTGGTGGCACAGGCCCATAATCTTGGCTTTGAGGAGTCTAAGGCAGGCAGACCACAAGTTCAGTGTGTATCATGGACTATATGGCGAATTCCAGGATAGGCTGGGATACATGATTGAAACCCTACCTTTTAAGAAAGATTTTTATCTTTATTTTTCATTACTTTTATTTCTTACAGTATAATCTTTATCCCCTTTCCAGTCCACCCTCTGACAGTTCCTCATCCCATACCTCCTCCTCCTGTCTCCGAGAGGGTGTCCCCACACCCCTACTCCACTTCCCTGACAGGCCTCCCCATTCCCTGGGGCCTCAAGTCTCTCCAGGGTTAGGCAAGTCTTCCCTCACTGAGCCCAGACCAGGCAGTCCTCTGCTGTATATGTGTCAGGAGCTTCAAACCAGCTCTTGTTTGCTTCCTGGTTGGTGGCTCAGTGTCTGAGAGATCTTGGGGGTCCTGCTCAGTCAAGACAGCTGGTCTTCCTATGAGGTCAACTTTCTCTCTTCAGCTTCTTCCAGGCTTTCCCTAGTTCAACCACAGGGGTCCCCAACTTCAGTTTATTGGTTGGGTATAAGTATCTGTGTCTGTCTCAGTCTGCTGCTTGTTGGGCCTCTCAGAGAGCAGCCATGCTAGGCTTCTGTCTACATACATTATAGCATCAGTAATAGCAGCAGGCCTTGGAGCCTCCCTTGAGATGGATCCCAAGTTGGACCTTTCCCTCAGGCTCTTCTCCATTCTTGTCCCTGCAGATCTTTTAGACAGAAACAATTCTGGGTCAGAGTTTTTGACTGTGGGGTGGCTTCATCCTTGGACCTGACCTAGAATGAATGTTTTTCCTTGATCACAAATCTGTCTCAAGTCATTTCTCTTCTTAATGTAATTTATGAAAGCTCATTGTACTCCTTATTATGCAGCTGTTTCTAACTATTCTTTGAGGAGGGGGCACATTCTATTCTTGGTTCTAACTTTATCATCTCTTTCTGGAAAAAGAACTAAATCTCCTTAAACTTTTTTCCTAAAATCATTTGAATCAAATCAGGAATTCTGTAAGGTATTTAATTAATCTAAACAGCATTAATTCATGAAAGCTCATCTTCATGTTGATCTGCAGGAAATTTATCCCATAGGGTGGACTGTCACTTAGAAGTAACCATAACAGGCTATTGGCAGTGAGGGTCTCCTGTTGTCTACTCATACCACGTCAGATAAATGAGGGACATGGTAATGGCAAACATGAGAAAGCACATCAGTAGCAAGAAGCAATCCTGGGACAAAGACTCTGGGGCCATGACTCACCAGAGCTCACCCATCGCAGCTGAGCAAGACAGTGGGGCTGTCTCCAGGGAGCTCACTTGCCCACTGCAGCTCTTCCTGCATGGCATCTGCTATACTATAGCTATTTTTATATAGCTAGTTAATATATGAGTCCTTATGACCTTTTCAGACATCCCTCCTTCTGTAGCTCATTCCCTTTCTTAGAGCTCCCCATTTCCCCATTTCCCTATTTCCCCATTTCCCCTTCAGATCACTTGCACCATGTTACTCTAATGCTCCACTAACCACCTTCCCAGGCAGTGGCCCCTTCTACTTTCCTGGTTTCTGCAGTTGTTCCCAGATATGTACTCACAGCTGATGGATGATGTGGAGCTAGGAGTCTCAGATGAAAGAACGTTTGGTGTTCGTCTTTCTGCTTCTGGATTGCCTTCCTCAATGTGAACTGTTCTAGTTCTGTTTATTTCCCCGCAGAGTTCATGGTTGTATTTTTCTTTACAGCTGAATAGCATTCCATTGTATGTATATGTACAACATTTTCACTATCTGTTCATTGGTTGAAAGACATTTAGGTTATTTCCATTTCTAGCTATCATGAATGGAGTGGCAGTGAACATGGCTGAGCCAGTATCTGTGGAGTAGGATGTCAAGTCCTTTGGGCATATCTAAGGAGCAGTGTAGCTGGGTCATGCACATTTGTTTTTAGTTCTTTCCACACTGAACTCCAGAGTGGCTGGACCAGTTTGTAGTCCCACCAAATAAGAGAAGGTTCTCTTTCCCCATGTCCTTCTAGCATTTGTTGCTGGCTGCTTTGTTGACCATGGCCATTCTGGCTGGGGTGAGATGGAATCTCAAAGTTGTTTTGATTGATGTTTCTCTATTGCTGCAATAGTGGACTTTTTTGAGATAATTCTTAGCCATTTTTATTTCTTCTCTTGAGAACTTCCTGTTTAAATCCCAAGCCCGTTTTTTAAAAACTGGGTCATTTGTTTCTTAGACTCTTTTTTCTTTTTTTTTTAAGTTCTTTATCTGTCCTGGATGTGAATCTTCTGTGAGATGTATAGCTGGCAAATTCCCTCCACCCAATTGATTGTGTTTTTAGAGCCATGCAGCTTTTTAGTTTTATGAAGTCACACTCATCAATTGTTGGTCCCAATTCTTGCCCAAAGGGTTGTATTCACATAGTCCTTTCTTATACCCGTGTCTTGTTCAGGCTTCACATTTAGATTTTCAATCCATGTGGACTTAGTTTTTTATGTAGGGTGGTAGATATGGACCTATATATTTTTTTAAAGATTTATTTATTTATTTACAGACACACCAGAAGAGGGCATCGGATCCCATTACTGATGATTATGAGCCACCATGTGGTTGCTGGGAAATGAACTCAGGACCTCTAGAAGAGCAGTCGGTGCTCTTAACCACTGAGCCATCTCTCCAGCCCCTGGACCTAGTTTCTTTCTTCTACATATCCAATTTTCCCAGCACCATTTGTTGGAAATGCTGTCTTTGTATAGTGTATTCTTTGGACATGTTTGTTGAATATTAGATGGTTGTAGTTATGTGTGCTCATGTTTGGGCCTTCAATTTTGTTACACTGCTTGTGCCAGTTATGACACTTTTGAACATTCTATTGATTCTCTTTTAGTCTAGAGGGCACTGGGACACAGCTTATGTCTCTTCTTTCTCCCTCACCTCCCTCCTTTCCTTCCTCTCCCCCTCCCTATCCTTCCCTCTTCCTAACTTTTGTATCAGCCTTTTGTAGTTCTTTTTCCTGTACCTATCTCTTACATACCTGCCTTCTACAGAAATCCACCTTTAATCTTGTTTTTTTCTATCTGGATGCTGAAGACCAGTGACTCTCTTATTAGCTCAGGCCTCAAACCTGTATTCTTAGTGAATAGATCTATGTGGCTGGCCTATGGACATCCAGCTTCTACCTGTCCAGAACAAATACAACCTCTTTCTCTCTTGTAAACCTGCCTGTAACCCATGACTCGAGTGGTTACTACCCGGCATTCCTTAGCCAGACACTAGGAGCCCTCATCACTTGTGGTTTCTGCATCTGACTACTTTCAGGTTGCTTTTTTATTTATCATTTATTTTCGGGTCCTCCATAGTCCCAAGCATTCTCACATCTGTGAAAGTCCTTCCAATTTAGCTTTCCCAAGACTGAGTAGTAAGTGACCTTTTAAGCTTGGAGCTGGACACCTTGTTTCCCTCATTTGTGATTCCCCTTCAGTGTGCATTACTTTTAACAAATGCAGTCATTAGCATACTGTGGCCATCTCAAAGTCTGCAATCCTGTCAGTCACACGGCTCCCTAAAGTTCCCAGAGTACCCCACCCATGCCCTTCTCCCGACCTCTGCCTTTGCATTCTCCCTAGCCCCACAGCTCCATTTTCCTCCTATTTTGCCCATCAGAAATCCACACAGGCCCTTCTTGCACCTTTCTGATTCCCCCCGCATTCCCGTGGTAGTCCCTACTTTGATGTCATGGTAGATACTCCCTTGCTTTGTTATCCCACAGGAGATATGCCCCTCATTTGTGGCATAATGTAAAAAGCTTCATCTCTGAAATATATTCACAGTCATAGGCTGATGAGCCATAAATAATAACCTTCTTCTGTATTCTTATAGGCAAAGATGCTGGAGGCAGATCTGGTTTCAAAGATGCTAAGGGCTGTCCTGCAGTCTCATAAGAACGGGATAGCATTACCCCGGCTCCAAGGAGAGTACCGATCTTTGACTGGAGACTGGATCCCCTTCAAGCAGCTGGGCTACCCTACTTTAGAAGCCTACCTGAGAAGCATGCCAGCGGTTGTCAGGATAGAGGCTAGTAGATCAGGAGAGGTAAGATGGCATCTGGCCTCTCAGAATTCCCACACTGAGTCAAAGTCACCTGTCTGGTGCTTCTGATCTCATACCTGTGGCGTAAGCAAAAGCATGCACTGAGTAGCTGAAAGCCATAGTGACAGCACACCCAAGGTACAGCCTACATTCTCATGTCTTATGTAATGTATGCCTCGGAGTATTTGGGATATTTACCCAATACCAGTGTGTGTGTATGTGGGGCAGGAGGGGAGTTGGTAGAGAAGAAAGGGGAGCCAGGACCAAGAGAACAGTCAGAGGGGACGATCATTTGTAAGAACGTGGTAAGGAAAGACCGCAGTTAATTACACATGGGTATCAGTAGTAAGCATGTGCTGGCATCCCACAGCTTCCCAGGTCTAAGCCTTCAGCTCCTGCTCCTTACAGCACTCATCACAGAGTTTTCAACTTTTCTCTCTCAAGAAAAGATTTTGAGAGTGAGAGATTTGCTTTTTCTCTTTTCATAATCAGCAATTTATAAATATGCTGCATGCTTGAAAGATCAAGTGTGCAAATGAATGAATGAACTAATAGTGCTTCATACAGTTTTGAATTATGTTTTACTTTGAAACCTCCCCCCCTCTTTTGAGCATTTAAAAATGTTTCCAGGTTTTGACTATTACAATATCCCCTACTGAACATACTGAGGCTGGTAGCTTTTTTTCTTTGTATTCTCAAGAATAGAAGCACTGGCCAAAGAGTACTGATAAAATTTGGCTTTTGCATAAAGCTGCATTGTTCTTGATTTCAACTTAGAGTAACACATGACAAACAAATGTGATTTTAAAAAATAACATCCTTTAGCCTCAGAGAGCCTCAGTATGTGATCCTGGAGCTTAGCTTTCTGAGTACTCACTGCTTTTCCTGTGTAAGTGCCAGAGAGATGTACCATGCATATGCAGAGCACAGAATGCCTGTGGCTCATTTGCTAATCCCCCCAAATACCTACTTTATTGTAGGTACTTAATAAGTATCTGTTTAAAGAATAAATGAAAATCTCAGATTGGAGAAGGAGTACTAGATCATTATAATTCCTTTTGTGTTAAACATAATTTTAGTTCTAGAAATTAGGAACGAGCCACTCAGAGTTGCATACACCTTGCTCTGGGGTGTGTAGCCTCACTGGGACCCAGTCTCTACAAACTGCCTCTCAGAATGTCCTGCTCTCACTCTGCTGCTCACAGATTGTCTGCTATGCTGTAGCCTGCACAGAAACTGCAAGGATCGCTCAGCTTGTGGCTCGACAGAGGACCTCTAAAAGGAAAACAGGGCGACAAATTAATTGTCAGATGAGAGTGAAGAAAACTATGCCGTTCTTTCTAGAAGGTAAGTCTGTCCCTGAGTAGATTATCATAAGGATTTATGGAAATATTGTCTATGTTCCTGATAAACTGTTCATTGAATACTTTACTGATAGCCACATGTCAGGAGAAAATTCCTGCAACTGGTATTTCTGTTGAAATGATGATGAATGTGACTTACAAAATCCAGTGGTGACAGTGCAGAGTATTGCAACTGACGGTGACTGTGGTGACAAGAGTCCTCATCCAGAGTGTTGGATGGACCGAGAACCTGCAGTATGGTTTCCTACTTAGCAGATTATGTCTTTTGGTTTTAAGACATTTATTTTTCAGAGAAATATGAATTACATGGCCTAAAAACATGATAAACAGCTGTATTTTCTGAATGCCTATCTCTAGGAAGTTATAGTTAAATCTAAAACCAGATTCTCAAGCAGTGGTTCAACAGTGATGTGAAATATTAGATGATTCCATGGCAGAAGCATTTTAGACAAGGCAGCCATCACTGTGAGTGAGAAGGGTAGGCTTCCTTATGGTGGGAGACTTGGGTGCAGGCAGAGTGTGTGGACTGAGAAAGCAGGAGGTCTTGCTGGCTTCATACCAACTGGTGGCTGCTTGGGAAGTGCTCATGTAGTGAGCAGAGGGAAGCACTGGCTAATGTGGCAGGCAAGACTCCACCCACAGAACTCCCCAGTCTCCTGTGTCCCCTACTCAGCCACTACCAGGGACCCCTTCTTGTGGACTTTCAGTTGTTCTGGGAAGTGTGACCCGCAGAAATATCTGGAGCAACATAATGAAACTACAGTCTGAGGAGGCCAGCTGATTGTGTTGTATCTGTCTAATTTATAGGGAAACCAAAGGCAACGCTCAGACAACCAGGATTTGCCTCAGATTATTCTATCAGCAAGAAACCTAATCCACCGCTGTTAAGAGACAAAGGAAGCACCTTCGGAGTAAAGGCTGATGTGGACATGCCGCCTTACCCAGACATTCCAGCGCAGAGGCATGTGAGCATGTCTGCCAACAGCAGGTACCCTGGGCTTTATCTGACTTAAAGGAGCAGGGCGGAGAGCTGGGGTAACAACCATTAGAAGTGTGTGTTCATATGGAGAAGCATTTTCTTTGTGTTACCTGCATCACATACATCACTGTTAGTCCTCTTACTGGCTGGGGGCATCCCCCTCAAATGGCCTCTGTACTGTTTCCTTCTCTGTTAGCATCTCTTCTTGTCCAGTCGCTGTACATGCTCTAGTAAGTTCTAAGATGCTATTTTATGTAATTTTCAAATTTTTCTACAAAAATGTTCTTACAATTAGTTTCAGGTAAAAATCTCATTTAGCTGTATATTCATTCACCTTTGCTCCAGTAATTGCCATAGTCAGGCAGTAGCATTTGATCTTGGTGCACTGGCACTGGGATGTTTGTACCATGGAACTGAACTACAACTAAGGCACTCCTAGACTCAGCTTGGGTGTGGCCATGCATGAGCCAGCTAACAGTAAGCTCATTAACTTATGTTGTGTGGATGGTTCCTCACTTGTCTGGTGAAAACATGCAAGAAGCTGACAAAATGGTTTCTTTCTATTTCTAATGTTATAGTTTTAAGAAGTCACTCAAATCAGCAAGCTATAATTTATGGGCTACAATTCAAAACCTTACTGTCTGCTTTTGTAAATATAGTTTTATGGGAGCATGGCCATATTGTGTTCATGTATGTACTGCAGTGGCAGAGTTGGGGTTGTGCAGAGCCTGAAGTCTGTTCTGTTGGCCTCCTGACAAGAAACACATGCTGAGCCCAATAGAGATAAATCAGTATCCCATCTCCCTTCCAAGTTGAAAGTTGTGCTTTTTTGTAAGTTTGTGATATCATATTCCATTAAAGCAGTGTCTGTCTGGGAGTAAAGATCAATTTTTCCTCAGAAGCTTTCCATCCAGATACTAAAATGTTTAGGAGAAATTAATTTAAAAATAGTTTGGCAGAACGGTTTTCTTTTCTGTTGAGCATTTTCCCTTGAGTGCTTACATTGATCAATGCAGAGGTGTGGGAGGCCAGCAATGGCATATGCTAAAAGCCTTTATTAGTAGTTGACAGACTGATTGCTTCTTTAGAATTAAAATACCATTAGGAAATATGCTTCATTTGAAGCAGTTTAGTTTTTAAATCTTTGGTGCTGCTCAAAATTGTGACTGCCTCTCCTATTGAGAAAAATGTGGTCACTGTTTCCTTTGATCATGGTTCATTCAGCAAGGCTTACAACACTCATTCTCCCTTGCTAGTGCTAAGCATTACTCAAGAGCCTGGGACATGAGAGAGAGAGAGAGAGAGAGAGAGAGAGAGAGAGAGAGAGGAGAGAGAGAGAGAGAGAATATATATGAATGAGAATATGGGGGTGTTGATGTGGTGTTCATGTGGAGAAGCATATGGATGTGTGTTGGAGTGTGGGGTGCATACCTATGTATATGTATGTGTGTGGATGTGGTTTGTTCATACTCATATTTGGAAACATCTTCCTATGTAAGTCCAATAGTTGATAGTAAATTATGTTGGAAAGGATATGAGGTAGCAGGTGCCTATGTCTCTTTTCTTCATTTTCTTTATTTGAGCAGCCTATCTGCTGACTTTGAAACTCTACTTTCATTACAGCCAAGCTAAAACTAATGTTTGTATGGTCTGTGCTCCTGCACTCCAGTACCTGGTTTAAAGGTCGTGACTGCAGCACGACCCACTCTGTGCTGCTGCTAATCTTTCACATGGTGTTATGTTCCAAAATATTCCTTATTTTAAGTGTTTATTCTTCATGTGCTTTTATTTATTTATCCCTTTAAAGATGATTAGTTGAAACTGATTCCAGGTTGTGAAAGAGACTTTCAAAAACCTACTTTAAATTTAGTTTTTGACATACTTTTCTCTGAGTAAATATGATGCCAAATTTGTCTTCATATTTTAGAATATTTTCATAAGTTATTTTCTTCAGGACATGGGGACTTTAAATGAAAAGTAGAGTGTTTAAAACTTGCTGTTTTCACACCTTAGGTTCAGTCCAAAGTCCTCCTTGCCAGCACCTTTCCAGACACACATCTCAAGGACCTGTCCTAAGGAAGTGAATGGTATGTTTTCCAGATGTGGCATGAGTCTTGGGCCCCAACAGAAATAATCTAATGGTGGCTTTGACATGTGCTCTCACCTTCTCCTGCATGAGATTTATTTCCCTCACTCCATTTCTAACTGTAAATTCGTAGGTTGAAGTGACCGTTAGACAAAATAGTGCTTCCAGTAATATTGTCATGTGAATTGAGGCCTTCATCACACCAGACCCATTCTGCTCCATGTCCACGTGCCCCTGTGCAGTTACCTGTTTTCCTCACCCACTCCCTAATTAGAGGGTGAACCCTCAAGACTTGACACCCAGAGGCCTCACTTTAAGGAAACTACCTGCTCTGTTTCAAGGTCCTAAATGTGGGGCTTAAGAGAGACTTAAGATGTTGTACTAGTAAAAGTTGGCACTATAAACTGTGAGGTGTGGGGCCTGGAGAAATAACTCAGAAGTTAAGAGTACTGGCTGCTCTTCCAAAGGATCTAGGTTTGATTTCCAAAACCAGCATGGTTCCTGTCCCAGAATATCTGACACCCTCTTCTTACTTCTGCAGGCACCACATATATGTGGAGGTGCACAGACATACATGCAGTCAAAAAGCCATACACATAAAATAAAAATAAAGATTAAAATGATTTTTAAACTGTGAGGTGACAGCTAGGTGTAGGTAATTATTGGTTATGAAATGAAAAGGGCCATTAAGAAAAAATAGGATAGTCAATAAAGCCAAGGAAGCTGCTGATTAGACATGCACCACTCATGGACTTGTCTTGTATAAGCAGTGTATGAATCCACTGAGCACTCTCACCAAGGGCAGCTTCACAGAGGGCTGGCTCTGTGTTCTCTGAAATGACTAGGCAGGATTTGTTGCTTGCAGTATGTCTCATATTTAATTCAAATTCCTTTTCCACAGGAGTGTTCTTACAGTATTGATTATGAAAATGAATAATATGATTTTTGTATGTAAGAACTATTTTTACATATGAATTTTCTAAATCATGATTACTCAGTGAAGTTGTATGCCTCTTTAGAAGTTTAAAATAGAATAAGTTATTTCCTTAATAGGAAACAGTTATGGGTACCCTGGACCCTTCTCCTCTCTGAGCCAGTCTAAGGGTGGCAGAGGCATATCATTGTGTCTTCTGGTGAGAAGAGAGGAGTAATCTCTAAGGATCCTCAAGGAAAACTCTTTTTGGTACCTGGTATCCTTAGAGACCAGTGTCCCCAGACTAGACTATATATCTCTATTAGTTAATCAAAAAGAAAATAAAAGTGACTATACTTAGCAGAAAAGGTATCTGATTAAATTGTAAATACATTTTTCATGTAGGTGTTAGATTTTAATACTTTGATATATATCCTGATAGAATTCTATGTAGGTTTGACATTATTTCCATATTTAAAATACCAGAATGGTCACAGTAACACACGTTTCTCTTGCTTAGTATGTAAACTCAGGCATTCTGAGTTTTAAATAAAAAAATAAATAGGAGTGAAAGAAGCCAGCTAAAACTTTATGAAAGATAAATATTGGAGAAGTAGAAGCCAGACCTGTGGTTGATGTCCATAAACTTGCTGGGATCAGTTTTTATGGATTTCAGGCTCCTATGGATTGCTAAAGTGTTTTCCTTAGTTAAAAGGGAAAGTAGTCAGAAAACCTGGACATCTTTTTATCTTTTATAAAAGCACTCTTCCTACTAAGGCATTATTTTTGTGCCTCATGGATTATAGCTTCAGTTGAGCACTGCACATATATTATCTAAAATGTCGTCTCCCTTAGTTGCAGTTAAATAATAAAACAGTATTTTTTACCCAGCAAGACTGCCGTAATGTTCAAAGTAAACTATGAAGTATCTTTTCAAAATGAAGGGATAAATTCCCTCATTGGAGGTGTCTTGGCTCTGCTGATATAACCCAGGGATAATAGGTGAGGTGGTCCTCAGTGCTGCTTAGCTTAGTCCCACATTCTTCTAAATCCAGGACCCCAGAGCCCACAGCATAGCAAAGTCAGAGACACAAATGCTAGATAATGGAATAATCTATTAATTCTATCATTCTTTTAATTTAAAGATAATTTAAATCAGACTGTTGAGAAACCAAATGTCACGCCTCCTGCCTCTTACACTAATAAGATGGATGAGGTTCAAAACCGAATAAAGGAAATATTAGACAAGCATAACAATGGCATTTGGATATCTAAGCTTCCACATTTTTACAAAGAGTTTTATAAAGAAGACCTTAACCAAGGAGTTTTACAGCAGTTTGAACACTGGCCTCACATTTGCACGGTACGTGTTTCCTTCTTCTTCCCTCTATGCTCCCTCCCTGCTCAGCTTGCAGGTCCCAAGTCAGTAACCACAGGAGCAGAGTGCTTCCCATGCTTCCTACTAACTGTCTCTAAGATTAACACATGTGGCTTCTACGCCTACAAAACAGATGTCAAGGTTGGAAGTGCTGTTACCTAGTTTGTCTGATTTTTAATTTTATTTTGTCTATATGTAGTAGTTGTGTACTACCATTTTGTGTTGATTGAACTTCTGCCAATAAACATTGGCTCTTCTGCCATTTTAGTCCTTATTGGTCACAGTTTGTATTAGTCCTAGTTTGTACATGCTTATTCTTGAGCATCTTTCAAGACTTTTCAGCTTGAACAAATGTATGTTATTTGTGCTAAATGTTTTTACAAGGAACTCAATTTGTTCTGGAACTGATACCGTAGTCATATACTATAGTCATATTTGAGACCCGTGCAGGTTGTCCTCATGATAAAAGCTTTAGATTAGAAGTTCTTGGTAGCCGCCCCTGCTCAGAGTTCATGATTATAATATGGTAGATCAGAACAGCCTGTTAGAAATTTTTGTCCATCCAGAGATAGACAAAGCTGGATTCTTACACCAAAGTACTTTCTAGATGTTTCTTAATTATCAATATAGAATCTATTTTTAAATGTAGTTGTCCTAAATGACAGCATTTAACACCTGCTTGGTGCCTCTGCATTTGTAGAATCAATTTCTTGGAGTATTGTGTTTTGAAAGAGGGCATTCTTTAACATACATTTTGGCTTCTATACCTATTGGGCAAAAGGACAGGGAGTCTCATCTTTTTTTTTCCCCAGGTAGTCTCATCATCTGGGCTCCTGGCCTAAGAAAAACATGTGTTTTGTCACTATTTCCCCATAGACTATAGTTCCCTTTGCGTCTCATGCCCAGTTCCAGGCATAAGTCATCCTTCCATATATGCATTCACATGACACTGCTCCTACTAATGACTACCCTGAGTGTTGAGAGCATAGGAGATGAAGTCAGTATGGTAAATAGCTGTGAGAAAAGAGAGTTAGGGCAGTGTGGCCAATGTTAGAATACTCTATATGAAGTAGGGAAACAAGAACTGTCAAGCTCTGGAGACACTCCTCTGTTTCCCTGTAAGTGCAGAATAACAGATGTTCTGGAAAATGTCTGTGGTGTTTAAAGTGTAAAACTTGTTCTTAAGATGGGAATTCTGTTTCCCTTTATTTGGGGAAGATTCCCTCTCAGATACAGTATGTTGATGTTCCCTTTGCCACCTTACTCTAAGGGAGCTTGTTAGGAATTTGTTGGCCTGAGTTTCAGCTCATATTGGATGCATACCATCCCTTGACTTTAAAATTCCATTGACAATTGCAAACTTTAAAGTTTTAATGGCCTTGGAGCTATTCATGGTCATGATACAAAGATAACTTGCTGCTAGGTTTGGATAAGGAATTCTTTAGAGCATAAGTTTGAAGAATAAACAGTGTGCTGCCTTTTCGTTGCTTTATATTTCATGATAATTACTAGCATTTGTATAGCTCAGTTTATTGCTGCTAGAGAAATTTTCATCTTTGCTGCTCTGGATGGCTACAGAGTCCCAGAATACTTTACTAGCAAGAGTATCTATCCTGTTGATATTGGAATGCTACCTAAATTGGATGGTTTCCTCTTAAATTTTAGGTACTGAAGCAACCCACTTTTTTGTTACACTTTTCGCACTTTGCCCCATCCACATCTCATGATCATTTCTGCCCAGTCAGGACTGTTGAGCATGAAGCAGAAGCAGAGTTCATTCCTGTGCAGTGTCCCTCTTGGCTTTGGGTAGGACCATGTGGACTGAGTAGAGATGTCAGTGTGAGGTGCTAGTGGAAGGCAGTGTGCCAAGAATACCACAGACTGCCCGTCATCTGGATGTCTGGTGATAATTTCCATACCTATTTTCTGACTTCTGAGTATTCTTAGTTGTTTGAGTTATTCCTTGGTCATTTCTCCCTGGCTTTAAACAATTGCACCATGGTTATTGTCCCTTCTTCCTTTTGTTCTCACCTCCATGAAGAGCAGAAACACTGATAGTATGTCTGGGGCTATGTTATCACAACCAATATCAGACAGAATGAAAGGTAGTACAAAAAGTCTGGTATTAGAAATAGGCCCTTCTTCTGTGGCCTATCACAACTGAAGAAGAAATCTAAGTGTGTTATATTTCTTTTTAAAAAATTCTCCAACTATATATTCTATATGAAAACAATTAAAAATCAAGTCATAAAAAATCAAATATCCTGTAGATCTATCATCCAAAGACATGTGCTTGTAGGGCTTTCCATTTGCCTATCAGAAGGGCAGCTTCAGCTTCAGGGACCAAATAGCAGCTGTGAAGTTTTATCTTGATGGAGCTTCAGATCAGGATGTGCAGTAAACCATGTCACAAAATACTAGATGAAACAGTGAGGTTTTATTTGTAGACAGGATATTGCCACCATTTTGTAGTCCAGGTTAGCCTTGAGCTCACAGTAGTCCTTCTGCCTCAGCTCCTTGAGTGCTAGGATTACAGGTATAGTTCTGACAGTGGGCTGCACGACATTTGACTTTGGATCACTCAGGCCGCAGAGGGTGTGCTAGAAATCTGGAGAGACTGTCAAGTCTCAATGATGGCTAGGTTCATAGTTTTAGGCAGCTGTAAGGGAAATAGAAATGGTGGAGAACCTTGTCTTATCTTTGGAGAGTCCCTGCTAGGGCCTAGGAGAAGGCAGTAACTGCTCCTGTCTGTGATAGAAAGGATGCCCTCTTTGACAGTTGGACTTGACTGGGAGTTAAAAAATACTTGTGTGCCAGCCACTGACCCACATGCTAAGGATTACAGAAAACAGACTGATATGGTCTTGCCCTCGTGGATCTTCCCATGCAGTAAGAAAATCATCATTGAACAAATGCGCTAGGCCTCCAGTTGTGCTGAGGGCCATGCAGGTAGGGGATAAGCAGAGCTCCATTTGGGCAGTGAGGGAAGCAATCAGAACAGGTGGCTGTTAAATGGGAAGCTAAACTGTGTGATATAGACCAGAGGGGCAGCTCATGCCAAACTCAAAGACAAGAGACATGGCGTGTTTAGGAAATCTCAGGAGAGAAGGGCTCAAAGGAAGCTAAGACTGGAGCAGGAAGCAACTAGCTTCATAAAGAGTATTCATCACTAGGTGGAAGTGGTGTGTCCCTGCTCTGAGGTCTCCATGATCCCGGCCTCTGACTGACTTGCAGATCTTACAGCAGGGGCTGTTGAATAGTGATCAGACTGAAGCCTGCTGTGAGCCTGGGTGGAGAGAACAGCCTCTTCATCTTATGCAGTCCACATGTCTGTCTCGAGGTCCTGCCCAGAGCAGTTTGGAGAGACAAGAGCCTATTTTGAGCCAGGTCAAATGCACTTAGCTGAAAAGAGTTTCCACCAGCAGCCATGAGATTTGCTGAGAGACAGCTATGGGAACCACTAGAGGAGTATTCCATATTTGTGGCACAGCAGGCTTTGTTATAGAAAGTGATACATTATGAATGGCAATATAATATTGCTGTATGTAAGATGCCATGAGTAGTTGGAAATGCCTGATGACACTACTATTAATAGCTTCCACAAAGATAATTTGTGGTTACATGCGTTTCTGTTGGGTATCATTTTGTAACCCATAGAAATCACTGAGTTTTAGGTTGGCATTGCAGTGCCCCAGACCCATTCCTTCAGTATGCACAACATCGCAGAGGCCCATCTGAAAAAGCAGAGGCACAAGAAGTTCTCTCATGTATATGCAGCACTCTGGTTCTCAGTTTTTCATCACCAAAGAAAATAAATCCTGGTGAGCATGTCCATACAACATGAAAGTCTCAGTAGTTGAGTAGATGACAGATGAGCTGGCACATGGCAGAATCAAGAGAAGTAGAGAGGTAGTGCACCATTTGTGTCTGAGCTACCCACAGGCCTGAAGGATGCTGAACACTTAGATAACAGTTGAGTTGAAATTTGATTTAAAGCCTCAATACAAAGCTGCTACTCCATGGAAACAGCCCACACAAATGCTTTGGAAAGTCTCTTGATTTGATTGGATACTACTTTCTCACAGAATCTTAGAGAAAATTCTAACTCCATAGAGACAGTAAACTTAATTTCTGAGGCCTCTGCAGCACCTTTAGGGGTGTCATTTATTAGTTGTATGACTTCTGGCCTACATACCACCCTCTTAGAGCCCTAATCTACTCTATCAGGTAACCAAACCTGCACATGTCATAGGGTTGTTGAGAGAATTAAATGAGATAAGATACATAAAGCAGCTGCTAGCAGAACACAGCCCAGCCTTACAGCAGACAAAGCCTTTGCTCAAGTGGGGATGCCCAGTGAGTCCTACAGAGGGAGTTACTTCAGTGAAAGCAGGAGATGCTACTGAGAGGAGAAGGTTCCAGACGAAGGAAGAAGCAGTGACCCGCAGGGACTGCAGCTCTAATATGCGCATAGGTGCCATCTGGGAAGATCTCTGTCCTTTCTTCACCTCTGCCACAGGTAATAAGAGCAAGGGGAAAGCCTCGTGCACAGTGCCAGGCCCAGCTCCTAGCCAGAAGCATCCCAGGAAGTTCTATAGATGTAACTGGAAGACTCCATTATCTTCTAAATGTGTGAGCAAGTGGCTTCAGTTTGGGAAGCCACAAAGGAAGTTTATCCTTGTTGAGGTGGTACCAGTGTGTGCCTAGAGACAGCATCGGTGGGAAGGCATCAGGTAGACAAGCAGGTGAGAGAGTTGGCAGTGAAGGAGGCTCTGTACCTATAGCTACCTTCAGAGCCATGGAGAAAGGTTCCTGGGTAGATGACTTGTGAGTGAGTGGCCAAAGGTTACAGCAACAGAGAGAGAACTACTTGCTTCACCTTTTAAGTCCCTGTAGGATGTGCTACAAACCATGCTTCTTAAACAGAACCCACTGGAAAGGTACTCCTTTCAGCACCTTGGTTGTGGCCAAGGTTAGTGTGGAACGTTGCTGCAGAGGTGTGTGAGTGGGTGGTATGGGGCTGCACTGTGCTGGTTTAGCTGCTCTGTCTTTCGTGAACTCAATACATCCCTCATCTGTCTAACTGTGGCTCTTTGATGCCAGTGGCCCTTTCTTCATCTCTCTCAGCTCTGACTTCCAGCCAGTCTTACCTTTAGCACAGAAAGGCTGTTTATTAAGAAACCAATTGACCAGTTTTCCTGTGAAGTGACCATAGTGTGTACAGGCTTGTAAACAGTGATAGAAATTGTCATTGTTGAGGAAAGGTATCTGGAGGTCTTTCCTTCACTGCTGATATCAGAGTTTAAGTTTTTTATACAGGTTTCTTTTTGTTAGTGTTGATTCATTTTGAGCCCGTAACCATTGCTAAATGTTTGGAGAGCTAGAATGTAGATTTGTAGGTGAATATAGGCATTTATTATACCATTTTGAATTTCAACTGAATGATAGCCATGTAAAATAAGATTTAAAACATTATTTAAAACCTCAACATAAAATTGCTACTCCATGGAAACAGAGCTGTGCTCATATAGTTTGGAAAGTCTCAATTTAATTGGATGTTACTGGATTCTTCTAGAACCCTAAAGAAAATTCTAATTCCATAGAAACAGTAAACATAACCTCAGAGGCCTCTGCTGTGCTCTTGGCAGGTGAGCCGTCAGAAACTAAGTTCACAGGCAAAACTAGAACAAAAGAAGACCTCTCCTGGCTAAGGAGAAAACAGTGCAAAGGATGAATCCTCACCTGTATGAACACAGAGCTGTCCAAAGAAGTTGATGTTTTTTCTTTGGACCTGTACCTACCAAATCTGATGTGTCTCGTGGAAGCTTACAGAAACCTGGTGAGGTGTGAGATTCCAAATGAGACAGAATCAATCCAAATCAAGCTGAGTAGAGGAAACTTGTGAGCATAGCAAACCTAAGGCGTATTTGACATAGAATCTTCTGATGGTCACTGTAGAAGGTGGGTTATCTCCATAGTATACAGTGCTAATGGCTTACATCACTGGTGTCTCCTGTAGGAGGTGGAGGTTAGGCCATGACCGAGCCTGTGCTAGACTGATGATTTGAAGAGCGGATATCCAGATCAAAACAAAAAGATGATGAACGCATGGTTAGGATGCTGAGTCTGCGGGGCGGTGGGCTAGAGGAACTAGAAGTTATAAAAGTCCTCTCCTGGGAGATCTGTCTGAAGTGCCTTCCTGGATGTCACATACAAGAAATATAAGCCTTGTTTCTGTGTTGGGAACTGAGGCAGGAGCCCATGTATAAATCTTAAACCCTGTGAGTTGACCAGAGCACAGACAAGAACAGAAGCCAAACACCCAATATGAGCATGGTTCCTTAGCTTTGAGGAGACCTGGAGTGTAGTGGGAGTGAGAGAACTAGAGATCTCATGATTTGTGGAGTCAGCAGCCACAGGAAAGTTTTGGGAAAAGTGAGTTTCCATCCATAGGAAAATTTAAAACAGATGAACTAAAAATTATATTTGTCTTAATTTTTTAGGTCTAAATAATGCCTTCCATGTATATTTCACTTTGAACTCAGAAACCCTTAAGCCAGTGGTCCTCAACATGTAGGTCTCTACCCCTTTGGGGTGGAACAACCCTTTCACAGGGGTCATCTAATACCATCAGAAAACAGGAATTTACATTATGATTTATAACAGTAGAAAAATTACAGTTATGAATAAGCAACAAAATTATTTGTATGGTTGGGGTCACCACAACATGAGGAAGTAAGTGTATTAAAGGCTAATAGCATTAGGAAGGTTGAGAACCACTTCCTTAAACCATTCTTCAAAAATTAGTTAATGAAATATTTGGTCCAAGCCTGTTTCCATGTCACTAAACTTACCAGGGAGTAAATTTGCCTGAAATTTTGAATGCTGTCTGAATTAACTGCAGCTAGGCCAGGGTCTGTTCCTAAAGTTAGGTGAGTGTTTAATCTTAGTCAGCAGGCAGGACTGACAAGTTCAGGCGTTCAACCTCCATTTTGAAATAAGGAAGCAGTCTACAGGCATAGCCCTGACACACCCAGCCTTACCTGAAATATGGAAGAAGCCACGTAGTTTCACTGGAGTTTACAGTTCAGAGAAGTCATGGAGAGAAGAGAGAGTGCCTTAGACAAAAGCGTAACACTGCTGAGGGAAGCCATCTTCTAGTTTAGGGCTTTACCTGACTGTTGCTTGGACTTTGGGGAAATTCTTGCTGTTTATAGGCAAAGTTTGGCTTAGATGCTGTAGCCAGATTTGTAAACACACTACTTCTGAATGACCTTTAAGATGATTCTGGAGTTAGCTAAACATAGAGGTGCACACCCACAGTCTCATCACCTGAGAAGGAGAGCTAGGATCAGGAGTTCTAGATCATAAGTCAGATGAGTCTGAGGCCAGCCTGGGCTACACAAGGTCTTGTCTGAAAAGCAAAGACTATTGAATAAAGATTAGAAAAAATAGGATTGTGCTTTTGCCTTAGGCCAACTTGTACTAAATGGATAAGTTGTCCATAACTTCTATTGAAAGCAGTGCTTCCTGCTCAAAAGAGCTCACTGCACTGGCTGTCTGCAGAGGCTGTGACAGAGCTTTGCAGGAGTTAGTGTGGCCGTTGCTTCTCATCATACTGACACACAGGAGGAAATGGAGGCTTGGCATGGTGAGTGGGGCAAAGAAGCCCTGCAGTGCTCAGATAAGGTCTTTGGAAAGAAAGGTGTCATAAAGCTGAAAAGCATATCCTTTTAGGGATTAGATGATGACACATGCAGCTGTGGCCTGAGGCTTATGGCCTTTCTCTGCTGAACTAGCCTCCACTGTGCTCTTGAGAAAGGGTTGAAAGGGTTAGCAGGTAAAGGTGGAGAGAGTTTGACGGCAGGCCCTGCAGCCTCCACTGGCTTTGGATGTGGAAGGCTACCATGTCTCAGTATGAAGTTACTTCAACTGGAGTCATATACACAGGAGCCACTCACAGCATTGGTTTTTATTTTTCCATTTTTCTGGGAAATATATTTTCCAGCCCTGCTTGGACACCTGGCCTAAACTCTGAGCACCAACTGGCATTTTAAAAATGCAGATTTAAAGCAAAGCATGATGAAATCCTTACTTGAGAGGCTGAGGGAGGAAGATGCTCATGCAAGGCCAGCTCAGGCTACATAGCAAGACCTTACCTCAGAGTAGACAGGGGCTGGAAATGTTGCTTAGTGATAGAATACTTGCTCTGAATCATTTCTTTCTTTCTTTTTTTTTTATTGGAACTTTTATTACATTTCAGGTGTTTTCCCCTTACCCCCTTTCCCCCTCCCTCCCAGGAACTCCCTATCCTTCCCCTCTCCTCCTGCCTCTATGATGGTGTACCCACTCCCACCCTCCCCATACCTCACCTCCCCACCCTCGAATACCCCCCCCACGATGTCAGCCTTCATGGGACCAAGGATCTCTTCTCCCACTTATATATAGCTCCCTTACATGTATAGCTGGAGCCATGGGTCCCTCCCTAAGTGCTCCCAGGCTGGTGGTTTAGACCCTGGGGGCTCTGGTTGGTTGGTATTGTTGCTCTCCTCATGGGGTCCCGTACCCTTTCTACTCCTTCAGTCTTCACTCTATCTTCTCTGTTGGGAACCCCATGATCAGTTTAATGGTTTGCTGTGAGCATCCGCCTCTGAAGATGCGGACGTGGGTGTCAGGAGGTGCATGCTGACAGGAGCCTAACATAACTGTCTCCTTAGAGGTCTGCAAGAGCCTGAATCATTTCTTAACACTAGAGAGAAACTTAAAAAAATTAAAACTTCAGATTTAAGAAGTTAATGAGCCATGGAGAGAAGGAACACCCCAGATATTTATGTCACTGCAACTTAGCTGGTACACATCACTTCTAGGTGATCTCAGGCTTTTCAGAGAAAACCAAGGCTTTATACACTTAGATCAGTGTTTCCCAATTCTAAAGTATCATGAAGAGTATATAATCAGACTAAAAGGATTCTTGGGTTTTGGGGGTTTGGTTTGGTTCGTTGCTTGTTTTGTTTTTTGAGATAAGATCTCCTGTAGCCCAGGCTGTCCTTATAACTTATGTAGCTGAAGTTATTAGCTTTGAACTCCTAAACTTCCCACCACCACCTCCAAAGTGCTGAGATTAGAAATGTATGCTACAATGCCCCAGCTCCAAATGGAATCTTTAGTGTCATAGTGACCTTGTCTTTTTTATTTTTTTATTTTTATTTTTTTTGGTTTTTTGGTTTTTGAGACAGGGTTTCTCTGTATAGCCCTGGCTGTCCTGGAACTCACTCTATAGACCAGGCTGGCCTCGAACTCAGAAATCCGCCTGCCTCTGCCTCCCAAGTGCTGGGATTAAAGGCGTGCGCCACCACTGCCCGGCCAATGACCTTGTCTTTCAACTTATTAAAAGTCTTCCCTTGTACATTTGCACCTCTAGTCTGTCTTCCTAAATACTATGTAAAAAGTGAGGTAAATGAAGTAATGTTTTTTATTAGTGAGCTGACCAGTCAGCAAAATATTCTGGTTGTACCTGGCATTGGTGATTCATGTCTGTGATTCCAACTCTTAAGAGACAGAGGATCAGAGGGCCAGGAATGTGTGGTGGCACATACCTTTAATCCTAGCACTAGAGAGGTAGAGTCAGGCAGATCTCTGAGTTTGAGGCCAGCCTGGTCTACATAGTTCCAGTATAGTTCGAGAGACCTTGTCTCAGAAGAGAGGGATGGGAAGATCAGGAGTTGAAAGCCAGTTTGTGTTAAACAATGAGTTTGAGGCCAGCCTGGGCTACAGGCAGCCCTGCCTAAAAACAAAATGCAAAAATCAAACAGCAGTAAAACAAGAAGCAGTCTGTTGTCTTTAGTAGTTTCCTATAAACCTACCATCCTAGTAGATTCTCCTAAGAATTAAAACTATAGCTGAGTTACAATGGGACTAATGAAAGGGATCACCCCTGAAGGCAGATCCTGAAATCTGAACTCAGGCTAAGGGTAAAGAATCTGGTTTTGTGAAAGGCTAAATAGTGAATATCTAGGCTTTGGGAGTTCAGAAATGTTGCAGAGCTGCATGACTGTCACCTGTCCTGTCCTGACTTACAGAGCAAAGTAGCCTTGAGTTACATACGCCAGGGAGGCTAGATACACACCTAATCCCATAGGATGTTCACATGTGAAATGGCTCTTCTGATTGGTCAGCTATTTAAACTGTGAAAGTCCGTCTTAGCTCATAACTCTAAGCTGCATAGGGCAGGAGGCTGGCAGTACCAATCCTCTTATGTCAGTAGAAAGGCTTAGCATTGGAGGATAGCAGTGTTACCAGTTCTCAGGGTGTTCCTCTCAATTATGTAAAGTCAGAGACTGGATGCCATCTGATGCTGGTATTTCCCCGCTAGCTCATTAAGATACCAGTGTTTTCAGTTATGTGTCTGCTGTGGTGACAGCTCACACTGCCTTACCCCTGGGCATCTTTTCTAAGGACTCTCACCCTGAAAGCTGTTTCTCAGGATGCTGTAGGAAGGAAAGTAGCACCTACTGTGCTTAAATATTCCTACTGCTCCTCCCTGAGATTTATGTGTTCCTGACATAGCTTCATCTCAGCTGGCTCCAGTGTATGTTGCAAACTTTGCTCTGGATTTAGCAGAGAAACTTTGACAGGGTTGATTCCCTTAGGATTCCCTGGGCAGTTTGAGTCTTAACTTCTTCTGAGTGAAATGAACACCTTTTCTTCCCTGATTGTCTCGGAACTCTTGCTCATGTCATCTGCCAGGTGATGCATCTTTGTAGTTAAGAAGAATAATGTACACTTTTTTGCCTTATGAAATTGAAAACAGTCCTTTCTCAAATATAATTTCTGTGTTTTTAGGTTTTTCTTACCCACTGAAATGTCTGTCATTGGCTCTCTTTGAAAATTTCAGGTGGAAAAACCTTGTGGTGGTGGTCAAGATTTACTTCTTTATCCTGCCAAGAGAGAGCAGCCCTTGAAAAGTGACCAGGACCCTGAGAAGGAGCTCCCACCTCCACCACCTGCTCCTAAGCAGGAGGTGCCATCAAAAGGGAGCCCAGCAGTGATGCCAGATGTCAAGGAGAAGGTGGCAGAGCTGCTGGGGAAATACTCAAGTGGCCTTTGGGCAAGTGCACTCCCCAAAGCATTTGAGGACATGTACAAAGTCAAGTTCCCTGAGGATGCCTTAAAAAATCTTGCCTCACTCTCTGATGTGTGCACCATAAACTACATTTCTGGAAATACCCAGAAGGCAATTCTCTATGCGAAACTCCCATTGCCCACTGACAAGATCTTAAAGGATGAAGGGCAGGCACAAGGAGATTTTGACATCAAGTCGATGATTGAACAAGAGTATTTGCAGATAGAGAAAAACATGGCTGAAAGTGCTGATGACTTTGTGGAGGACATAAGTGTGCCACCTCTGGTAATTCCTACCGAGGCCTCACCGTCTGTGTTGGTGGTTGAGCTGAGCAACACAAATGATGTAGTTATCAGGCAAGTTGGTATTTCTAGTTGTTAAGAGCTGTGCAGTGTTGTCACGTGACCATTCCTAGCATGGATACTGTGGAAGGAAGAACCCTGTCCTCGGGAGTCATAGTGAAGTGCAGTAGTATACTAATATTTGTTAAATGCCCACAGTATTCATAGGAGAAAGAGATGGCTAATAGTTTTAAATGGGAATGATAATATGAACTTGGAATAAATTGTGTCATAAGCATCATGGCAACTATGCAAAAATATTCCATTTCTATTCAACCTATAAACAGCCTCACCCCTTCAGGCCAGGTGATGCCATCAGATCTAGGACTGTGTGGCTGCCCTAAAATGTCAGGGTAGCTAACTTCATCATATACCTCAGATTAGCCAGTGGACTAGAGCTACCCTGCTGACCTGAGCCTTTAGCTGCTGGTCTGAGAGATGAGTAGCTATCGCCTAAGTAGCTAATGACAGCCTGAATTGAAACATCAGCCCAGCTCTAAATGCTTCTCTTAGACTTTTAGAAAAACCGTGAAGCACATAGGGAATGTAGAAAGATTGCAATTGCTGCTTCCTGCAGTGGGAACATGTATCACTGAAGCACTGGGTCACCATCCATATGGAGCTGGGGCTGGGGACAGGGGAAGATCATTGAAACAACAATTATCCAGGCCCCTTCACCCAAATGGCACTCTGGTTTGTGCTGCCCAAGACCTATAGCTGGACTAGAAAAGCCCAAGGAATGCCCAAATTAGATCCTTCCAGAGGGAAGAGCTTGACAGCATTAAAGCAAATGGTGGCCCAGCTGACACTGAAGGGATGGTGATGCCTGCCTAGTCTCCTGCTCTGCCACCAAGAAGGATCTTTAGAGGGACCTTGACTTACATAGGATTTTAGATGCAGGTAAAGTTTTTATCAGTCACATACTGAGGTTGATCTGTGCAAAATCTCTGTCCCTTTGCTCAGGTAATTTGGAGATTTTGTATGAGCCTATACTGGTACTGCCCCTCTCACCCAGCCGTAACACCAGCCCTTGTCCTCACCTGTGAGTGTAGCCATCCTTCTCTACTGGCTGCTGCAACTCCCAGGTGCCTCTCCACATTTACTCAGTTGTCACCTAAGTTCAAGCGCCCAAGTCCCATGCCTCAAAGACTGGGCTCTAGTGGAAGACTGACTCCAGCCTCTCCTGAACACTTGCAGCACTCAGCAAGTGTAAATGATGGAGCTTGACAAAGTCTCTAACCCATTCATGGATGAAGACTACACATCTTAAAATAGCTAGTTTCCAAAGAGTCAGTCTTTGCATTGTGTGTAAAATGTCTTTGTAGCTTCCCTCTCTAGTAACAGGTAGGTTGGATGGGCCATCTTCTGTCCTGCAGATAGTTACCAAGACCATGTGGAACAGTTTCTTAGAGTTTTGTCAAATCACCAGAGGCCCTGGGTAAAAACTGGAGAAATACAAGGAACAGGGCTCTTCTGTTTCCCTTACCTCCTGGGCCAGGTGATTTGAAGACTCTTCTAGCTGCAAGCTTCATCCTGTAGCAGAAGTGTTCTCATTTCATGAGCCAGACTTGGTTTTCCAGACCTAGCATCCTGGAATGAGGCCTGTAAGGAAGGCAAGAAGACAGCCTACTCATGGCAGATGAGTAATGTATTTTGAAAAACACACTGGATCAAAGGACTATACATCAACAGCAGAGAAAGCTGGGGAATTCTTGAAAATGATCCTTCTCAGGATGTACATTTTAGAGGTACTCAGCTAGAACACATCACTTCTAGAGTATAAGTTCCACATTTTGTTGTAATTGCTCAAACTTGTTAAATAAGTTTTGGGGGCATTTCACTGCTGTGTTTGTTTTGCAGGGCTGGAGATGGAGCCCAGGGCCTGGCAGAGGCTAGGGAATTGTTCTGCTGCATACACCCCCAAGTCCTGGGCCTTACTTCATTCTTCTTGGTAGTTTCTCTGCTTTTCAAAGCTCAAGGATTCTAAGATGCAGTCCTTGCCAGGGTAAAAGCATCTGCCAGATCTCAGCAGCCTCATTCAAATTCTGAAGGGTCCACATGACCTATGGTGTCTCCACATAAGGTGTCTCCACATACCTTCTATCTCCTGTGCTGGGTCTCTTGCAGCCTGCTTCTTCCCGGGGCCCCCAATGCCTACTTCTACTCTGCTGTTCTCAGGCTGTCACACATTGCCGCATTGGGCAGTAGGCGCCATAGTCCTGACTTCCTTCGCTGAGAATGATGTTCCCTGAGCACAGTTCCTTCCCCTGCTGGGGCAAGCAGCTGTGATGCTGGAAGCAAGACCACAGGGGACACAGGAGCACCAGTGAACCCTGTGGCTCACTCACCCTGAGCTGTTGCTCCTCTCACCAATCCAGGTATGTAGGCAAAGACTACTCAGCTGCTCAGGAACTGATGGAGGATGAGATGAAGGAGTATTACAGTAAGAACCCCAGAGTCACACCAATCCAGACTGTGCATGTGGGGCAGCTGCTGGCAGTCAATGCAGAGGAGGATGCCTGGTTACGAGCGCAGATCATCTCTACAGACGAGAACAAGATAAAGGCAAGCTCAGTTTTGTTAGCATGAGGTAGATATGTTACAAGTTTTCAGATGTGATTGTTGTTTCTTGTTCTTCTCTCAAATCCAGTGTGACTTTTGCCAGAAATTCCAAGATAGTTCCTGTGAAAGACTATCCCTATCAGCTCTTATATCAGTGGTAGTTAGGATCTCTCAGTTTCCTAAAGTCACAGAGTAAATGAAGTTCTCTGTGAGGGGCAGACTCAGGCTTTGTCAGAAGGGTGTTTCCCCACGCCTGGCACTGAGCAGCTCTGTGAACAGCTTCAAGCAGGCCTTCTCTGAAGAAGCAGCCTTAGCAGAGAGCTGCTGTTCTTCCTCAGTGTCTGAGCCTGAGCTGGGCTTGCGCATCAGCAGCTCTAGTACTTTGGGCAACATTCCATCTTGGTGATCAGCCTCTGCCCCTTTGCTTTGTACTTTCCGTGAGGAGTCCAAGAATCAGGACTCTACCCACAGGCTGTTTCCTCAAGGAAAGTTATGCCCTTTCAAGCCTTGAGGCTCTCCAGACAGGGAGAAAAGTTGCTGAGCCGTGATGGACTGCTGGCTTGGTGGCCACCTGAATATGTTACTTCTCCCTTCCTTGTTGGAAGCAAGCATGCTGTGAGTGACAATCCTGTGTCTGGTGTCTTCCAGACAGAAGAGCTGCTATTTTTTTTACATGGAGGGTATGAAGCTAAGGAGCAGAGGCCAATCACCAGGACAGGATGTGGCCAGAAGTCCTGGGGTCTACAGATGGGGCAGGACTCAAGAGGATTGAGGGTAACCCTGGGAGCAGCCCAGCTCAGGTTAAGAGGGAGAGGGCAGCTCTCTGCTGAGGCTACTTCCTCAGGGAAAGTCTGCGTGAAGCTGCTCAAGTCTTCTTGCTCTCCTATGGTATCCCTGGCAGCCAGGAGGAATGTGCAGGTGCTCAGGTGGCACTGAGACCTGTGGTCACTTGATGGTGCTAGAGAACCAGAAATGGAAGCACCAAGTGCTTCCATTCCAACATGAGATGCTTGCTCTGCTCTCCTAGAGCAAAGGACACAGGGTGAGGTAGGTGAGTCATATGGGCACATCCAAGGACAAGTAGTTTGTGAATTGTGATTGCCATATGTGTTATCAGCTGGGCCTGGTGCTGCAGGTCTATAATCCGGCTACTTGGGAAGCAGAGGTAGGAGAAGCACAATTTCAAGGCCAGCTTGGCAACAATGTAGTAGGAACCTGTCTCAGAAAGTTACAAGATGTAGCTCAGTGGTAAAGCACTTCTCTAGCATGTATTTGGCCTTAAGTTCAATCTCCAGTACTACAGAACAAACAAAAATCCACCACTATCATAGAAATAAATGCTGTGATCAAGTCAATAGAGAATCCAGCTGCAGACATAAACCCTGTGAAGACTTTGGAGTGGTCTTACTGTAGCCTGCTGCTGGGCTAACAACGTAGCCTTGCCGTCTCTGGAGTCTGGATCTCACACACTGCTCTCATCATCAACGTATATAACATGAGTCCAGGAAGAGCAAATCCAAGTTTCAGGTGTAGCTGCTGTTAATGAAATTGAAAAGTTTGCCTGAGTCTTGAGGCCTGTGAGAGGGGAAGAAATGTATGGAAAAGGTGAACTAATACACCATCGTGGCCGACAGCTGACCCTTTGGACTTGACAGCAATCTGCGTCCAGGCAGCAGAGAGTCCAGTATTGTTTCCTAAGAGTGAGTCTTTGCTGCAGCAACCAGACACACTCACCACATGGTCAGGCGAGTTGGAGGGCTGTCTGCCTCTCTGCTTCCTCAGACTCTGCCATGGAGGAATTTATCTTTATTTCCTGCTGGTGCCTGTGCCTCATTTTCTGCAAAAGACACAGGGACCTGCCTCTGTTGACTGGTATTTTCCCAGCCAGCTCTGCCTGCCTTTTATTGTTTGCTTTGTATTTTAGGTTTCCAATAGTTCCAGATTCTTAGTTATTCTGAATCTAGGATAATAAAACATAATGTTTCTGGTTACCAAGAAAAAAGAGCTTTCATAACTTGGGAGGCAGAGGCAGGCAGACCTCCAGCCTGGCCTATACAATGAGCCCCAGGCAAGGCAGGACTACATAATGAGACCTTGTCTTAAAGAGAGATAGAAGACTTTGTGGTCTTTAGGTCTTGGTGTGCTGCAAAAGTCATCTCCGTGTTAATGGTGTGTGTTCAAGTCTCATTTCTGTAGCTATAATAAAGTATCCTGAAAAGAGCTGACTCGGGGAAAAAGAAAGGGCTTACTCAGGCTGCAGTGCTTCACTACAAGAGAGCTAAGGCCGGAACTAACAGCAGTCAGTCCCGTCTGCAGCAAGAGCAGGAAGAAATGAACACACCTATGCTTGGTGCTCAGCTGTCTCTACTATACAGTCCAGGGCCCAAAACCAGGTTATACTGCTGCCCACTTTGATCCTAGGTCTTCCTGTATCAGTTGAGGCAGTTAAGATAGTCTTCCACAGATACTATACAGGCTGTAGCATCTACTCTGATCTAACCTCACTGAGACACTTCCCAGATGATTCTGGGTTATGTCCAGGTGACAGACTAACTGTCACAGTTAAGAGTATACCAGTCCAGCTCTACTCAGAGCTGGGGCCTCAGCCAAGCTGAATGAAGATATAATCTAGCTTTGTGAACTTGAAGAAAAAAAAATTGAATTGCCCCCCCCCTTAAAAGTAGAATTCTGTGTTGTCCAGACTGATGTCACTGTTGTCCCCGACCAAAGCATCTCATCCTCTGGTACCACAGTGGTGGAGAGAGCAGGCTGTCACAGGTGCTGTTTTGGGAGTCTAATATCTGGCCAGTATCACAGCACTGATGGGCTCTCTGGAAACAGCTTTTGCTCCTCAGAACGGGGAAGACTCCTAGCTGGAAGGACTGGTAGTACAGCATTGGATAAAGACAGGGAGAAGCCAGACAGCAGCAGAGGTGACCTTGCTGAGGCCTCATAGCCTGTTCTGCCTTGGCCTTATTATTCCTGTTGACTAAGGGGTAAGGTAGGAGACAAGGGCCTGAAATATGGGACCCTGAGGCCCAGCCTTTTGTCATCTTCTGGGGTGCATCAGGGAGCCTTTCCTTTGGCTGTGGGCAAGAACTGATTGGCTTTGCTTTACCCTTAGGTGTGCTATGTTGACTATGGCTTTTGTGAAAACATTGAGAAGAGTAAAGCATACAGACTGAACCCACGGTTCTGCTCTCTGTCCTTTCAAGCTACAAAGTGCAAGCTTGCAGGTAAAGGGGACTTAACACTGTACTCTTTGGCCATTTAATTTAGAAATGTTCTTGGTGTCACTTTCTTTTTTTCTGCGCTTCCATTTGTTTGTTTGTTGGTTGGTTGGTTTGGTTTGGTTTGGTTTTAGGTGAAGTCTTATACATTATGTAGGCCAGACTGGCCTTGAACTTAAACTCCTCCTACCTCACTTCCTCAGTGCTGACATTATAGGCGTGGCTGCCAACCCATCTCATAATAGGTTTTTCTTGAAAGGTTCAGTGAATGAATTCACATGGTGCTTTGCATAAGATGTAATAATAGTGAAAGTGTTTATTGTCACATTTATTATGTAGAAATTAGCTCATTGTATTTTATTATAAAAAGTTATCTAGCCTTTTGAATGGCTTAAGTTTATTTTGTTTTGTTGTAGTAAGAGCCTATATGACTCTATAGGATGGGATTCACCCTGCTGGGTCCTGTTGCTTCAGGGGTAGCCTCAGCCCTCTCCATGGAAATGGACTGTGCAGATACACTCTGGTAGCAAACCCGTGTGCACCCAAATGAACTGCATTGCGGGTTGTGCTGGTTCTTGTGCCTTTCCTCTTTATAGAAGCATAGGAATATGCACTTGTGCATGACAGTAGGGAGAAGCTGTGGAAGGCACAGTGAGATTCATGAAAATAGGCTTACACTTAATTCTAAAGGTATCATACTTCTTTTTCTAAATTTTATGTCTCTTTTATGTACACCACACACACACACACACACACAAAATCTATGTATGCCCCATGAATACCTGTGCCTATGGGGGCCAGAGGCATCAGATAATCTGTACCTGGAGTTTCAGGTGGTTGTGAGCCTCCCACCATGGTGCTGGGAAGCAAACTCAGGTCCCCTCAAAGGGTGGAGAGCATTGGTAACCACTAAGTCATGAGATCATTACATGAATATGAGCCCTCTACAGAAATTCCCCTTAAGCTGAGTATGGTAACCCACACCTGTGATGTCAGCATTTCAGAGTATAAGATGACAAATTGGAGGCCAGCCTGGGCTACATAGACAGTTCCAGGCCAATGTGGGCTTATAGAATGAGACCTTGTCTCAACGAATGAATGAAAGGAAGGAAGGAAGGAAGGAAGGAAGGAAGGAAGGAAGGAAGGAAGGAAAGAAACAGAAAGAAAGAGAGAAGAGAGAGAGAGAGAGAGAGAGAGAGAGAGAGATTGAGAGAGATTAGTGTCCCCACCAGCAAGGATGAATCTTTATGTCTCTGAAGGGCCTGATTCTGAGATAAGCCCAACAAACTCCTAAGAGCCAATAATAGATTGTGGAGTTGATTTGAAAGGAATGTATCACAATTGCAGGAGTCCAGATGCTGAGGTAAAAGGTATGAGCAGAGTCCCAGCACTGAAAGTCTTGAGAATGGGCAGGGAAGGGGGTCTGCCTTATAGAGAAAAGTAGACAGAGGCACTGAAGTCCCATACAGAAATGGTATTCTCATTTTAATTAGTTTAGTTTAGTAGATGGACTTAGAGTTGCCATATATGTGATATATTGAATTCCAATTGTTAAAGAAAGAGATTAATAATACTGCACCTGACACCTGTGGTGGCCGAAACATCATTCTCTTTGATAAATGATAAATCTGTGGTGTCCTCAGGGTCAGGGATGAATAAGGAGGACAAGGCAGAGGAGAGGGGGTTTGCATTTATATATAATAATCTTATAAGAAAAAGTTGTACATGTTTAATTGAAAACAGAAAACCAGCATAGGAAAGGTATTACAGGTACATGATTTGCAAGAACAGGTTCTTTTCATGTTAGTCTTTTGTTTACATATGGATTTGCATATGTTTCAAGGGCTGCCCCTGTGCTAAAGCTCTGATTGGTCATCAGTCTCATTATGCCTAAGTACCTGCTCTAATGCGTCTTTTATTTTTGGTTGTGAGCAGCCTTTAATGGCTGAGCCATCTCTCCAGCTCTCTAGTAAAGAGGTTCACATCTTTACTAGATGTGTAAGGTAAAGAAGATTTCAAAACAAAACTTCATTAAAAGTGTTGTATTCTGAGGTAGATTCTTCATTTTAGTGAGTAGTCAAAATAGACAATGAAGTCATGCAGCCATGATGCTTCTGTGACTAAATAGAAATGTAAGCAGTCACTGTTTTTCAGGGTTGGAGATTCTGAATGATGATCCTGACCTCGTGAAGGTGGTGGAATCATTAACATGCGGGAAGATCTTTGCCGTGGAGATACTGGACAAATCAGATATCCCGCTGGTGGTGCTGTACGACACTTCAGGAGAAGATGATATCAACATCAATGCCACCTGCCTGAAGGCCATATGTGACAGATCGCTAGAAGTTCATCTCCAGGTACCACTGTGGTTGCTGTTCAGTGTGAAAGTGTGTGTGCGCGTGTGCGTGTGCGTGCGTGCGTGCGTGCGTGAAGGGTGGCTATGCAAACACTATGGCCAGCAGAGAGTCTATCCATGGAGGCAAGAAAGAAATTCAGCTCAACACAACTAAGTAGCTGATACTGGTTCAGACTTCAAGATTTTGATATTGGGTAGTTGCATTTTAGGCATATTGAAGAGACACCCTGTCTTAACACTCCTGATTTCTCTAGTTCTCCTCCGTAAGCACAAGGACCCACATCCCTCCTACAAAAGTAAATTGTCAGGGCTGAAGACATGGCTCCTTAGTTAAAGTGTTTAGCATACAAGCAGGAGGGCCTGAGTCCCATCCTACCACCCATATATTACAAAACAAAACAAAATCTCTGCTCCAGTGGCACACATCTAGAATCCCAGCCCTTGGGGAACCAAGACAGGGTGATGCTTGGGACTCAGCAGACAAGTTGTCTGGGCAAGTCAGTGACTTCCTTCAATAAGAGTTCTTGTCTCAAAAATAAGATGGAAAGTGGTTAAGGAAAATACCTGTCTACATATCTAAAAATCATTTGGAGTAAACCTAACTTTTAATGGGGAGCTTTCTTTATACAAATAAATATATTCAAAAATATTTGAAATCTATTAAGTAGTAAGCCCTGTGGGTACAATGAACATGACACAAGACTTGGCTTCTGGAAGATGATTTTCTAGTTGGAGTTGAGATCATGGTAATAGTTATTATGGAAAAATGTAAAGTATACATCGATTTTATTTTAAATAATAATTCTGATGGAGATTGCATTTGATGAAAATAATTTATTACACATGTGCTATTCTCACTTCTGAATGCCTGGAACATCTCTTTATTCTTGATTAAGAAACTGGAGAGATACTCAGCAGTTAAGAGTTGCTCTTCCAGAGGTCCTGAATTCAATTCCTAGCAACCACATGGTGGCTTACAACCATCTGTAATCGGATCTGATGCCTTCTTCTGGCACGGATAGTGTATTTTTAAGGTCATACATTATACATAATTACTTTTTGACATACCTTAACAATAATATACTTTTGAAAATCAAAACTACCAGTGGATTTGTAAAACTACTTAGGATTCACCTATTTGCATTTCCTTACTACATTTTGATTTTATTTGAGCCAATATAAGTTATTCTATTTGTTGTAATACATATTAATCATCTTTCCTTACATGGTAGTATAACCTACCTTAGTATATATTTTTCTAAAAAACTTTGAAGATGATTTTTCACTGTTTATTGTAGAAACATAAGAGAGTACAGTGATTTCCCCAAGTATCCATTGCTTGCCTATAGCAATCATGGTATTGTATTTGTTTATCAATTATTATAAAATACCTCCCATTTTATTGTTTATAATATGTATTCAATACTAAATAAGAGTTTTTAAAAACTTAAAAATTTTGTTTTAAAACTTTAAAAAAATCATACCTTTTTATTACAGAAAAATTAATAATGGTTCTTTAATATCAAACACATGCAGTGTTTTAAATCCTCATTGTATGTGTAGTATATTTATTGATAACTGTGTGTCATCTGTTTTATAGTACTCTATATTCTTCTTGGTGTTGTGTCATTTATAGTGATTCTTGCTGTAGCCATGTTGTTCTCCCTGTGTCTTAACAATATCATTGGCATGGTGGTAACAAAAGCTACTGCAATGCCTTTGGGTATGTGGTGGGGAATGGTCATCTAGTACCTCTCTAGTGGGTTGGTAGCTGACTTCTTATCCATCTGCTTTCTTTGTGACTATTAGGGGGTACAACAAAGATTATCAGGTTGGAGTTCCTTCAAAAGGTTGTAATAGGTAATGGTCTAAACTCAGATTCTACCCTTGTCTGAAATAAAATCTAAGTCTATCCTGAAAAAAAAAAAAAGAAAAAGAAAATACCTGTCATCAATCTCTGGTCTCCATATGAATACATAAATGCAGGAACACATGTGTACATACATGCACAAAAAAGAAAAAGAAGAGAGTGAGGGGAGATGAGAAGAAAATCATATAAAGAAAGTCAATAGATTTTAGGCAAATAATTGATATCACCTGACTGGAAAACCAAGGAGGGGATATAGAAGGGAAATGACATCACCTTACTATGGAAAAACAAGAAACGCTAGTAAATGGGAAATGACAAGCTAGTAATTATTTCTCAGGAATTAAATTTCTTTGTTTCACAGTTTCTGCAGTGGAAATTTTTATATGAAATTTTCTTATAAAGATTAAAAAACATAAGGAAAATTTTTATTCATGAAAATATTTGATAGTCTGAACATTCTTTAAATTTTTAGGGCATAATAAATTAAATTACAGAATATTCAACTGAAACAATTGAGTAGATGCTAATGAACAGGCTTACCATTTAAAAGACTTGATAAAATCATTTAGGGAAAGAGGCTGTTAACAAAGGGAACTATGATTTAAAAAAAAATTGTAATTTGGCCCCAAAATGGCTGAGATTAAAATCTTTTATGTTGATAATAGTTTTTGAAAAGCATTATATTCATATAGACTCCCCTTTGCCCCTCACCACCTGGAGCAGGCAGGAGAGTGGACCCTGCCCCTCACCCGAGTAGCACAGTAGTGATGGCCTTGGTGCCAGGGGATCAGGAGAGATGGTCCAGCCACTCATCTGCCAAGAGGTGGCATGAGCAGGGGTTGGTGTTCCACCCCTCGCCACCGGCAGTAGTTGAGAGAGCTGGTCTTGAGGTCCTGAGAGTGGGAGAGCCAGCCCTGCCCTTCACTGGTTGCAGCACTCAGGAGACTGAGCCCTGTACCCCACCTAGGCAACACAGTAGAGTAGAGCTGACCCTAATGGTGAAAGCACCAGGTGAGCCAGGCTCCAAGGATGTGAGAGCAAGAGAGCTGGTCCTTTACCAGCTGCAGCACTCAGCACACCTTGACTGGGCAGCAAAGTAGAGCTGGCTCTGGTGGTGTGGGTGCAGGTAAGCTGGCCCCAAGGGCATGAGAATAGGAGAGCTGACCTTGCCCCCTGTCAGTTGCAGCATCGGGTGAGCTAGCCATGGCAATGCTAGAAAGTTCACCCTGGTAGTGAGGGTATTGGAGAACTGGTAGACTGACCAGCTCAGCTACCACCCAAGGCCAGATGCAGAACTTTGAATTGGCCCACCCTGAAATCTACCTCATGTATGATCCACGAAAGCATGTGAAAGGCCTGATCCTGCAGAACCAAAGCTGCGTGCCCTCCAGGATGCAGTGCAACAGTAGGAGAGCCCAGAGGAGTTCCAGTGAGCTTTATTGTCACCACCACCACCTGCACTCAGACTTGTCTCACACCGCAGACTAGCATGTAGTCTTGCAGTGGTTAGATCTTTTCTGATGTGTTGCCCCAAAGCTAAGTGCTGTGCAATTTTGTAAACTGCTACTCTGCCCTAACTTGTTTATCAGCTGTTGTACTCTCCTGGTACAATTAATAGGGCACTGATGCATACTATCATATAATCTGCAAATAAAGATGCTTTGAATTTAAAAAAATCATGTAGTCTGTAGTGCAGGACTCTAGAACATGGGATGATATCACCCACATTGAGGCTGGGTATTCATTCAGTTAAATCTTTCTAGAAACATCCTCAGACATGCATACTGAGGTATTGGATTCTCAGAGCTGTCACGTTGACAGTGTTAACCGTTATAAATGTGTCAGTGTGATGGACTGTTCAGGTGACTGCTTAGGTAAAGGGAAGCATTTGTCCTCAAACAGTCTCCGTGTGTCTCTGCTTGTTCCAGGTGGATGCCATGTACACAAATGTCAAGGTGACTAACATTTGCTCTGATGGAACACTCTACTGCCAGGTGCCGTGCAAGGGTCTGAACAAACTCAATGACCTTCTGCATAAGACAGAGGACTACTTCCACTGCAAGGTATGGTGGAGTACTGTCTCCTGAAATCAGCCTCAGACCACAAGCAAGGGGCTCAGAATGTATGAGGGTAAATGTTTGTTTACTAGTTAGAGGTTGATTTTTTGAAATGATTGGTAGAAAACCCAGGTTTTAGAGCTTTCAGGAAAAACTCCCACTTTGGCCTTACAAAATGAAGGTGTAGCAATTTGTAATCACAGTCTCAGTATTGCCTAGAGCAGTGCTTGCCATGTAGGAAGTATTCAGAAATGGAATCGTTGCTTACTTAGGGCAGGCAACCAGTGTGCCCTAAGCACATGTCCACAGGAGTCAACTTGTCAGGCATCACCCTCCAGCTCTCTTCTGAGGAGAGGCAGCCCTTCATAGATGGAGTTCCATGGCTCTGCTGTATGAGCTCCGGCTCTCCTGCTGTCCCTCCATCCCTCCTGCTTTCCTCCCGTCCCTCCTTCCTTTCATCTTGGATCAGGACATGCAGAGGTTTTAAGTCACTAATATGACTTCCTAACCTCCAATATGGCATAATTATAATCCAGAATGTGCTATGGTTTCCAGGTAAACAAATTCCTGCTGCTTCAGCCCTGACCTCTCACCCCCTGGAAGGAAACCCTTCCTTTTACCTGCAAGAGATGTGTAGCACCTCAAGTTATTTTGTTCAACTATATAATATTTGGCTAGTTGGCTGCTGTCCTGCCTTAGGGTAGAGATAATTACTTTGTTAGTTTTTTAAGTTCCTAACTTAGTTTCATATGTAGAATATGTAGTCTAAAATATGTATTGACTCTCTTATTCATATTGTCTGGAGTGGAGACATCAAATATCTAGCTTTACTCCTTTTTGTTGCAGGTTGTGTGTGTGTGTGTGTGTGTGTGTGTGTGTGTGTGTGTGTGTGTGTGTGTGTAAAATGTATGTATGTAAAGTACCATTTGCTAGTTGAGTTTGGGATTATAGGAGACTCGCAGAGAATCTAACTTGGTGAGGATTTGTTTGACCTAATAACCCAGGATGCTGAAGAGGACTCAGAGTTTCCTAGTGCTGTGCTACCCAAGGAGAGTCCTTGTGCATAGACACTAGCAACAGTGAGCAGAGCAGCAATCCCTGGGCAGGCCACCAGTGCAGGCTGGGCAGAAGGGGGCAGAGGAGAACACTGTCATCTGTTAACATCTCACTGGCACTTTTGTCTGTATTGATGACACGTCTTTATTTTGGAATTAAACCATGAAGTGAAGTTAAATGTTAAAAGGTGGAGGGAAGAGGACTTCATGGCTGTCTCAGCTTCCTGCCTTCATCCACCTGCTCTCTGGTCTGGTCAGGTTCAGCAGCCATTTCCTGTGGAACTGGTAGAGTCAGAGCCCACTGAGACCCACTGACCCTGCTAACATTGTAGACATTGTAACCCTATCAGTCTGTGTGCCATGTGTACCGGGTGAGTGAATAAACGGTTTGTAGCAAGCATGACAGCAGAAGCACCATGGTAAGTAAGCTTGCTGTGTCTGCTGCAGCTGTTCCGGGGGAGGAAGAGTGAACAGTCCATACCTCCATGCTGTTCCCAGTGCTGTAGTAATGTTTGCTGAGAGTAAGAGCTGTTTCTTGCTTTTCTGTTTCATAGCACATGACCTCTGAGTACTTCATCTCACTACCCTTCTGTGGGAAGATCTGCCTCTTCCATTGCAAAGGGAAATGGTTACGAGTGGAGGTAAAAATCAGCCTCTTGGCTTGTAGAGATCATTGCTAAGTGTTTCCTATATTCAAACATTTCTCAAAAGCGCAGTAAGCATGCTTGGACTCATCACCAGTTTCTGACAGCCAAGCTCCCCTTCTTATCTCTTATCCTCTGCTTTGAGGAAACTAACAGCAACATTTCTTCATGCTCTTGGTGTATTTATGGCTACATGTGTAGCTTTGCTATGTATTATATATAATAGAATATTCTAGAATTATAGAGATGAATATGTATTTAATATGTGTAGTTAAAAAATATGGGACTAGAGAGATGGCTCCGTCAGTAAAGTGCTTGCTACAGACACAAGCATCAGGACCTAAATATGAGTTCCCAGCACCACAAAAAGAGCCAGGCACAACAGCAGACTCTGGAAACTGAGCTCTGGGAGGGAGAGAAACTCTGGGCAGCCTTGCTGGGCTGTTAAGCTTGAATTAGTGAGCTTTGGGTTCTTTGAAAGATCCTGTTTGAAAAATAAGGTGGACGGTCATTGAAGACTATTCTCATTGACCTCTGGCTCTACATGTATTTATGTATGTATGTGTGTACATAAAGTTTCATTTGCTAGGTGAGTTTGGGGAAGTAGGAGACTCCCATTCAGGCTAACTGGTGAGGATTCATTTGTTCTAATAACTCAGGATACTGAAGAGAACTCAACAGTCAAGTTAAATGTTGAAAGACAGAGCACGTGTCTCTCATGCTTATATACAGATACACACATGTGAATGGTTAAATGAACAACTTCTTTGAATTTTTATGTAAATAAATGTCAGTGCATTGACAGATCAAGGGTCTTCTGAAGCATGCCTTCCACTCATTGTGTGAGACTCAGCTCGTTGCTGTAGTCGTCTGTTTGCACTGCTGTGTAATGTGGCATCCCAACACTGCCCCCTTCCAATGAGTGTTCACAGTTTTTGTTGCTGCTGTGACCCTTCCTGTGTCCAATATTCCTAAGAACCACAAGGAAACCAACCCTACCTAGAAGACAAGAAACATCATGTGATTGCTTTCTGAAGTGCTTCAACATTTAACTGTACTTACTTTTAGTAAGACTTAGCTGTCCCTAACCAAATGAGAGCAGCGGTTCCAGAGTGGTTACTGCCCTTGATGGACAGTTCTCAGAGGGCTGAGGTCTAGAGTATGTCACGTGCTCAGATGATATTATTGAGCTCTGAATGCTCTGTTGTTTAGTCAATAATATTTAATTGAACAGAACTGTTTTTAATTTAAGATGTAACTCAAGACTCTGAAAAGTTACAAAAGTAATATGAAGAGCCCGCATTTAGCATTTGTGTAACCAGTCTCTAATTACCCAAACCAGGAAATCAGCATTAATACAAGTAACTAATGTGCAAGATTTTCCCTGTTTTTCTCACATTGTCGTCCCCCCCCCCCATGTCCTTTCTTCCCTGTGATCCAGTCTGGATCCTCAGTGGGTACTGACATGTCTCCTCTAAACCTTTGAAAATACTGCTATAAGTTTGGCCCTTATTTTTTTAATGATCTAAAGTGTAGGGCCATCTTGTAAATTTTCACTCAGATTTAAATTTATATTTAAATTTCTGCTATGTTTTTTGGACAAAAGTGCTTCTTAGTACATGTACAAATACTTAGAATAAATATATATTATTTTATTGCTATTAAATTTTTTAAGTGATATCTTTGTTCTTGACAGTTATACAAGAATGCTCATGGAGTTTATCCATTGCTGAACATTACTTCGGACTTTATTCCTCTGACTTTTTGAGCTTCAGATTTTTTCATATGGCAGAAATAATAAAAGTGACTGAGTTTTATAGTAAAACTGTAAAGTATGTTATGATTACAAAGTTCTTCTCTTATTGGTGTTCTTTATTTTCTTACTAGGATATAAGAAGTTTCCTCCATACTTCAGTATTTTAAAAAGCACATTGTCCAGTTAGCAGTATTTTGAGAATTAGAGAACTAGCAGACACGGCTTTCCTCACGGTGGGCAGGCTTGCTACGCGCAGTACTTGTTTTCTCACTGTCGAGTGACTTAGAAGAAAGGTTGGAGTTGTAGTCCAAGAGTGTCTGATAAATACCTTTAAACAAACAAACAAAAAAAAAACCAATAGCTTGATTGTGCTGGAGGCAGTGTGTCCGTCTTCCTGCTGTGATAGTAAGCCACTGCTCATCTCATTGCAGATCACGAATGTTCACAGCAGCCGTGCACTCGACGTTTCAGTTCCTGGACTCTGGCAACTCGACATCCGTGAAAGTGTCAGAACTCAGAGAAATCCCACCTCGGTTCCTGCAGGAAATGCTTGCCATACCCCCTCAGGTACGACCTGCCTAGGCCTGGCGATCTGTGGAAGAGCTTCCTGCCTGTTGAGCATCAGTGCCAGCCATGATCACCAGCAGTAGCTCCGTTTATGAGGAGACTGGAGAGTGTCCAAGTGTTGCTCTTCACTGGTTTTCAGAAGTGAATTTGGCTGACTTGCATAAGAAGTATCACATTTACAGAAAACTGTTTAGTAAACATTTGTTTTCAAGTACGTGGAGTCTTTAGACTGTGACCTAAATAGAAGCTCTCATGTGAGCCTGCTTCCATAGTGCTCTTAATCTGCTGATATGCAGCCATAACACTGGAAGTCCATGGCCCTTTAAGTGCTACAGTTCTGTGACACTGGCCTCCATGTCTCCTCGTGGTCATGTCGCCCTAGGACCTGTATCATATTAACAAGGTCCCCTGGCTGGAGAAAGGGGCTTCAGGCCTACTATTGCCTCTCTGAAAGTCACATAATAGTTCCTCCTTTGTGCTGCAGTGTTGTATATAACAGACATTAGACACCTTTTATTTTCTGTTAACCTTGGCTAGATTCCTTATTTGGAAAGTGTGATCACTATTTACTGCAGGTCCCTAAAGGCTAGCCTGCCCAGCCTCTAGTTCACATCTCTCCAAGATGTCTTAAGTAACAGAAGCAAACCCAGAAAGGTTGAATGTTTCAGCTCTTGATTTTAAGATATTTTAAACATGTGAATAGATTGCCAGGATTTTAAAGAACAGTATTTTTCTTTCACTAAAGTGCTTCCTTTAGCATTTCTTTTAATCATTTAGAAAATCTGATTATATTAAATGCTCTCTTTTGGTGGCAGAGCTGTTGAGCAGTCTATAGCCTTTCCTGCCATCAGAGCCTGTACTTACCTTTGTACCAACCCATAGGGCTGCCTGTCCCTGTCTTACCGCTGCCATAGGTCCTGCAAAGTGTTCTCTCCACTCTGGATGGCCTAGCCATCACCTACAGCTTTTCCAAGGAGAGAGAGACTCAGAGCCTGGGGGAGGGTGGCCGTGATGGGGTGCTTAGAGAGCACAGAGAAGGATGTGTGTGAGCTTTCACACCGGTCACAAATTTCCTCCCTTAGTTCAAGAGTAACATATGGCTGAAGGATCCCAGAAGTCACTCTCCCTCTTGTGGCATTCTGCAGCAGCTTGGGAGTAAGAGAGCACTGTGTGTGTTGTGTGTGTGTGTGTGTGTGTGTGTGTGGCATTTGGGTACCCAAGGATTTAAGGGTTTTTGCCCTCTCAGTCTCTTATCTCTGCCTCCTTCAGGAGGTGAGCACAAGTGCTCGGCACCCTTTGGTTTCTTGGGAGATGTTGAGTGAAGTAGATAAGCTTCCTTTGAGGCTCGCAGCGAAGCTAGGTTGTTCCAGGTGTCCCATCTGTTCAGTTCTGAGACCTGCCACAGGCTGCTCTCTCAACTCATTTTACCATCTATAAGATGGTACACAGCATATGTTGGACCAGAAGGATTGTGGGGTGACAATAGAGTCTGGTACAAACCCCTTGACCCCTGGAAAGAATCAAAAAAAGTAGTAGTGACATAAATAGATAACATATAGCAGACCCTCAGACCAAGGGCTGTGACTGCTGTTATCTGTTGCGGAATCTGGCTTTAGGGGAATAGATGTTAGACATATTTTAAGGCAGTGTGTTTGCTCCATACCGTGTTACGGTTTTTTGTTTGTTTTTCCAGGCTATAAAGTGCTGTTTGGCTGATCTTCCACAGTCCATTGGCATGTGGACACCAGATGCTGTTCTTTGGCTTAGAGATTCTGTTTTGAATTGCTCGGACTGTAGTATTAAGGTTAGTTATCTCACTGCTCCTGGGATGTCTGGAAGAGCTCGAACCCAGGGCTTACGTGGATGATTTCACATCACTGTCAGAAATGGACACAGCTTTACTTCCGAGAGATGACTTATACATGTAGCTGTAGATATTTCATGGTTCATTTCTATGTAAAGAGTTACCCTCCATCTCCTGTATTACTCAGAACCCCATTTTCCTGTTATTACTAAAGTAGCAGAGAAGCTTAGTTCTCCAGTTTTGCTAAGAAATAATTAAATTGACTCCAATATTGTGATTATATCTCTGGATAAATATTTTAACACAATTTTTTTTCTAAATTGGGTTGGACTATAAACAAGTCATCCACTGCTAACCTGATGTTTGCCCATTTTTTCCTGAAGCTTCTAAGCTTGTTGCTCACATTTCTAGAGTAAAGAACATTAGTCACCCCGTTTAGCTCTTAAACCCATGCATTCTCATTTGGTGGGGTTGTCCTTCTCTTCTTCCTCAGCTGCTCTGTGTAACTGCCATCCTGCGGTCCTTAGCTGGCCTGGGTCAGGTGCTTGTCATCACCTTGGCTGTTGTACTGCTGAGGGTGGATGGCCAGTGTGTGGAAGCTTCCTGTGTTCATCCTGCTCTGGATGCGGTGTCGTTCATTTAAAGCCTTGATGATGCTACATTATGGCTCTCCTTCTCTTTGTAGCAGTAGCCACTTCGTACACATTACAGCATTGTTTTTTCAGTTTTTGTTTCAGTTAGATTTGCTGCTGTTTTATAGATGTTTTGGCACAGGGCCTATTAGGCTGTGAGAGATAATCCATCTTACCATGAATAGTGTTTTTGCAAAATACTCTGCTTTGCTATTTGAGGTTAATATAAATTCTGCTTGTCAGAATTGAGTGTCAATGTGGACTTTGTAAGTTGCTTCTTTCCATCTCCCGAAGGTTACAAAGGTGGATGAGAGCAAGGGAGTCGCCTACGTGTACTTATTCACTCCTAAGAACTTCCCGGATCCCCATCGAAGCATTAACCGGCAGATCACAAACGCCGACCTGTGGAAGCATCAAAAGGATGTGTTTCTGAGCGCTGTGCCTGCTACAGCCAGCTCCCCTGGCAACAGGAATGGCAGCACACCTGCTCCAGGCAGCCCTGCAGAGAGTCTCAGAAAGAGCCACCCAGAGGTCATCGTAAAGTCTGTTCTGGACCACACCAGCTCTTTCTCCTTGGAGGAACTGCCCCCTCCTGTCCACTTGTCAAAGTCAGGGGAACACATGGATGTGTATGTGCCTGTGGCCTGTCACCCAGGCCATTTTGTCATCCAGCCTTGGCAGGAGATCCATAAGCTGGAAGTGCTGATGGAAGAGATGATCCTGTACTACAGCGTGTCTGAGGAGCGCCACATAGCGGTGGAGAGAGACCAAGTGTATGCAGCCAAAGTGGAGAATAAGTAGGTCCTGGGCAGAGCTTGTTCTTCTGAGAGTATAGAGTGCTCATGAGGGTCCTTAGTCTGTCCAGCGAGATTTGACCTGAACAAATGAGAATTTTGAGTGAAAAATGGATTTGTAAATTGTGCAAATTTTCTGATGTTTAAAGTAATAACATGTAAAAATGTTATTTCATGTTAAAAGTTAGTTTTACATACATAAAATGAAGGGTTTTTTTTTAAATGTTTATTGTGGGAAACTTAGAGGAGAAAAATAGCATAAGAAACTAAAACCAGCTTTTCAGATATCACATTTTTTAGCCACTTCTGTAATCTTTCCAGTTTGGTCTGTGTATTTGTATCATTGATACACTGTTATGAAGTTGTATTTTTTCAAAACTAATAGTCTGTGCTAAAAATTCCTCAGAAACAGTTTCTGGCTGAGTGATTATCTGTCTCATGGGGAAAGGAGAATTAGCATTTTGTTTAGTTTGGTAGATTCTCCCAGATCTTTTGAGTATTATAATAATAATAGCGATTATTATAAATACTAAACCATTGTTTCCACCTCTGGTTTTTCAATAAGAGTCTTTGGAAAGAAATTATTAGTTGAAAGATGCCCAGATCCCCAGCACACATTGTGGGTTGCTTCCTGGCGGCTTGTAAGCACCTTTTAGGGAGTGACATGCATTGTTTGTTTCTCCACCCCGTTCCCTTCCTCGTGCAGTTCTGTTCGGATCCACACCTGCTTTCCCCATGCCATCAGGTTGTACTGGGTCTGCTCCAGTGGAGCACGAGCTCCCCACTTCACACTCATGCCACTGAGTCTTGGGAAATGAAAAACCACCCTAGGAAAGACGAGCTTCTTAGTGCTGAACATACTCCCCCCCATCCTGTTCTCCCGTCCATCACTCCCTCTCCTCCCCTCCTCACACACACAGTTTTAAAAAGGTCACACTGCTAATTTTTTTTTACACAAAATACTTTTTCTTAAGATAGTCAACATATGCATATATAAAAATGTCAATTTTATGAGAGAAAAAAGCAATTTTTAAGCTTAAAATGTGAAAAGAATAATAGTGCTCATTTTGAAAATCATGAGCCTGTGTCATACGCTTTTCACCTGTAAAATTCATTATGTCAGTTTATTAATTACAGTTAAGCATAAGTGGGGTTGACTCAATTTGTATAAATCTGTCTTATAAGCCTTCACCAGGTAACTTAGTTCTCATGTCGACTGTCATCGGAGGGTGGATGAGTGCTGTCGGTGCTGGGACCTGCCTGGAGGGAAGCAGTTGCCCCTCCTGTTCTCCAGCATACCACTGGGGCAGCTCTGCACCCGCACTTTTGAGATTTAACCAGCCAGTTGTTCATGGATAATGGATATTTTATAGATAAGAATATATTAATGATTTTTTTTAAGTTTCATGAGTTAACCAGTGTGAAGTGTTTAAAGACTCTTGACTGTTGAACTTTATTCCCAGCTATGGCAAGCTAATACATAGGAATCTGACACATTTTTAAATTGTCATGGTCCCCAAATTCTTAATAAGAAGCACTTGGAAACACATTAAAAGCTCCATTCCCCTTTCTTACCCAGCCCCTGAATCTAAACCCTGTGGAAAGGCCCAGGATCCACGGTTTTAACACTCTGGGTCATGATTGTGCTAGAATCGATATGTAAGCCAATCTGAGCTTCTGTGTAATAATCACCTGGCTTCAGAAATTCAGCTGACAGAAATACACCTTTTTCCTGCAGCTCTCTTTTTATTACTCTGTCTTCAGTGGACTGGAGACCACGGTCGGGCACTGGTGATGCTGTGGGTAGAGACCGTGTATGTATTGGACCCCCTTGAGCACTCTGCAGCCTGGCATTTCTACCACAAGAGTCTGGTCTGCGTTTTCACTTAGTTTATCTGCAGACAGTGGCTGGCACTTTTAAATGCCTATTGTAACGCCAAGTATTGAGCTAGACACTTGGAACCAAAAAGTAAAATGTTCTACATGAGACAACTAAGGCTCAGGCCAGAGTGACACCGCAGGGCTGTGGGCCAGGGCAATTCCCATTCAGATGTGCTTGGCTCCCGGCCCCCAGGTATTTGTTAGGAATCCTTCCCCTGTCCCAGTTGTCAGTGAGTTGCGTGCATTCTCACTGCATCTTAAACCTGCCCCCAAGGTCCCTGTATTCCCTTAGAAGCCCTCGGTCACATACAGGGATTAAAACTGGCTCATTGTAAGCTACTAGCTGTGTTTCACCCTGGGCTTGCTGTGGGTTTCTGGCTGTTAAACTCATTGCAGAGAATGCCTGATCCTGCCACCTGAGGTCCAGTCCATTTTAAACAGAAAGAAAACACACTTGTTAAGGAGACGAGAGAAGTGAGAATGGAGGGCCTGCCAGGGAGAATACCCTAAAATACTGTTGGTTCAAAACTTTTGATCTCTCCCCAAACAGCCACTCAGTCCTCTGTGTCCTCACTCTGGCCTCCCTGGTGTATCTGCCCCTTCAACCATCATGTCCTCTCAGCTTTTCTCTGCTCTTACACAACTCTCTGGCTTCCCCTCATCCTACCTGCATCTCTCTTTCCATCCTGCAGACATACACCATATACCGTATGTGGCCATCTGTGTCTCCACAGCGTGAGGGACCCCTTGCCTTGTGCTGACCACCCCCATGGCATCTGTTTCAGCCTAAAGAGGGTAGCAGTGCAAGAGCCATGCCTTTCAGTAGCCCCGTGAGGCCTGTAAAACTCCAGAATGAACAGCATGTATCAGAGGACCCAGGGGCACAGCAGGCAGTGGTAATCTCTAAGGAAAGCAGCCACAGTTGCTTCCAAACTTCCATGGCTAATTTTTGTGTGTGTGTATCATATAATGCTTGTTTCCCTTTGGAACGGGTGTTGACTTTGCCTGTTTTCTCTTTTTAATCCAATGTGTCTCTAGGTGGTACAGGGTGCTTTTAAAAGGAATCCTGACCAATGGGCTGGTGTCTGTGTACGAGCTGGACTATGGCAAGCATGAGCTAGTCAACATAAGGAAAGTGCAGCCCCTAGTGGAGGTGTTCCGAAAGCTGCCATTCCAGGCAGTCACCGCTCAACTTGCAGGTAATTTCTGCAGTGGGGCTCAGCTGCAGTGGGGCTTGCACTCTACTTGGTGCTAGGGTATTAGCGAGTGCAGGCTCACTACTTAGCCTGCTGCATGTTGCTTCAGGTTTTTAATGCTCACAGTATCCTGTCCGTGGGGATCATTTTCATGATCAGTCTGTTCTCCCCTCTTCTTTTGACTTGGGTTGCATGCCTGATATATTTCTAACGCTGTAATCCCGGGATAGATAACAGCGCTGTGTCTTGGCTTTCCTCATTCACAGTCTCCCTGTTTGAGGATATATTATCCTATGGGCTAGTTGTCATCTTTCATTTGTTTGAATGCTAAGCACAGGCCCATGGTTGAGCTATACCCCTAGGCCCTGCTGGTTATTTTGATGAGTGTAAAGTATTCCATTGACTCAGTACTTCCCTGGTTTGAACTGTAATAAAAACAAGCAAAAGACCATGGAAACTTTCAGCCTAAATAACCATTAAGCATAAATTAATTATTTTTAACTCTAAACTTAGTAACTGCTACACAAGCACAAAACATAAGGGCAAGTGAGTTTCCTGTTTGATCACAACACAGCTTATACCTGTGTAAGTTCACCATTGACATTGGACATGACTTGGTGACTCTACATCGACACTGCTCTGTAATGTCGTTTCATGAGGCTTCCTTTGCTCTTTTAAGAGACAGTTTAGATGTGGCTCCCCTGTGAGTGGCCACTGGGCCCCTCAGTTTGAACAGACAGCATGGAGGCCTGCAGAACACCTGTGCTTCCTTGGCCCTGTGTCCTGCCATGCTGGAGTATTGCGGCCTTGCAGCCTCCTTGGGCCACCTGATTCCTTCACTGCTGCCTGAGGCCTTGGCCTTTTGTACCCCAAACATGGGATAGGATAGTCAGGGAAAGCGGTACAGACAAGGGCAGATGTGAATTCCCTGATGGGTGCCCAGCGGCCAGTGCGAGGCAGGCAGTGTCTCATTGTGAGATCCTCGCCCTTCTCCCTGTGCCTTTCTGCTAGGATTCAAAGCAGTTTCCCATGACAGTTGCACGTAAAGCAAAAACAGCACTTACACACTACTTTGTGTGTGACATGGTCACTCGTCAGCCTGGGATTGGGACAGTTTCTTCATATTTAATGTTTGCTTTTCCTTCATTTCCATCCTGAATGTCCAAGTTTACCCAATAGCACATTCTGTCAAATATGACATCTCACTGTCAAGAGGGTTCTCAGGGATGAGTGCCTAGTGTCACTCCTGTGTGACAGGGCCTTCAATGCATACACACACGCGCACACACGGAGGCTCTCTTGTGTCCTAACGCACAGTGCTATAGATTTCCCCCTGAACACACTCTTGCTGTGCACCATACTTTCAGGTGTACTTGCTGTGTTTTCATTCTTCTTTTTTTTTTTTTTGTTTGTTTTGTTTTTTGTTTTGTTTGTTTTTTTGTTTTTTTGAGACAGGGTTTCTCTGTGTAGCCCTGGCTGTCCTGGAACTCACTCTGTAGACCAGCTGGTCTCGAACTCAGAAATCCACTTGCCTCTGCCTCCCAAGTGCCGGGATTAAAGGAGTGTGCCACCACTGCTCGGCTGTTTTCATTTTCATTTAGCTCAAAATATTTTTAATCCCTTTGGGGTTTCTTATTGGCCTGTGTGTTAGTTAGAATTGTGTTATTCCTTCTTGGAGTCGTGGGATTTTTATACTAGCTTTCTGTTAATCTCTACTGTAATTCCATTATTATTATTCCAGATATTGTAGTTTCTGTTGTTTTGAATTTGTTCAGGTGTGTTTTATGTCCCAGAATATGAGTCCATGAAACCTTGAGAAACATTATAATCTGCTGTCAGTGGATGAAATGGCCTGTAGATGTAACACCGGTAGATTTGTAGTGTTGAGTTCAGTGTGTCCTGTTGGAGCTATACCCCTACCCTTTGTGTGTGTGTGTGTGTGTGTGTGTGTGTGTGTGTGTACAGGTAGAGCAGCTGCTAGTGCCCATACCTGTTCCTATTCAGGTTGAAAACAGAGGTCAGTATCGGCATCCTCCTGTTTTGCTCTGGATCTGGTATCTGGAGTCAGTGTCCTTTCACTGGATATGTGTATTGTACGTGTTGATCAGAGGACAATGTCAGGTGTCTTCCTCAACACGCGCCCCCTTATTTGTTTTTTTAAGATGAGCTCTCACTGGATCTAGGCTGGCTAGCCAGCAAGCTCCAGGGCTCCATCCACCTGCTGGTATCTCCCCAGTGTGGAGTTGTAAGAGCGAGCACAGCACTGTACCTGGCTTTCGCTTCAGTGCTGGGAGCGCACACTAAGGGTCTTGTGCATGTGTGGTAGGTTCTTTACCAACTGAGCTGTGTCCCAGCCTTCAGGGCTAATTTTAAGTAGTGTTATTCTCCTTCACAGTTAGTGACAATACCTCATAAACTTTCTAAAACAACTTAATCCTTGGGGAAATAGTTCCTTCCTCCTTCCCCCTCCAGAATGACTCTTACTGCAGCCATCGGTTACTTATGTAGACTAGTTTGCATAATCAACTACTTTGATGATAGAAATTTGAATGCACTGGTATCTACTGCTAGATCAGTTACAAATAAGAATAACCAGACACATATCTGTAACTCTAGCACTAGGGAGACTGAGGCTAGAAGATTGTGAGTCTGAAGCCAACTTGTGCTGCAGAGTGAGACACAATCAAGTCTCAAAAGCAAAGTGTGATTTTACTCTGTCATCCACTCTCTGATGAGTTCTCTTCCTCTTAGACCCAAGTTTCTTTTTCCCCCTCGCCCCTCCTGAGGCACCGACTTCGCAGACTCCACCCATTTTTCATTTGTCCAAGAATCTGTTTCTCCTCTTTTTCTTTTCTTCTGTCCCTCTACATCCACCTCTCTAGATTGAACGCAGCCCCGTGTGCGCCGGGAAGCACTGGGCGGCTGCACTGTGAGGGCTTCTTGGGCAGGGTAGAGTTTGAGCTGTGAGCAGTGTTCCTCATAGCACTTCATTGCTGTGCTCTCTGGTGTGCTGTAAGTCTTCTGTGAGTCTGTCCCACTGTACCCGAGCTGTTTTCCCTCCTTTGGCTTCTTTCACAGCTTTCCCTGATTTTAGATTTTCTGAAGCCGGGTGTGATGTGCAGAGATGTGTTTCCTGTGCTGTGTTTGGTGTGACTCTGACCTGAGGTGGTCAGTCGTCTCCATCACCAGCTCACTGGCAGTGTTTGCCCCCTGGCCTCCCTTCTCCCAGTTTCCATTACACCGACCTTCATACTTCTGAGTCTCCTTTCCAGGCTTGTCTTTGCTTCAGTTCTAGAAGCTTCTCTTGTCACATTCTGGAGGTCAGAGACTCTTTTCTTGGCCCTATCTATGCAGCCAGTGAGCTTAGTAGACTTCTCTCTTTCAGCATCTTTGTTGTTTTTGTTCCTAGCATTTTAATTTTTTCTTTCCACTTTTCTAAAAATTTCTGTACTTCTATTAAATCATGCATTTTCCCTTTTGGAGACAAGCATAGACCCTGGTCCCCACACATGCTAAGCAAACACTTCCCCACTGGGCAGCACCTCCACCATCCCTCTGTTCTCCTGCACTGAAACCCTCAATTGTCACTCACAGTTATTTTAAATTCCTGGCTGGTCACTCCAGCATTCCTGCCATATCTGGTAATTCTGATGGTTGTTCAGTCTCTCCAGACTGAGGGTGTGGCCTTTAGAATCACTTGTTTTGGTGGAGGTGAACATGATGCACTGGTAAAAGGCATTTCTGAACAGGCCCTCGGTGGTAAGAGTGTGAGGGTTGGGACCCACAGCCAGGTACCACCATGAGTCTTGGGTGAGCCTGTGCCCCAGACTGTGAACTTCACTTCCTCCTAGGAGCCCCTCTTAAGGGAAGCAGGATGACTGTAGGCAAGAGGGAGCCTCATAAGACCTGCCTGAGCAGTCCTCAGTCCATGGCTCAGATGAAACATTGCACTCTTTTCTGTGACTCTCTCTGTTATAAGAAATGACAGTGTACATAGATCATGTAGCCAGTCATTTCTGTTAATTTAGTATTGGTTCTGACATTTTTCCCTCTGGCTATCTCAATTCTAACAATTTACAATTTAGGTATAGGAAATGGGAGTGGTCATCACTACTCCCCTTTATAAACAACATGGTCGTCTCAAAGGAAACTTGTGTCTGCAGGTAAAGTCTTACCCTTATTCAAGATAGAAGAACTGTGAGACAAGGAGTGTTGAGCAGCAGTTTTCTGGCATAAGCAGGTCTAGCCTAGAATACTTGAAGTACTTTTTAACTGACTAAATAGTTCTCCCTCCCAATGGCTCAAAGGAAGTCAAGCATGGCCACTCACTGCCCCCTCACTCCTTGTCTTTCTCCTAGGCGTGAAGTGCAGCCAATGGTCGGAGGAGGCTTCGATGGTGTTTCGAAATCACGTGGAGAAGAAACCCCTGGTGGCATTGGTACAGACAGTTATTGAACACACTAACCCTTGGGACCGGAAAGTAGTCGTCTATCTAGTAGACACATCGCTGCCAGACACTGATACCTGGATCCACGACTTTATGTCACAGTATCTGGTAGAGCTTTCAAAAGTTAATTAATCACTGCTTGAGACCTTGACCGCTAATGCAGATTGTTCTCTAAGCAATAATACAAAATGTGTAGTAGGGTCTTAAAACATCTTATTTTTACTACATGGCTTTGACTGTTGTGGAGGATTGAAAAGAATATGCTTTGTTTGATGAAAGATATTTAACAAGTTTTGTTTAACGCAGTTGACTTTTCAAAGAGAAATTGCACTTGAATTATTAATATATTAGAATAAAATGTTTAGCAATGTAAAACCTGATGTCTTAGTTTGCTTTCTATTCTGTTTTAAACACCATAGCCAAAAGGAAACTTCAGAGGAAAACTACCTCCGGAGGAAACCAAAACAGGAGCTCAAGAAGGAACCTGGAGCAGGAACTAAAGCAGAGGCCATGGAGGAGTGCTGCTTCCTGGCTTGTTCCCAGGGCTTGCTTAGTCTGCTTTCTTATAGAACCAAGGACCACAGACCCAGGATGTCCCCACCCTCAGTGGGCTGGGCTTTTCTACATCATTCATTACTCAAGACTACAGGCCAGTCTGATGCAGACATTTTTTAACCTGAGGCTCCTTCTCAGATGACCGTAATTGGGCCAAGTTGATGTGCTAACTTTGTAGACTCTAGGCATTCTGATCCTAAGTTGAAAACATTCATTTCCACTGATGTCTGCATTGCAGCGTTGGGGTCATCTTCAACAAATCAAGAATGTAATGATTTAACTTGGATCCACTCTGGTATAGTGATGTAGCAAATGACCCCAAAGCAGAGTATTTATTCTTAGTGTCTGGTACGTCAGTGTTGCTAAAGGAAGAGGCACTCACAACACTGGGTTCCTTGCCCCAAAGTTTAAAAAAAAATGATTTAGTTAGTGTGTATGTCTGTTTCTTATTTCGTGTCAAATGGATGACATAGAAGTCAGGGAAACTTTGGGAGCTGGTTGGTTCTTGATCCTTTCATCATGTTTGAGAATTGAACTCAAGTCATCAGTTTGGCATCAAGTGCCTTTATCTGCTTAGCCATCTCACCAGCCCTCCACCCACACCTTGTGTGACTTCTCGTTGTCTAGAATCTAGACTGGAGACCCACTGTCTACACTCTCCTCCCCAGCCCTGTCTTCTCCATGTGTGTTCGTCCACATGGACCTTTGTCTGGAGCCTGGACCCCACTTACCTCCATCCAGAACTACTGACATTTCAAAGATGGATCCTTCCCCTCTGAACCAAACCTCTTCCTTTTTTTTTTTCCCCAATTCATTCTGCCCATACCAGTTTTTCTTGTCTGTGCCCTTCCTGGCCTCCCTGGATGACCACAACATCTTCCCTGGTGCCCCTTCTCCACTGTACCTTGTTCTTGGTTTTCATTTGTTTTTCTCTCAGGGTGGGGGGAGGGGTGTTATTCTTGCTATGTAGTCCACGCTGGTATCAAACTGGAGATCCTCCTGCTTCCAAGGTGCTGAGATTGTACCAGGCCTGACTCTCAAGTGTAGTGTGAGCATGCCTCTCCAGTGTCCTGGTGTCACTGCACCTTAAGAGTAGGCAGCTATCTAATTGTCTTAGTCATCTCAAGTATGATTGCCTCTGGGGACAAAACCTAGCGGAGTCTCTCTATCCTGTAGCACACCATGGAGTCCTTCTCATGAGAACATGAGCCTTGAGTTGTGCTGCCTGACAGCACGCATACAGTCCACACTCCCACCCTTGCCGATTGCTGGCTAACCATTTGACGTCACTGCATCCTGGAACCAGGAAGGGGACTACCATCTTAGCTTCTGTAACTGTTACATGATCACTTCCTGTGTCATCCACATAGATGACATTGTGGACAGTGCACCATGTGCTGGCTTACTGGTGGACAGACAGATGGGCAAGTGGATGGATTATAAGCTTTAGCTGTGGTAAGGATGAGGTGGAGGAGCCCCAGACTAAGGGCAGAGCACTGGAATAGACACATCAAAGACATCTTGAAGTTCTTAATTAGAATATAAGAATAGATAGACAGCATAGATACAGGATGCATGAGAACAGTAAAGTCAGGCCTAAGGATGGTGCCCCTTACCAAGGTTAAGTGGAAGATGAAAGTTTGGGTTGAGCACTCTATAGCTGAGCTGATAGACTGCTGGGAAGATGCTCAAAAGCTAGTGGAAGTCTGAAGTCAGTAGACTGCAAGGAGAAAACCAACCTGGAGACAAACTTTCTTAAAGTCATTTTTTATTTGAGAAAAACCAGGGAAAACAATAGGAAAAGAAAGGACCAGGTTTTTTAAAGCTTTTCATCATCAATGTATAAAAATTATTCTGGCTTTTAAAAAATGTATTTTAAAATACTCATGCATACTTATGCCACTAATTAAAATAATTATTATGAAATAAAATTCTTCCAAAATAGCAAGGTTTAAGAATACTTATGCTGGTGGTTAAATTATTTATGATAAAATAAAAATTTTCCAGAACATAAATGTTTGAGTTAAGGCAGTGTTATGATTTTTATAGTGATGTCTTTCAATAACAGAAAAGGCTCAGATCCTTGAACTGTACACAACCAAAGGAAGACTTTTCTATTTCATTGACTTAAGAAACGTTTCCATTCTTAAAGCATTTATATTTGTTGATGTAAGGATAAAATTAATGTGATGTGAGGTCACTTGATACATGCATGAATTTGGCCACTGCCCTGTATTAAAGTCCAGAGTCAGTTCCAGGTAGACAACAGATCTGCCTGTGAGAGGCTAAGGTAGCAAAGTACCAGACACAGCTGGCAGAGCACCTGGGAGCCAGGGACAGCTGTCCTCAGAAGGCTGAAGAGGAGGAAGGGCAAAGTGAAAGAATACACACTGTTGTGTATTACATATGTGGTATTCAGTATGTGACCATACCGTGTTGGATATGTTCGGTAAAAATGGGCAAGAAGTTTGAACAAACACTTCACAAAAAAGAAAATCCAGCTGGCCCATAAACAAACAGGTGTCAGCAAATGTGGACACAGCATTGGCGTTGTGGATCAGAACCTCAATGGATACCATTCCTTGCTACCAGCGTAGCTACAATGTAGCAATTCTTGTTAAACAGAAGTGGTTTAACCCAAGTGGGAACCACTTGCAAGTAGCCTTAACCCAGCGCTCATCTCTCCTAGAGCTGAGCTTGGACACTCAACTTCCTGCAATGAGAAAGAATGGGCTGAGCCACATTGTAGTATTCCTGATTTCCACTAGTAGCAAAGCAGGCTTTTAAAATAGGATGTATTCGTATAGAAATACCATATTATGTTCATATGGTAAATTCCCTCGGGATGAAACCCAGAAATTGAACAGTGGGAAAGAATGATGCATTACCAATTAACCTCAGCTGTGAGCAAGGGTCACCAACCTGACAGTAAAGGAAAGACTTCTGGAAGCGTCTTAGGAGGGGTGGAGTAGGCTGCTGGTTGGCTTGCACAGGTGTTCTTACTGTAAAAATTCAGGCAGCTACACACTAAGATGTGCCCTGAAAGTATTTACACCCACAACAAAAACGCTTAAAAAGTCGTTGGGAATGGTAAGTCCCTGCTTTGTTTAATAATACACTCCACTTCTCCCTTGAAAAGGGCATTCTTAATAGGGCGAGGGTTTTGTAATACAGTAATGTATTAGGAAAATACTTTCAGTACTTTCCAGCGTTTCTCCTTAGGCATCTAGGAATTAAGGTTTTCCTTACCAAAAAAATACGTTAGGATAATCCAACTGAGCCGTTCCCGTGTCTTGTTTGGATTCTTTGGTAGGGGCCATTTGTTTATTGAAACACTTAGACTTCGGTTTGGGTTTAAGTGGTTTGTTCTGGAGAGAACACATTAGCCTTTTAAGAAGGAGGAACTTGCATTCCGATTATTTTAAGTGGTGATTTCGGACGCTCCATTCTCTCAATTCTGTGTAGGGAGAAGGCATTCAATTCTGCCCTGGAATTGCGCGTCCACAGATGGTTATTAAGCCCTGGGCGCGTGCCAGTCCTGACCGGCCTGCTGGGAAAAGGGGACAGGTTGCCTCTTCAAGCAAGGTGTAGCTGGGCTGACTTTACTGGAACATTCTAAATGAGAATAAAGGTCTGCCCGTCTTTGTCCAGATACCTCCAACGTAGCTTAAAATTTTCCTGAGACAAGTTGGAGAAACCGAGAACAAGGCAGGGAACCACACATTTCCGGGGCTCGGGGTGGCCCTAGATCCTTCTAGCGAGTGTCGCTCCCAGACCGGGGACTGCGCAGCACCCCGGCGCCCCTGATGGAGCAGGAGGGCGGGGAGGGCGGCGGGGTGGGGCGGGGCGCGGTGACAGCGGAGCAGGGCCCGCCCCCGGCTTCCCACCCGCGGCCGCCAGGGAACTCACCCAGCCCCGCGCTCCGCTCGTTGCCGCCGCCCGCGCTCGCACCGCCCCGCATCCCGGTAAGACCCCCCGCCGGCCAGCCCTAGGTCTCCCTCGGCCTCGCGGGGCTCCCTGCCGCCGCGCCGGGGCGCAGCCATATCTGGGCAAAATATTCAGCTGTCGCCGCCGCCGAGAAGGGACTGAGCACGGTTTCCTCTATAAATAGCCGCCGCCTCGGTGGCCTTCGGGGCTCGGGGTCCGGTTCCCCAGCCTGATGATCCCGTGGCTGGCGCTAAGCGTCCCCGCAACCTGACGCGCGCGACCCCTAGTTAGGGTGTCCGGGGCTCTAGACCTGGTCGCCTAGGGACCTTTGGGAGCCTCCCGGGGTGCCCTCCGTGGGCATCGGCACATTGTGAGCTAGCAGGAGCCCTCTTGGGAATCTGGGGAGGAAAGGGGTCCATGCTTGGAGGACGCTGAGTCCGTAGAGCACCAATCTTGCCGGAGCCGGAAAAGTTTCCTAAACTGCTGGAACTAGCGAGGTTTAAAGCAGCAGCTGCATTTAGGTTGCGCGCAGCCCAGGTAGGACGAGAAAGAGCCTAGAAGTAGGAAGCTGTCTCCCACTCGGAGGTGGCCTGGGCAATCCTCCTTTCTTCTCTGGATCTCTGTTTTCCCATTTGTAAGGTGAATTTAGAGTCCTTCAAGGGGATGGTACCCGAGGCCACGAGAGCGGCCAGGCATGCTCTGAACTGCCCACACTCCCCCGCACCTGTTCTCCAGTTTCAGGGTACGGATGCTGGGGACACAGCTGCAGAAGTCAGAGACTTTGGTGGCTCTTGGAACTTAGGTCCTGGCCTAGGACCCACTGGGGACCTCGGAATAGCCTGGGGAGTGTGCCTGGGGTGCTTTGGGGCATCTCTAGGCTGAGTCCCCAGCAGCACCTTGGCAAAACAACAAGTGACCAAATAAACTGGGCAGGCTCGGGCAGTTCAGTTCCCTATGTGGCACCTGTGATATTCCCTTAACCATGAAGCTCCGCAGCTCTCTGCATAGTTGTCTCTCTCAGCCCGGTGTTCACTTTCCCTATGAGATTCTCGAAGACCTGGCCACAACAGAGCCAGACCCTAAACCCAGATTCTGGGTTCTTTCTTAGTGGGGACTCCCAGAGGGTTGATCTTTCTCCCTGGGTCCCACTGTTGCCCTATGTAAGGACTTCAGAACCCTTTGCTGGAGGTCATGCAAACCCCTACCGCAGTCTGCCTGCCTTTCCTGTCTCTTACTGACCTTCCTGGCTAGTCTGGGGACTCTCTGAACCCCTCTTTTGTGATCTGCTAATGTCTGGGACTTTCCCAGGCTGGAGTAATATCGTGAAGAGTCTAGTAAGAGATCTAGAAGATTGCTGTTTTCTCCAGAGCTATCTCCAGGCTACACAGATAAAGGGAATCAACCCAAATAGGAAGGTTCCCACCGACTTCAAACCTCACAACAAACAGGCAGAGTGCAGACAGGGTGCCTGTCACTCTGGCATCTTATCTCTAATGAGCTAGTCTCACAGTCCACGGTTTGGACAGCCATTGGCCCTTGGGTGCCTCGCATCCTAAGTGGGAAGTTAGAGTCCTCTAAAAATAGCCCAGCCCATCTTATCAGAGTCTCACACCTTCTGCTCCTCGGGCAGGGTTCTTTGCTGCAGCTTAACTACAGAACACAGGGACTAGGTGGTGTCAGCTCTAAGCAATAAAGGGGAATGGCCTGGAGTTCAGGCCCCTAGCTCCAGCCCCAGCTCTGTTACCCACTCGGGGCGACCTTGAGAAATGACCTTAGTGGACAAGATGATCTTTAGTGGCTCAGGAGTGTAGAGGGCTGAAAGTCTTCTGGGAAGCCCTCTAGCAGGAGAAAAAGGAAGTGCAGGGGAGGCCTGGGGCACCAGATCTGGGATGAGGACCCCAGGAGTCCAGGTGGGGTTGGGGTGGGGGGCTGTGGCTTTCCAAGAGCCTAGTGGAGAGGTAAGCACACAGTTACAACACAGGGATAGAGTGCTGAGAAGTGAGGAGACGCCATCAGGATTAGGAGTGGGCATTGGGGACTTGGTTGCAGCATGGCAGAACATTAAAAACTAGGATCAGCTGGAGACTCAGCTTGTCTCCTCAGTTTCCCACTGTGTACAACAGAGCTCACAATAGTGGACACCTCATTCATTCAGGCTGTGGTAGGAATTGATGATGAGCAAGCCCTGAGTTTAGTTAGACCTTGCCCGATACCTTTCGAAGATGTGGTTAGGGAGGCAGAGGCTGGAGCTTAAGTAGAGACAGCTGCCAACTCTCTCTCAACACTTAGATGAGAAAGGTGGTTGGAGCTGGGGCAGAGGGCAGGCCTCTGTGTTTATGAGATGGCCAGCATGAGAAGGGGTAGAGGCAAATCCAGGGGCAACCACAGAGTGTAAGCGAATCTGAGGGGTGTGCCCATGGCAGGATTGAGGTCCTTCCTTAAGGACATGCCACATATCACCAGCTTTGCAAGTGGCTTTCAACCCTCTAGACTTTGCTGAGCAAAAATAAGGGAGGGGGCTTGGGAGGTAGAATGGAGCAGGCCCTGGTCCCCTGGCTGACTCAGTCCTGTGAGCTGTGAAGGGTGAGCTGACCCTGCTCTGGGGGCCTCATGACCTTGGCTTGCTAACTTCTGAGATGATGTCATCTATTGATGACTTCTGCTGAGCCCAGTCATATGGCTTCTTCCGGACAGTGTTTTGATTTTTCAGCCTTACTAATGGACCAGCCCAGGCTGCCAACATTTCTAAAGAGGCCAGTTCACTTTCTCTTAAAGCCAGAACACCAGCTAGAGATCAATTATTTGGCTGCTAAGAGGCATTATTAGTTTAAAGCCAGGGGCCTGCTTCCTGGGATTAACGTGAGTCCAGCCCCACAGTGCTGGGGGGCCATCTCTCTTTCCGTTTGTTTTGTAATATCTTCTGGTTTGTTATGATGGCAACAGTCTCTCAGTTGCTCTCTGTGATAATGAAAGAATGAGCTCACTGGAATCAACCTAGGACATGGTCTGGAGTCTTCTGGGCTGAGGCACTGGCTCCTTGTCTGATAGAAATGCTAAACGAACTGAGCATTATGTCTGTGCCTTCCATCATGTCATCTCATGGAGATGAGCTTTGGGATAAGCTCAATACCACAGTGCCTGAGTAGGTGGGAAGCACCCCTATGCCCCTGTCCCTTTTATACTCCCAGGCTCCGTTTCCCAGGCTGCTTTTTACTCTGAGATATTAGAGTAACGCCACAGAGCTATTACTAGAGATGCCCATAGTGGACCGTGGCAGTAACCACTGGACATTTCCTCCAGTGCCCAGACAAGCCAAGGAAAGCAGAGCGCCTCTTGGCCTCACTCTGCCTTCTTCATGGATTCACCTTCTGCCCTGCCTTTCAGTGCAGCTCCTTTTAATTCTCATGGCCTCTTGTCCTACCCCCTCTCCCATTTCTGTTAGCCTCGGGCTCCTGCATACTGGACAAAGCCAGTAATGGCTCCCAAAGATGTTTCAACCTCAACAGACTTAGCCTTGGTCTCTCTTGTCATTCTTCTTGTGTTCTTATCTTGGTCACCAAAGACACGGTCCACCTAAGCACCAAGGCAGAGCCTCCCTTCCATTCCCTGTCCCTTCCACACAGCCATTCAGTCAACCATACCTTCTCTTACAGCTCCATTTGTAGGTCCACATTCATCACTGCAGTCAAGGACTTAGGCATCTCTACTCCAGGCTATTGTCAGAGTCTCTTTAAAGGGAGACTGTGCTGCTGTTCAAAACGATTTCCAAAGCGGAGTCATGGTCTTTTCAATGTTCTTTAGGGGAATTCCCCCATTTCCTAGTAAAGACCTGAGATTTCTTAGCATCTAATAGGATCTGGTCCCAGGGTACTTTGAAATCCCTGCTATGCCTGTCCAGATTCTTTGAACCTTCTCAATGGTCAGACATGTTTCCCTGCCCTTGCCTCAATACTCCCTCTGCCTGGAATGCTACTCTCTCAGCTGCTTGGTGTTTCAACTGTGCTCCCCTCAAACCCCCAGAGCCCCAGCATGCTCAAACGAGGCCCATCTGCTGCCTCTCTGTCTGGGCAGACAGGAACTGTTGAGGGCAGGGTGGGTAGCTCCTATATGTATGTGATGGTGTCCAGATCACCTTTCAGTGCTTGTTGCGGCACAGGTTCTAATAACCTGGGTGATCCACTAAGGCATCGTGATGACAAGCATGCAGTACACAGCACCTGGAGTTTGCATGTTTTCCCACCCACCAGGCAATCGGCTCCATGGATCAGGAAGCAGACTTGGCCTGCCCCCTGTCAAGTCCCCAGCCCCTGTCAGCCTCATCACACTGAACAGCTGATGACATCAATCATGTCATTTGAAACTCACAACGATCCTGTGAAGGAGAGACAGCAGGTGTCATACCTGTGTTTTATAATTAGACAGTGGACCCCAGCAGGAACTGGGGTGCATATTCCAGAATCCTGAAGTGCTGTCCAGGGTTATAAACTCGTGGATGGGGTCTTCATATTCTATGTCAATGGTTCTTTACTGGGCATCTCAGCCATGTGGGATCTTTCTGTAAATATGCATATTCTAGCTCATGGGTACGAGATAGTGCTCATCATTGTGACTTTCCAAGGACTACTTTACTTCTAGTAAGCTGGACTATGCTGTCAGCAATAAGCCTAATTTCGGCAAACATCTCTTATAGCCTCCATAAAGCGGTGCTGACCTTCGTCCACCCATACCCACACACCCTTTCTCCCACTGCTGACTCTAAGACAGTATTTTCTAAAATCTACAGAGGAATGCCTTTGCACCCTGGCTCCAAGTCAAGGGCTCTCTCTGGTCAGCACACTGCTTACAAGTTTGGTGTCTATGAGCTTTTGATCAGTGTTGGGATGGGAACCTGAGACAGCTGAGATGCTGAGACATCAGACAGGGGTGTGTAGATCAAAAAGTGATAGAGAGGAAGACACGAAGAGAGACTTCCCCTGTGCAAACTTGGGTAGATTCCAGAACTCTGGACAGCAGTGCTGTGTGTACTTGTGTGTGAGCTTTGTGTGTGAGTTCTGCTTGCTTGCTTAAAAGTGTCTGAGATGGTTCAAAATAAGCCTAGATGGGCAATGAAACTAATAAAGACAGACATTCTTAAAGACGGAAGAAACGTGGGAAATTATGAGACTCTGGGAGTCTGATCAATGCTAGGGACCCTTGCTATAGAAAAAATGAATATATTCATCCATATGGTGATTCACATAGCATTCAGGACAGCATAGAGACCCCCTGAAGCCCTTTCAATAGCATGAATGCCCAACACAGGAAAGAGTACCATGTCAGGCTCTGAGCTGGAGATGACAACTGTTTCTGGATGCTCAACTTAGCTCCATCCAGGTTAGTACTGGCAGCCAAGGAGGGGAGAGCAGCCTCTGTACATCTGATGCAAGGGCGGGCATGGGTCTTTCTAGAGACAAAAAACCTTCATGAGCCCTGGTTCTCAGCATGTTGTCATGACAACACAACCAAGCGTTTTGTAAAAGCCTCACATTGCCAGCAATTTAAGAAGCTTACCGCAGTGGCTAAGAACTTGGACTCTGGAGAGCAGGTCCTTGGCTTCATATCTCAAGTCTAACAATCACAGACTATGTAACCTGGGGTAACTTTTACCGCATTGGTGTCTTGGTTTTCTCATCTATAAAGTGGGTTGTTGTCAGGATTAAATCACTTACATGTAATGTAGTAGGGTGGTGGTTGTGGTGGTGCACAACGTTAATCCCTGCACTCGGAGGCAGAAGCAAGAGGATCTCTGAGCTTGAGGCTAGCCTGGTCTACAGAGGGAATTCCAGGACAGACAGAGCTACACAGAGAAACTCTGACTTGAAAAACAAAAACAGTAAAGAATCAGCTGTAATAAAATGCTAAGGCAACACTGCAACACATCCGTGCTGTGTAAGCGCGAGCACCCGTGCTGTGGGAAGACAGTGCACAGCAGGGATGGTAAGGCACCGATTGTTTGCTGGATCTAGAACTCACTCTATGGCCTTGCTCAGCATGCTGGCCTAGTGCACCCTCCCCAACTACGCCACTCAGGCCCCAAATGGTGCCATACTTGGGAATGGGTCTTGCAAATGTGGTTAGTTAAGGCAAGGTTATACCAGTTAGAGCTGTCCAAAAGCCAATGTCTGGTGTCCTTATAAGGAGTCACATGGCAAGGTAGGTGGACACTGGGAAAAGCAGTGATAGGCTAGATACACCAGGGACTGCCCACAGTCACCATAGTGATAGGAGGGTCAGGGGTCACCTGCACCCTGCCCACCTCCAGACTCTCCCAAGCAGGAACCAACCTCTTGGTAAACCTTGATTTAGGATGGCTGTCCTCTGATCTGTGTCAGAATTGATCCTTTCTTGTGGCATCCTTTAAAAGCTGGCATAGTTAGGTTTCTTCACTTTTCCGCATCCAAGTCTCTTTGTCTATAAAATGGGAATAATGAAAGCACCTGTCTCAGCACTAGCAAGACTGCAAGAAATAAGCCACACACAGGGCTTGATGTGACAGAGGCTGCTGAGCACTGAGTGCAGACGAAAGGTTGTAAGGCAGCCTGCCGCTGCTAAGGTGCTTGCCTAGCGTTCTCTGGGCCCAAAAGGATGGAAGAAGGGAAACACTCTCTACCTGGCTCATGTTTGTCATCTCAGCTACTGAAGAAGCTGAGGCAGGAGAATTACAAGTTCAAAACCTTCCTGGGCTACAGGAGTTCAGAGCCCTATCCCAAAATAAAGTCAAGAGTAGCTTAGAAAGATGGTTTGCAGATCAGAGTGCTTGCTGCTCTTTCAAAGTACCCAAGTTTGGTTTCCAGTATGGACATTGGGTGGTTCACAACCACGGTAACTCCAGCTCCAGGGGATCCCCCTCCCTCTCCTGGCTTCTGTGGGAACTGACATGCATTCCCACACAGACACACAGACAGACAGACAGACACACACACACAGACACACACACACACATACACAGACACAGACACACACAGACATTGTCATTTCCTCCTCCTCTTCCTCTTCCTCCTCCTCCTCCTCCTCTTCTTCTTTCTTCTTCTCCTTCCTTTCTGTGATATGCTACAGTGATATGAGGCAATTACAGCCTCAGTGGGATGTCATCGGTGTTCCATTGCATTTCAATACAACTTATTCACCCAGAGTCCCCTTTGTGATGAGCTCCCATGGCGTTTGCAGGACCGGGCTGAGGATTATAAGAGACAGTCTGTACATAGATCTTTGTAAATTCCATGAGTCGGGGCCTGGAAATGCAACTGCTGTCAAAGGCTGTGGCACACTGACAGCAGGGCTTACCTGGCTTTGGAAGAGCCCTGACAATGTCTCCTCCTGTCCATGAGCGTGCCACCACCCCTTGGGTCATCCCCATGGACGGCTCTTGGGCTATTGGCCCTGCCCCTCTCCAGGTGAGCTCTGAGCAGCGTGGGGTTTCATCATCTGTGCAGCTGCTGGTGAACCATCCATGTCATCTTATGGAGCTGCCTATTCCTTCCCTATCCGCACATTGTTTTCCCCCTGGTCTGTTCTATTTTTGTTTTTGTTGCTGTAAGAAACTCTTTGTTAATCAAATTAACCTTGTGTTCAATCACAGTTTATATATTCTGTGCCAACCCCTGCTCCCCCACCATTTGACCCTTCAAAAAAAGTATAAAATGTGCCCCTATTTTATATGGTTTTATTCCCGTGAATGCCCACTGTGAGGCCAGGTGGTGACAGGAGGAGCCCAGAGCTTCTCCTCAAGTTCACTTGCATTTCTCAGACTCACAGCCATCAAATTCAACAGGCACACCCCACACTGGTTCTCATGGAACCTGGGCTGGCCTTGAACTTGCTATGTGTCTGAGGATGACTTGGAACTTCTGATCCTCCTCTTGAGTGCTGGGATTACAGATGTGAGTGTGACACCACTCTGTGCTTATGACGTGCTGGGGATAAAAACCAAGGCTTTGGGCATGCTAAGCAAATGACCAGCTGAGCCTCATCCCAGCCTGTTGCCTGTCTGCCTGCAACATCCTCCCTCCCCCCTTCCTCCCTCTCTCTCTCTCTCTCTCTCTCTCTCTCTCTCTCTCTCTCTAGCACTAAAACTACAAGCCTTAGTCTAGGCCCCTGGGAGAGTTGCCTTTGTGTGACAGAGCCATAAACCTGTGTAGTTACTCCCACAAACTCTGACAGCCTCTCCTGTTTGTGTTATAAGGTTTGGCTTCTGGAACCCTCCTGAACAGGCATGCAGAGCCTGATCAGAGCCAAGGCAGCCAGAACCAGGGAATCTGTACAATGACAAGGAAGGAGGCACTCCAAGGGTTGGGATGAGGGGGGCTGGGCTTCAGAACCCTGCCCTAGAACCCTGCTAACATTGTAATGATCCCGAGAGATGTGAAATGAGATTGTGTGTGTGTGTGTGTGTGTGTGTTCCTTTCTCTCTCTGTGTGTGGATATGTGTGTACCTCCCTCTGTGTATACCTTTCTTTTTGTGTGTGCATGTGGTATACCTCTTTGCATGTGTGTACCTTTCTCGGTCTCGGTCTCTGTCTCTCTCTCTCTCTCTGATTTAAACCACCTAGCAGCTTTGGCTGTGTGAACCCGTGAGGCTTCGCGTGCTCCGGGCTGGGATTCACAACAGCTGAGAGTGGAGAGTGACAGGCAAACCCTGTGTTTAGTGTCCCTGCTAGTTTAGAAGGTACTTTCCACATGACTAACGGAAGGAGCACAGCCCAAGAAAAGAAAAGCACATGAGCCAGAAGACAAGACTCTAATGACAGCTTAGCCTCCTCCATGTGCTGCTACAAACACAGCTTTCATAACAGAACCAGACTCCAAAGCGCCTTTGACTGTATCAACTCCACAGCAGCCTCGGGAACTGTGACGTCAGCCCCCTCTGGAAGGCCTCTTCTAGAGGTCTCACATGCCTGCTCACATGCCTGTAGTGACAGGTGCTCCTAACTTCACGGGTCAGCCCAGTGACTTCTTGGGCATCATAAAGTGTTGAGGTGTCCCTTGTGTTGATCAGAGATCTATGCCTTGGTGACCTCAGTAAAGTGTTGGCCTCTTCACTCTGGGAAGCTATCAGGCCATGCTGTTTTCTATTTGCCAGTTGGCAAAGTGCTGACTGTGCCTAAGGAATGGCATCTGAGGCTGTTCCATGACCTTGCTCTTCCTTCACTTCAGAAAACTGCATCCATTGCAATTTGACTGCATCTGTTGAAACTCCACTCCATATCCAGGTGGCCGGAAAGTAAGTGGTTCTTTCTCCCGGAAGACATATCCACGGCACCAGTGATAATTCCCAAGTAACAGAAACAATCAAGGCATTCTTTAAGAATAAATCAATCTCTCGTGATATGCTTTGTGTAGCGGAATACCACACAACCCTGAAAAGAACAAACTGTTACTACAGGCAACAACACTGATAAGCTCATACATAGGATGCTTCGTTTGAATGAAACCAGTTCTGGGACTGAGATGACTCAGTTGATAAAGTGCTTTTGTTGCAAAAAGGAGGATGGAGTTTGATCCCCAGAACGCAAGTGTGGTGGTGCATTCTTATGCTTGCACAGGGAGTCAGGTGCAGGCAATCAAATGCCTGGAGCTCACTGGCCGGCCAGCCTAGCTCATTTGGCAAGTTCCAGGCCAGTGGAGACTCTGTCTCAAAAAACAGTGCACAGTGCCTGGGGAATGATACCTGAGGCTATACTCTGGGCCCCACACATGTGCACCGTGCATACCTGCACACCAGGTGGACATGCACACACACAAAAGAAACAAAACCCAAGAACCTTTCCATTGTATATTTCAATGTATGTGACATTCAAAATATAGCTAGTTGGTAGTTTTGAAGGTCAGAAGAATATTGCTATGTTTTAGGGGACACTGCGAAGGGTTGAGGAATAAACCTTCAGGTTGAGGGGGCCAGCTGTTTACATACTTGTATATGTTTGGGGAAATTCAGCAAGTTCTACATTTAAGACTTGTATTACTTGTAACCTGTGCCTTGTTGAAAAAGGAAAAAAAAAATAATTTTCCCACTGAAATAATGGTGGCTCAGACTTCTCCATCACAAAGCTGAGATGTTGCCACCCTTGTTTGGGCTACTCTGCTTTTATTAACATGGCTGAGCCTTCATCCTGTTTTGGGGTTTAGCTCCCCACACTGCTGACTTTTGTTGGGTGCATGGTCACTGGAGAGGCCACATCCTCCTCCTGGCTGCTCAGCCGTCACTATCCAGGGCTGGCAGAGCTAGCTGTTGAGCCTCTCAGGAGGTGGAAGGAGGAGAAATAAAGGAGCCATCCGACTGCATCATCGAGATCTAATGTCCCCATAAAGGAGCAATGCACTCCATGTTCTCACGCTGCACAGGACCTGCTGGTTTCAGCCGCTTGATGCCACATACCTGAGGCTACCGACTAGAGGGGCAGTGGGGGACAGGGCCAGTCCATATTCTCATCTCTAAGAGACGACCTGAGATCAGGCTTCATCCATTAAGGTCTGATGGTGTAATCCATCAATTCTCCCGAAAGGGTGGTGAATAAAGAACTGTCATGTGTGTCCTCAGCCCAGGGACCTCTACGTGAGTCTCATCCCCGCTTTTAGTTATCCCTCCCACAAAGCCCAGAATATGATGAGTGATCTGTTACTGCTCACCTTGGGAGTTAGGCTATAGATCCAGAGGAGTGCAGCAGCTGGCTCAGGGGCATGCACACTTGCAACTCAAGTTGACCTGTAACCAGGTCCTTGACTCCTGGCCCAGTGCACTTTTCTGCCACAGCACAATGGCCTCTATAGACCAGGCAGGTTGCAATGGGCTATCGTAAGTGGGAAAAAGCCAAGCTTATCCTAGGACCTTCAGGGTATGTGACCTGGGAAAGAGGATGGGGACAGGTACTCTACACTTGCTGGTGCACAGAACCTCACTCTGCAAAGACCTAGTGTTTGATCAAATGCTGTATGGTCACCATCCAGAGATTTTTAATCCTTTTATCATTGAACTTGTGTGTGCATGTGTGTGTGCGTGTGTGTGTGTGTGTGTGTGTGTGTGTGATGTGTCCATGAACTTGTGTGCATGTGCGTATGGAAAGCCAGGGGTCAATTTCAGGTGGTGTTCCTTAGGAACCCTCTATCTTGATTTTGAGACAGGGTCTCTCACTGGAACATGGCATTTGCCCATTATATTAGGCTGTCTGTCTGGCCAACAGCCCAGGGATCCATTTGTCTTCACATCCCCAATCTAGGACTGCCAGCGACACTTTACCTGGCTTTTTATATAAATGTTGAACATCAAACTCAGGTCCTTGTGCTTGCATGGCAGACACCATTGGCTAGGGCGTCTCTTCCGCCCACTGAACTTGTATTTTTACATTCAGCCGGAACCTCAGCTCTCATGGATCCTACTCCTTCCTCTCTGCCTCCTGGTGGGATTCTTGGAATCTAACTGCCCTGTCCTTGCAACATCTCCCCAGCCCTTGTCATCCTGTCCAGATACCCCTGGGACCCTATACCCACCCCAGTGCACTCAGCTGGGAATGCTGAAGGAAAAAAAAAATCTACTTTCACCACTGTTAGCCCCCAGCATCTTTGCCAGCCAAGAAGTAAAATACCCATAGGGGGTGGCCCATTGCATGGAAACCTGTGGGTTAAGACTGTAGAAACCTAGATGAGGGTATAGGGTAGAGAATTATATTGTTACAGTGGTCAAAGAGATTGACTTCCCACCCTGCTCCACCAGAACAGTGTAGCAATCCTGTGTGTGACAGGAGAGGGGACTTAGAGGCCAGCAATCTCCTCACACATGCTCTGAGTTGAAGAACAAGAGTGCTGGTGTTGGTTATGGTCTAATACAGAGGAACAAGGACACACCAAGGGAATGAAAGACATCAGTGCCTTTACTGACACTTTCCTGCCCTTAAAAAATGATTTATTTTTAATTCTTTCTCTCTTTCTCTCTCTCTCTCTCTCTCTCTCTCTCTCTCTCTTCTCTCTCTCTCTCTTTCTGTCTCTATCTCTATCTCTGTCTGTCTGTCTGTCTCTGTGTGTGTGTGTGTGTGTGTGTATGTGTGTGTGTGTGTGGCGGGTATGTGCACATGTGTGCAGGTGCCCAAAAAGGCCAGAAGAGGATATTGGATCCCCTGGAGCTGGAGTTACGAGTAGCTGTGAGCCACCAATGAGAGTGCTTGGAAAGGAACTCAGGTTCTATGCAAGAGCAGTGTGTGCCTCTAACTGCTCAGCCCTCTTTCCCGCCTTTCAAAGAAAGGGCCCTATGGTTTTATCCCACAATGAATCTATTAAATTCTGCAGATGGTTGTCTTTAACACTGTTCTATTGCTGTGAAGAGCCTCTATGACCATGGCGACTTTTATAAAAGAAAGTACTTAATTGGAGGCTTGCCTCCATTTTCAGAGGGCCAGTCCATTATCATCACAGCAGGGAGCATGATGGCAGGAATGGCACTGGGAATAGTAGCTGAGAGTTATATCCTGATCTATAAAACCTTGAGGCCCACCCTAGTGACTGACACACTTCCTCCAACCAAGCCACACCTCCTAATCCTTCTAATCCTTTCCAACAGTTCCACTCCCTACTGACTAAGCATTCAAGTATAAGAGCCCATGGGAGCCATTTTTATTCAAGCCATCACAGCAGTTGTATGAGTTACTGGTCTTTGCTGTAACAAATTACAAACAAAAGCAGCTTAAGGAAAGAAGGGATTCTCCAGGCTTAAAGTTTGAAGGTATGGTCTGTCTGTCGTCCATCGTGGTGGGGAAGCCATGGCCCCAGCAGCATGAGACAGACGTCACACCGTGTTTGGAGTCAGGAAGCAGGGAGAGAAGAATACTGGTCTCCTTCAGGACCTACATTCAGGGTGGCTCCTCCAACCTCAACTCATCCGGTCTAGAAAGTCCCTCCCAGATATACCCAGAGCTTTCTCTAGGTGGTCCTAGATCCTGTCAAGGTGACTGACCAGCGCCCTTCCTGACCAGCAGGAAATTAGATGCAAGACAACAAGGTTCCTTCTCAAGGCAGTTTACTCAGGATTGTAGCTTTCTGGTGGTGGCAGTCCCACCTACCCCGGGGACCAGGCTTATATCTAAGCAAAGGCCAATGAGCATATGCCACGTATCATCTCTCCATACGTCCACGTATGACCATTCCCTGCCCCTGCACAGCTGCATAGCCAAATGAGGACTTGTTTACCACAAGGAGCAATCTCAGCCAGCACCATCTTCAGGTGCAGCGCATAGCGGCTCTCTACCGGTGACTGTCAGGATTAGCCATCTTAGAAGTCCTGCTTAGGAGACTCTTGCAACATCAGTGATGGGTAGAACTGGGCTGCTTTGTGTGTGTGTGTGTGTTGGGGCGGGGAGGGTGTTTCCTGCGAATGTGAGAAAGCCAAGGATTCACACCTTGATCACTCCGAGAACTTTGCCTGCGTCCTGCTTCTTCCACTTTTCTCTCTGGAGAGGTCACAAGGACCACACCCCTAGGGACAGGAAATTCATGCCTAAGGGTGGTTATTTCTTAGGTGCCACAGAGGTCTCTGTACGATGGGGGAGTGGCTGTTATTACAGTCCTCCTCTCATTTTGTGACCTTGAATTTGTCCCCAAACATTCATTACCTCACCTTCCCCTTCCACACTCAGCTGAGTGCGGCTTGGCTTTCTTCCCTAGCTGGCTGCTGACCTGAGGTGGGACTCACTTGTGCACTGTTTCCATGGGGCTTGTGTCCCTTGATGACAACCCACCAGCAGCTGCTATGTTCTTCCTCTTAGCCAGGCTGGGACTGAGCACTGAGAAGAGATGTCAAATAAGACCATGCTCCTCTCTGGCCCTGCCTGGGATTTGATGTCTTCTGGTAGTCATGGTGTAGGGGAGCATTTATTACATAACCACCCTTCCCCGGTTGTGCCCTGGGGTGGTATCAGGGACATCATGTCTTGACATCAAACCCTAGATGGGGATTTTGTTCTATCTTAATGGAGAGCTATTAGGGATAATTAGAGGCTTACAGGCTGCAGGAGAATGGTTTTCTTAGGCGTCTGGGTATGTCCTGAGGAAGGAGAGCTGAGGCAGAGGGATGGGCCAAGCTCTTGGGATGACACAGATACTAAAGGGTAAAGGCCCTGAGAAGAGAGAGGATAGATAGTGAACGGTTGAAGACACAGAATTCCAGTCACTCAGAGACAACAGTGTCCGGTTCCACCCTTGTGAACTACAAAGTGTAGCCAAAATCTCAGGCCAGGCAGGGCCCTGAGAGCAGTCACAAACCGGTAGGAGCAGGGCAGAGGGAAGAGAGGGCTAGCATTATGTTGCCAAGTTTCGGCTGTGACGGATGAAAGCATTCCAGAGGTAGATAGTGGTGACGGCTGCATGAGAAATCACCAGATTGTCCTGAGTACCTTAGAACTGGACACTTCAAAATGGTGAAGGTCTGGGGTGTGCCTCATTGTAGAGAGAGTGACCCTAGCAAGCATGGAGTCCTAGGTGCCATCCTCCAAAAAAGTGAAGATTTCATGTCATGTGTATTTTTTTTACCACAATGTAAAAAGAGAAGAGTGTTAGGCATGGGGGTTGACAGAGCTGGAGGAGCCAGGAATAGATGGCTGAGCTGACCCTCTGGTGCCCAGCCCCTGGAGACTGACAAACACCACCAGGAGCTCCCAATCCTCCACCATCTCCTCTTCTTCTCCTTCATCCTATACTATGTCACAGGCCATTGATGATCCGGGCTCCTACTCCAGGCATTCAGTTGGGAGTGGAGATGGATCAGATAATATGACTGTCTCAGGTTCTCCCTGAAGAAGGGTGTTGAGGAGACAGCTCTCTCAGGAGGTACAAGGGACATTTCAGATGCTCTTGTGTCCCTAAAGTTGGAGGAGAGAGGGAGGGGAGAGGTATTCAGGAGAAGACAGAGCATAGAGTCTGGGATGCAGGATTTTGTCATGAAGGACCATAGCATAGCCTCCTTCAGGTGATGCGCCTCCCAAAAGAAAGGCCCGCATGTCAAAGATCAAGAGCGGATGTCATGTCAATTTATCTTCCATATTCCCTGGCACAGCCTTTCTAAAACTTGGGGAGATGCCGTTATAAATCAAGGTGGTACCACCTAGTGCCTCCTCCCCAAGTGTCCTCACAGAGAAGTTACTGGAGCACCCATCACCAGAATGTCCAGCCCCTCCATCATGATATGGGCATTACTGTCATTGGAGCTGTCCTGCTGTGAGCACTCACTTTCTGCAGGTTTCCTGATGGATAGCCTTAGCCTACTAATTTCTACTGTGCAACCTGCAGGGTTTCCTGCCACAGCTTGTAGATCCTATTGTTTTATGTTTAGCGACTGCTTGAGGTTTGTGCTATAGAGAACCAGGTTGGCTAGCTAGATCTGTTCTGAGCCTAACCTACGTGCCGGATGATAAAGACTGGAGCATGCAAGGGCATTTTCAAGTTTCTGCAGTTCCTCTTTTCTCCTTCATACTGACACTTCAGTCAGTCGGCACCTAAGTTATAAGGCAGGTAAATCTGCAGAGCTGTTCTGCTTCAGAAAAGCCATGTTGAGAGCTAGGCTGGAGCTGAACCACAGCTGGCATTCCTCCCCCCAAGGATTCCCATGGAAAGATGGATAAGCTGAGGCTCTAAGAAGACCAGCATTTGCCTGGGTTTTTAAGGATGCTAGATCAGAGCTCAGGTGTGCCGTTTCTTTACCTTGATGGTGATGCGTCTGCACCAGGCACAGGGCTTAGCTGTGAGGACACAAGACAACTAAACACAGGCCTCCTGGGAGGGACTTTATGGTCTGATGATAGTGTGAGAGGAAAGTAGAGACGGGACTCCAGCAGGAGCATCTGTTACATTATAGCACCTGGCACTATGAGCCTGGGTGGGCTGTGCCCCATCCCCAGACTGCACCTTATCTGCCTGACAATGTTCATTCTTACAACATCCTACTGAGTGAGTCCTGGCACTGTGGCTTGGTCTACTGAGTCTCAGCTTTGTATTTGCTCTTTTACTTCAAGGAGCTATTCAATGACCCAAAGCAAGCTTGTGAAGCAGGGTCAGGGTGAACACTCTCACCCTTTGGTCCCCTCCAGGTATCTGGAGACACTTTCTCAGAGATCTCTGGGCACAGTTTTAAAGCCACCTATCCATCCAATTCTGTCATTGATGACAGTTCAGTAAACAGAGGCCTCAAGAATTTAATGATGGTCACCCCGACAATTAACATCAAAACTGACTCTCCAGCCTGGGTAGGGAACTCTCCATCCAGACACCTCTTCTGCTAGAAAACAGAGGTCTCGCATTAACAATTATAAACTCAATCTCTTTAAGGCCCTGTTTTCAGATTGAGCCTGCAGTGGGATCTGTGAGCACACCAAGTTCACGTCCTCCCATTCCACCTCCTCTCCACCTCAGGCCCCACAGAGGAGAATCCTTTGCAGAAATCGTCCTGTGAGCCAACCAGATGAGTGTGGCTTGAAGCTGACAGCTTCATGATTCTCCGTTGTTCTTGGCCTATTTAAAGTTAATGCCTCATCCGTCTGTAATATTCACAAGGTGCTTGACATTCAAAAGGGCTTTTTAAAACCCTATGAAATAGAGATTTTGAACTTAGCCGTGACTTGGGGTGGATGCGTAGTATAACTTTCTGGGAGGCAGCAAGAGGAGACCTCCTGAGGAAATTTGAAGATGTCCGCTCTTCAAGTGGCATTGTGTGGGTGGCCTGTTGCCAGGCCCCAAATCTCTCTCAGCAGGCCCCAGAGTTGCCACCTACCACTCTCATCTGGCTCTTTCCCCAGCAACTTCTGCCCAAGCTTCCTTTCATGTGGATGCCTCTCTTTCTTTCCTTTTCTTTTTTTTCTTTCTTTCCTTTCTTTCTTTCTTGCTTGTTTGCTTGCTTGCTTGCTTGCTTTGAATGGGGGCCTAGAGAGAACTTCTGTGAAGAGGGTAGCAATCATGCAAATGTGCTGGGGTGCTGGAACAATGTACCCCAAACCAGGAAGGTGAACAGCTTAAATGAATGCATGTCTAGAAGTTGGAAGCTAAGATCAATGTGTCCACTGCTTAAGTCCTTCTGTAGACCAGGCTGGCCTTGAACTCACAGAGCTACCCCTGCCTCTGAATCCTGAGTGCTTGGATTAAAGATGTGCATGACCATGCCCAGATGTTTTGGTTCTTCTGAGAGCTAAGTGGAAAAATAGGCCCAGGGTGTCTCCCCTGGCTTTGGAGGTTTTCTGGGAAGCCTTGTCCTGCAAAAGCTTCAGCCTACTCTCTGTTGCATCTGTGCATTGTGCTATGCAGTATGCTGTCCCAGAATGTCTCCATCCTATAGGAACAGCAGTCACATTCGGTAGCAGTTCATCCGAATCCCTAAACTTAAGTTCTATCTCAGCAACCCTGTAAGACAAGTGAGAGCTCATTTTCACCTGCAGTATGCTCCGGGGTGACTGAGGTGCTGGGGGTTAGAACATCAACCTAGGAAGCATAAGGCTAAGTCGATTCATACCATGGACTGCATGCAAAGGACTAGATCCCACTCTGTCACATTTACGGCATCCTTCAGCTTCTGAAAGGATGGAGGGTGGAGAGGCCTGGGACAAGGAGGCATTCCCCTAGAGAAGAGTCCAGAGCCTCCTCAGGGATAGCAGAGACAAGTAGAAAACCATCTGGGTGCTTTTAATGAGAAGCTTCCTGCTGTAAGCTGGGCCCTGGGAATCCGAAAAGGTACTCGTCGGGAGAAGGTGCTCAAAGAGACTCAGACCCAGTACTGGGGCTGCCATGAGATCAAGTTCATGAGAAGTTGCCAGAGCTTCTCAGAGAGGCAACAGATAGGCTGTGCTTGTCATGTTATTATTTTAGTCAGGACAGGAAGGCTCACAGCCTTGCTGTTCCCCTGCAGTGGAGGAACACCACAGTTATCAGAGATCCCAAGAGCTCAAGGCCATCTTTCAGTTTCTCCATTGATAAAATGATCACTTAAAACCCAGCCAGAATGAGCCCACATATATGAAACGTCATGTGAGGGGTATTGGGTAGCATCCAACAGGAGAAAGCAGCCTAGGAGTGGCAGGCATAGATTGTCCCCTCGGATCGGTCACTTCTTTTGAAGTAGCTTCTGGGAGAATACAATGAGAGGTCCAGCCCATGGTTATGATACTTGATTCTGTGAAAAAGTTTCTACCACAGACACTAGATCCCTGGAAGACCTGAGTTCAAACTGGAGACTTACTAGTTCCTGGTGGTATGGGCTAAGCTTTCTCAGCCCAAAGTCCTCACCTGAGACAGGAGGATAACACTTAACACTTAAGCACAAGCTACACTGGAGAGTCTGTGCGGGGTGCTTAGTGCACGGCTCTGCGTTTGGTGTCAACGAACTATATCAACGTCACTGTAGGGTGCTTTCTGTCAGGATTGACTGACGTGGTAGGTGGGGTGCTTGCATGTAGCAGGTGTTCGCTTAACCCTCCCCCTTTAAATGACAAACCTGACAGTTGCCTGCACTCGTGATTCCCACTGGGACATTGGGAAGATTGTCCAGAAAATATTTGAACTACCTAAGAATGAAATAGTTATCAAGTACTCGGAACTGTTTAGAGACACCCATTTATTTACAGTTACCGGCAATGCCCATTGCAACCAACTAACACTTAATGAAATTGCACTGGGAAGATGGCTCAGTGGGTGAAACACCCTCGGACAAGCATGAGGACCTGAGTTCAAGTCCTCAGATCCCTTGAGTGAGGACATACCAGTAATCTCAGAGTTCCTGTGATGAAAGATGAGGCAGAGGCAGGAGAACCCCTGGAAGCTTGCAGGCCAGGTAGCCTGGTGGTCCCAAGGTGGTAGGAGGCAAGGATGGGCACCCAAGATCATCGTCTGACCTTCACATGTGCACTCACACACACAGATGCAGCGATACATATCAAAGAAAGGTATCATATGCCACTTGTTGGCAAGTGGATAGAGCATTCAAATTTGCCACTATTAAACACATTATTAGCCACTATTGCGAGAGAAAATCTGACAAGGGGTCTATCTTAAAGGATTTTCCTTTCTGACAGGTCACCAGTCAGCACAGAAGTTCAGGAGACAAAAACACAGCCTTCCACAATGTCCTACAGACGAGAGCTGGAGAAATATCGAGACCTGGACGAGGATGAAATCCTGGGGGCCCTCACGGAGGAGGAGCTCAGGACATTGGAAAATGAGCTGGATGAGCTAGACCCTGATGTGAGTATCAGGAAAGCGAGCAGAACACTGGTCTGGGGTGGGGGATGGGGGAGGCGGTGTACCAGCACTTGCTGGGAGGGACAGTGTGGTGGCCACACAGTGGGAGGGGCAAGGTGGGCCCTTCCCGAAGCCACCAATGTCTTTCTCCTTATATGACAGTGCATTGGAAGGATGTAGCTTCCAGGGGGCTATTTTTAAAATGTTGTATTACTCATGGTTCTCCAGAAAAACTGAACCAATAAGATGTGTGAGAGAGAAAGTAAATGTATATCCCACTGAGAGAGATTTAGAAACAGTTGGTTCATATGGTTTTGGAGACCAACAAGCCCTGAGATCTGCAGTTGGCAAGCTGGAAACCAGGAGAGCCAGTGATGCCAATCTGGTCTAAATGCTCGTATGCCCAAGCCCTAGGCACCGCTCGTGGTTTAAGTACAAAAATGGGGTGGGTGTGGGGAACCAACCAACCAACCAAGAAACAAAACCAAAACCCAGTGTCCAGTCCAGGCACTTAGGTGGGAGGCAGTCCTCCTTCTGGGGTGGGTGGGGGTGGGGTCAGCTTTTCTGTTCTATTTAGGTCTGTGACAGATGGGATGGACCTTCCCACATCACAGAGACCATCTGCCTGACTCAGTCTACAGATGCAATGTTCATCTCCCCCACAAACACCCTCCCAGATACAACCAGAATAACATCCGACCAAACGCCTGGCAACCCGGGGCTCAGACAAGCTGACTCATAAAATTACCCATCACAAGTCTGCTTCTTCGTTAACTTGGCACCTGTGTGTGTCTTTTCAAACCACATGCAATTATTAGCAAACAAAGACAACAGCATGTCATAGCTGTGCCCAACACAATTCTATGTAGGATAAATCCTCTTTTCCAGGAGGGGAGGTAAGATCTTCAAGGTGTTTACTCAAACACCACTATGGAGAATTAATACTCCAATAGGACCACCAAATGTCAGTACAGCTTATGCTGTGTGATAAGACCTGGGGCAGGGCAATGATCTCTTCTGTCCACGTCCATGTCAGGAAGCAGGAGGAGATACTCATGACAGCTATAGCCCTGGTTTCTCTAACCAGACAGATGGAGATAACCAGTATTTGTAACCACCTCCTTCCATTAACCAATCTGCACTGCCTCGACCCTCAGCAAGCACCTCCGCCAGCTGTGGTTCTTGACCCGATGGGCTTCCTGCTCTATGTTGTTAACAGTTCTTCTCAGATTTCCCACCAGCTTTCAGCACAGCAGCTCCAGGAGTTACCCCAAGAATTTCCCATCCTCCATATCTGATTACAAAGTAATTGGTAGTCAGCTTCAGTCACCTATTGACTCTGAAGCAAGAGGAACACATGGGGCAAGGTAGCAGTGTGTTAACTTACTGTTCAGGGGAGTCATTGTCCCTCCTGTGACAGAAGCCTTTGTTCCTTTGGAACTGAGACTTCTAGGCAAGCAGAGCAGAAGGCCAAGGGTATGCAAGCAAAACTATTGCTAATTCATGCCTCACTAAGGGTGATGTTATATGCCACCACTCCAGCGCCCAGCCTCGAGTCCTGGACCTGTGGATCTTAGCTCTGAGGGAGAGAGTACCACATGAGGTCCCTGATTCAGAGCATGGGCAGACCTCTAGAGAGCCTAGTCCAGCCCTGCAAGGTCCTGCCTCTGAGCTAGTGCTGTCACAGACAGTCTTCTGAGGGCCACTGTGTTGTGCTGATGGGCTTCCTGCTCTATGGAAGAGCCTGCTGCTTCTGGATGGAGGAGACCAGGTTGGAATGACTTGTCAGAGCAACCGAGAACATGGAGGACCCTCTCATGTATTTTAAGTTTCACTTTGCTGTTGGCATTTTTAAGTTGTTCCTTCAATGGTGATGTCTTGTTTGGCAAACCCCACTGGAGCCATGAGCAGGGTTAAGGGAGATATTCCCATCAGCCTCCTGGATAGGTCTCCAGCCTGTAACTCCATGGCAAATACCCAGCACAAGTGAAGGCAGAATGGTATTAAATGAATGGTCTTAAAGATGGAGCCTTTATGCCCCTCTTAAAACCAGGCATCACTCAACTCTAACCTAACAGTGACCCATAAGGAAAACAACACTTGAGTAGCGTTTTACTAACCCACAGGCCATCGCTCCTGAGGCACAGTGAGCAAGGCCACCCCAGCCCTCTCTTTGACACATGTGGTCTTGGGCTAGCTGTGGTCTGTCCTTCTCCAGGCCTCAGTGTGCCACCCATAAAATTATCAAGTCAGTTGTTCCCTGCCCCACAGAATGACATCCATCTAAGTATGTCCTCATCTTGTGGATCACAACTGTCTCAGCCATGAGATGGTTCCTTATGGGGATGCTCAGTTTAATTGGCAAGAGGTCTTGGTGGAGGGTCTTAGGTCCCTCCTTCCCCTGCCTCCTCCATTCAGAGCGAAAGAAAGACTGGACTTTTCATTTCTAACTGTTCTAGATTACTGTTCTGTAGGATTACAAGAGGGAGTCACTTTTAAGAGTGAGAAGACAAGCCACATGACTACCCAGAGTTAACTTAATGCTAGATACCATCGTGGCATGGACACTACCTTTGGTTAGCTCAAGGTATGTCAGGAGAGCAGAATAGATTACATCCTAGGAACAGATGGAGCTTAGAGGGGCAATTACTTCCTCCTAGTGGGAGGTTCCATAGACCAGTTGAGGTTGGAACCATGCCCAATTGAGTGTGTTCCCTGAGTCAGGGTTTGCTGGAGGTGGGGGGAGGAGTCTCAGTGTGATTTCTATGGAAACTTGGATGATACTAGAAAAGGGAAGGGGATGTGTAATGATGCTGAGATGGCAAGGCAGTTGGGACCTCTCTTGGTGACCTGGGGATCCTCTCAGCGGTGATTCTATGTGGCTTAGTGGTTTGGGAGCTAACCGTAGGAGATGCCTGCCAGAAGGAGGTAAAAGGGGTTCATGTAGGAACAGCACATCCTGGGAGCTCTCATAGCGGTGCTTTTCCTGAAGGTGAGGACGGATGCTGCCCCTCCCCACAGGCCCATCCTCTAGAGTGTCGATTCTGTTCGATTCCACCCGCCCCAGACACCTGCATGCCTGCTGTGTCTGGCCCTCTGCTCTTTTGGCATTACCCTGAGCTGCAGTGTGGGCATGAGGTCAGATGAGGCAGTGGCTGCAAATAGGGCAGGTGATGACAGGGTTAGAATCTAGTGTCAGCCCCAGGAGGGTGGAGCCTCTCAGAACCAAGATTTTAGTTTCCAGGGACTGTGCTGAGGCACTGGCTGGGTTCCTGCTTTACCCCTAAACCAACAAAGAACTCACAGAGAGTCCCCTACTCAAATGGCAGGCTGTGTGGCCTCAGAAGTCCCCAGGGACCTCTGTATCATTCAGCCTGTTCTACCTCAAAGGTAGCTGGGAAGAGGCCACTCTGTGGGTGCCCACAGGAGGGAGAGGACAAAAGGGGTTCAGACTGATGCCCAGCTTACCTGGTCACAGAACAGGGTGCCAGGAGTCAGATTGCAAACTTCCTGGAGAAAAGCATAGACCCTGGGGCAGGTTCCCGCCACCTGAGACCCACCGTTCTCAAGGTCTGTGCTTTCAAAAGTAACACAGGTTCAAAGGCTCCTTTCTCTTTTTCAGTTCAGGGAGAAGAAAAGAGAAACCAAAGAAGAGGGGGGAGATAATAGAGTGGTAGGGTTAGTGTCCCAGCCACACAATTGACCCCTTCATTGAGATGGGCTCCCTTACCTGATTTACAAGGCAGTAGAGTTTTTGAAAGGCAAATGGGGCTCCCTCCATCCCAGAACAGAACATTCCAGCTCCAGTTTCACTGGGCCCTGAGCCCAACTCTGTAATCAGGACTCTGGAGAGGCTGAAGGTATGCAGGCCCAGAGGAAGGGAGCCCAACAGGTGTCCAATCCCCTATTCCAGACCAGGATCAGAGTCCAGAGAGGGAAAGAAAACTGTCCCCAGGGCAGATGTCCAGACAGAGCTAGAGTAGAACCCGAGACCTCAGTGCCCCTTGGCAGACTCTAAACTCTTGCATTTATTTTTGTGCCCTGGTGCTGGTGTGACACTTACTACATGCACAGGCTGTTCTAAGTACTACATAGCTCGCTTCACTTCACCATGATCCTGAGAGCTTCTGAGAGGCAAGGTAACTTGTCCAACATCTTACAAGTAGGCGGTAGCAGAGCCCAAACATGGTCTTAGAGTTCATGTCCTGGCCAGAGGAAGTAATCCTCTCTCTGAGCTCCATCTGCCTAGGATGTAATCTATTCTGCCTACCTAGTATATCTAAGGCATCATGGGAGTTTGGAGGAGGGGAGCTGGGGCCACCGATATGCTCTGGCAGTTCTGGAAGCACACATGCAATGATCCCTTTCTTTCTGGAAGGAGGTGGAGACAGTTATCTGCTCTACTCTACTCAGGCCTGTGTCTTTCCCTGTTTGCATCTCAGTTCCTCTCAGTAAAGTATACCCAGTTGGTTCAGATGGCTCGGAAGCCCCCTACGGCTCTATCCACTAGTAATTTTCTGAGCCCTTCCTAGCTGTCTCGGCACCTGATGGCATCAAACACTTGAGAGGGCAGCGTGTGCGATTATGCAACTCTTAAGTCCCAGTGTCATGTGACAGAATAGAGTAGAACACTTGAGAAGCAGCTTTGCCACAGAGGATTTCTAACTTGTACACATTAAAAAAAAAAAAAAAAAAAAAAGCCTTGAGACTTAGTATCTCTCATTCTGGAAAATCTCGAGTTTATCATGAGATTGCTGCCCTTGGACTCCCTCGGGAAAGGAATGCCTCATGTGCTAAAAGTGTCTGCTGGTGACTGACTCCCAGCCCTGCCCTTTCTCTGCACGAGGTTAAGTGGGCGCTTGCTGAAGTGCAGCCAACTCCTCGCCCATCCCGCCTTTGTGCTGGCGTAGGAGAGATGAGCATGGGAGGGGTGGGCTATCCCAGGAGTGTGCCAGCAACAGTGGGCAGGCTCTTCCAGTTGATGGCCCATGGACTTGCTAGTCCTCTGAGTGGGTTCAGCATGTAGCTCTCTTAGGATGCAGAAACTGAGCCTCGGGGAGATGAGAACTTGATGCCTCGTAAGCATGAGGATTGATTTTGATTCCCAGAGGCCAAATTAAAAAATACCAGGAAGGGAGACTCTTCGCTGAATTCCTTGTGCTTGGGGTTGAGAAGGGGAGACAGAGACGGATTCCTGGAGCTCATTGGCCAGCCAATCTAACCAATCAGTGAGCTCCATGTTTAGGGAGAGACCTGTGTCAATAAATAACTTTGGCTTCTACACATACAGGAACAGGCCAGGGTACCAGCACAAGTAGTACTCACACACACACACACCATGAAATATATGAAAAATAAGAGGCTACCAATAAATAATCTATTAATATTGCTTGTTAATGAGACTTGGAGGGAAAATGACTATTCTAAGAAGACTGAACATGTTTTCAAGAGAGATGGTAGATTAATCTCAACCTTATAAAGAGACTGGAGCCTAAGAGTTGATTTTTTAAGTCAGCTGTTGGGAATTTGTGACACAGTATCGCCACAGAAATGCTAATGGAAGCGGCTGTCTTCAAGGCCTGAGGTAATATGATTCTCTACAGACATGCTCTTGCATGCTGGGGCTCATCGTATCATGGGGATTGTCTCATAAAACCTCCACAGAGATCCTGTGCTCGAGCCACACGGCGGCAGGAGTCTATGCCCTTCTATAGATGGAGCTGGGGTAATGTGAGAAACCCTACTGCTATTAAACAGTGGACTGTGTTCCGCAGGTCCTTTCTGGGCTGATATGTCATGGGTTTGAAAACAAGGGGCCTCAAACTGCAGAAAGAAATGATGGAGGAGCCGCTCAGAACTGTGGATTCTCAGAGGCACTTGGAGCTATTAGCACACACATACATGCACACACATCTACACGGACACACAAACATACATATGCACACACAAGCATACATGTACATGTACTTGCATGCTCACATGTGTATACACATGCATCCACCCATACATCATACACACATTTGCTCACATATGCATATACACAGAGACATGTGTGCATATACATATGCACATAACACACACACACACACACACAACACACACACACACAATGCAGGAGAAAGACCCTGACTGTGGCATCCTCCTGGACATATACTATCTTTGACCAAGCCACTATTATAACAGTCCCATGAGTCACATAACCATTGTAGCGATAAAAATGAACACTGACAAGACCATGACCCAAGAGAGGGGAGAAAATCTACCAAAGGTCACACTCCTAGGTCAGCAGCTTGGTTACAAGGAGACCTGGGCCTTCTGGTCATACCTCAGGGCTCCCTCTGAATCTGACTCTGCAGAATGGCACACCCTCCCTCCCATGCCCCAGATCAGGTCCTGTAGGGTATGGGGCTCTCCTGGCCATCCTAGGAGCAGCCAAGTTTGATCCATGGGCTGTGATGCTGTCTTGTAACACAAACCGGCAGAATTGCAAGCGCGGGACAGAAGTAAACAGTTGGAATGGAAAGAAATAAATCTCTCCTCTAAAAATAGGCTCTCATCCTTAGAAACACTGCCCGGCAGTGTGTGCAGAACTGAGGGTGAGAGTAAGGCCAGGCTACAGTGTCCCCACCCCACCCTTGTCTCCGGACACCTCTCCTCACCCGTTTCCATTCCATGCTTCCCAGTGTCCCCTCTTTTCTGCTGCTAGAATCAGGGCCCTTCATCGTTAGGTTCAACATCCTCCAATTCTGCAGGATGACAACCCCTCAATACCTGGAGTCTTGCTGCCCCAGCATGGCATCTCCTGCACAGGAAACAGGGCACTTGCTTTCTATTTCTGTGACATTTCTTTGTGTGGTGCAGAGGGAGAATGCACACAATACCTACTTCCCCACATTGCAGATCTTTATATCTTGTCTCCTTTGACTCAGACCATCTTTAAAAAGATAAGATACCTCTGGCTAAAGCCTGGAGCCAACTTCTCAGCCTATTTTCCATCTCTCCCCACTCCCCTGAGCACTTCTCACTTCTCAGGCAGCAAACCGGATACCCACAGCATCAGGTGGGACATGCAGATGATAGATGAAAGAAAGGAGTCTGTGGCCACCGAGGCCCATGTTTTAATTTTTCCTACCTTTGAAAGGACCTGGATACAATGAAATCCACAGTGTCTAAAGGGATTCACTGTACGGAAAAAGGAATGTTGTGTGCCACAATCTTTGAGGAAGGAAAATATTATCTGCATCTGATAACCTGCATCTCAGAGATAATGTAGGGACTGGGGTAAGTGGGAGGCTGTTTAAAGGTCACCTGCTGTTAGCTCTGCGACTGATGCCAGTGTGAGGGTTCAGGTTCAGCACTGCTGCACCAGGTAATATTTTGAGAGGTTCAGGAAATCTGTTTTTTTTTCCCCTGTATAGGCCCTGGTTATTGAAACACTCAAGACCAAACCAAAAAATTCCAAGCTTCTGTATTTCACTGGGCCATAGATTCCTCCATTTTCAGGTCTGTCTTCTGTTGCTGCTTTGTATGACAAAGTTTGGGCTTTATTTTTTGTTTCACAAGCATACCTACACGCATAGGTATATATAAATATGATTATGTCAAAAGGACCTTGGGTGTCAGGAAGATGGCTCTGCAGATAAAGTGCTTCCGGTGCAAGCAGAAGGACCTGAGATTGGCTCCCCAGCACCCACAGATCTGACCATGGATGCTTGCACTCCTGGTACTGTGGCTCGGGAGCAGATAGAGGTGGATCCAGGGGCTTGCTGGAAGCTAGTCTGAATGACCAGATGAGCTCTAAGTTTAATGAGTGAGAAGCTCTGTCTCAAAAAGTAGGGTAAAGTGACTGAGGAAGACATTCAGAATTAACCTCTGGCCTCTTACACACACGTACGTAGCACACACACTTGCACGCACGCATATGCACTTCATACAGCAATACATGCACACACAAGAAAAAGAACAACAGAAAGACAAAAAACCCTGAAAACTGCCTGGCACACAGTTTGTTGCACCTGAATTTTGGTTTGTTAAATCGCTTAAATCTGAAACTCAGAGCTGCAGGGTAACACGGCCTAGAGTTTGGCAAACATGGAACCTGGCTTCTGGTGCTCAGACCTGGCTCTCCTGCTGGGCCCACCTGCCTAGTCCTAGAGCAAGTGAAGAAGGATGGTCCTTTGTCGAGGGAGACTTGGACTGACAAGCATGTGGCCTCAGTGAGGTCCTCCTCTCCCGGCTCTCAGTGTCCCCAGTACCCATCCTGGAGGCTATACTGCTGGCCCTGTCCTCTAATGTGGAGGTATGGGACTTAGTCACAGAGCAGCAGTACCCAACCCTGTGGAGCCATGCTGTACACACACACACACACACACACACACACACACACACACACGCACACACCCTTTAAGACATAACTGATTTCTTTGACAAAAGGAATTCAATAGTTTATTTTTGTTACCGTGGAGAATCAAGTTAAGGGCCATTCTGTGCGTGGCTAACCATCCATTGCCAGAGGTCTGCAGAACACACTCCTTATAAACAGTGTCATTTGTGTGCAAGCTTGGGCCTCCTGCCCTGTGGCTTTTAAGCCTGAAATCATTAGTGCAGTAGATATTTTGAGACATCCTACCAGAGTTTTCAGGAGTTTGTGGTCCTTTGTTTTAGTGTATTGTGTGCCTGGACAGCTATGAGCATGCTCACATCTTAAGCCCACAGTGGTCTAGCCCGGGAGGTTTCTAACAGAGCCCTCACTGCGTATAGCAATGATGACTGCAAGACTCGCTGATGCCAGTTTGCAGGGTGTGAGAACCACTAGCAATCCAAGAAAGAATCTGTGGATCTCTGCTGTCCTTTGGATGAAGGGACTCCAGCACGCAGGTGTGAAGGTCAGACTAAGACTCTGCACACCTGAGTCACTAACCCTAACCCTAACCCTAACCCTAACCCTAACCCTAACCCTAACCCTAACCCTAACCCTAACCCGACAGGAAGTTGATGTTTAAAGAGCCGAAAATAAGCTGCATGTTGGAATCCCAGGAACTTGGGGACACAGGGGTGGGGTGGGGTGGGAGAGGTGTTACAGCAGGAAGATTGAGGCTAGCCTGGGCTAAATAGTAAGTTTAAGACTTTGTATTAGAAATATTTTTTTTAAAAAGTACCATATGAAATGTGGTTACTTTTCTATGATTTTTCCAAGAATATATTAAACTTTTTTGCTTCTATAATTTAAAAACATTCTTTGTTTTTTAGTTTGTGGGTTTTGTTTGTTTTTTTTGAGACAAGGTCCCACTGCATAGTCCTATCTATATAGAACAGGCTGGCCACAAACTCACAGAGATCTGCCTGCCTCTGCCTCCCCAACATGAAAGGTATATATGCCACCACTCACAGCTTAAAAACATTCTTAATTGAGAAAAAATGTGCCAGGAGTGAGCAGAAATCTACACTAAAGGATGTGCTGACTTCTTCTATGTGGAGTTTTAGTCTGATGGCACACTTATATCAAACATGGCAACCTGGCGGCCGAGGCTGAGGTCTTTTAAATGTGTTTTATTTGCCCTGGAGGTCTAGATTACATGTCAATGTTTTAAAACTCAAAAGAGTTCCCATTAAAATAAGCAGGTTTAATCAGCCCATCCACATTGTGTGTGTCATCAGTTTGCTGAAGCTGCACGCTATAGGGCTCAAAAGGCACAGTCAGCTCTGCCCCAAAGCTCCCGCGCCTGCCATCTTAAGCTGGTATCCGAGAGTGCCTAGCCACCCATTCCTTAAACCCACACAGACTTTCCCGTCTAATACACAAGGCCGGCCACTGTGGTGAAGCCAGAGTGCTTGTGCAGTGGGCTTACTTTAGGCTCTTGCAGGAGGATGGGATTCCTTGGAGACAAATGGCCCCCCTTGCCTGCAAGCATCATAGAGTCCACCACTACAGGTGACATACAGCCCAGTAACAGATCGCACTGTTCAGTGGCATGACCCCTTCAGGGCCTTGACCAAGTTGTCTTGAGGGAAGGACCATGAGTGGCTGAGATTTTTCTTCATTGTCTGCTCCACCCACTTCACCTCCCAATGTCTTTGCTCTGCTTGGCTGGATCATGTCTCTGTCTCCTTGTACAATGCCTGGGCACACTAGCAATGGCCACTCAGTAGATGTTTGTTGAGTCTGTTTCTTAAAAGGTGATAAAAGATATGTTCTACACATACATGGTCATGACATTCTCCTTGCCACCAAGATGATGAGAGGACTCTTCCCCATGTTGGCTGGCCTGTGTCTGAGAGTCAGGCTTGAATCCTAAGCATTGAAGGTGATCCAAAACAGTATCTTGTCTCTCTCATCTCCTTTGTGGTCCATTTCTATCCCATGGCACATCACACTGGGATATGGCAGCATTTCCGATCCAGCTGGCTTTGACCAAGCCAGCCCCGGCATCCCTGCCTCACTTCTCAGCATCCGGGACTGCTTGAGTTAATTGTTGCTTTGGGTGTTTTGATAATATTTTCCTATTGGGGGGGTGGGAAAGGAATAGCTTTCTTTTAGATGTAATTCACACACCATCCAATTTACCCATTTAAAGTAGACAATTTGGATTTTTAAATCTATTCACAGTTGTCCAACCTGCAATATAGTAGATTTGAAAACATTTTCATCACCTCAGAAAGAAAACTCTTCCTGACTTGCTGTTGCTGCTCAGTACGCTCTTCTGAGCCATCTGACCCCAGGCTGATGTCATGAAGCCCTGCAGACTGTGGGACTTATGCACTAGAACCATATTTTCTAAGTCCCAGTGGCTCGGAAGGCCCAGTCTGAGGTCTGGCAGGGTGGATTTCTTATAGAGGACCTCTTTCTGGCTTTGGATCAGCTGCCTCTCACTATATCCTCTTGTGACAGGTGGCTGAGGAGGGGCACACAGCAATCTGTGATGTCTCTTCTTGGAAGGACTCTAATCCTGCTCTACCTCATGACCTCATTTAACCTCTCTCACTTCTACACAGATCCTATCTCCAAATACAGTCATGTTGGGAGTTGGGGCTTCAGTTTGTGGCTTGGGGGTTGCAGACACAGTTCAGCCTATTAGCTCCAGCCCTGGAGCTACCATTTAGGCATTTTTTATCTTATAGACTGGACTATTTTGGATGTCACATTGTGGGGAATGGTGGCGTTGGCCTGGTCTAGCTGCCTGTAAAGGCATGCATACATCGATGGTTTTTCAGCTTAGAGTATGTGACTCCTGGGGCACAGTATACCTACCTTTCAGTTCCTGAGAAACTGAGGCACTCCCTCAGGTAGTGAAGCATCCAGGCTACCTGTGTTCCCTAGAAGTCAACGAAGCATATAGAGGCTTGACAGAACAGTTAGTCTTAGTCATTCATCTTATATAATCTGTATAGCTTGCAAACACCATTGTATCCTGACAGCTACCATTGTACTGATCCTGGCGACAGCCATTATATTCTGTTTCTGATAAGAGAATAAGAAATCTGCTTGCAATAAACTTATCTCAGTCTCAGTCTTGCTGAGACTCCTCTAGGCAGACCTGGTTGTCATTTCCACTAGCCATATTAGGAGACTCTAGCTCTGTATGTAAGCGCTGCCGCTTACATCCCATGAATCACAGCATATCATAATGCTTTTGTACCTGGCTTCTTTCACTGAGCGTGTTTTCTGGTTCACTCATGTTGTGGTACTCTATTTCTTTTCATGGCTCAACAGTATTGAGTAGCATAGATCTACCATATTTTATTTATCCATCCACCAGTTAATGGAATTTAGCATGTTTTGATCCCTCCTTTGGACCATTACTAATCGTGTTTTTATGTTTATCTGCGTACAAGTTTTGGGGTTAGCCTATGGTTTGAATTCTTTTCCATCTCTGAATGTGGTTTCTGGGTCATATGGCAATTCTATGTATAGCACTTTTCAGAAACTGCCAGACTGCTCTCCAAGGAGACTATGGCATCTCACATTCTTGGCCAGCAGCCGAGCTCCGGTTTCACCACATTCTCGCCGACACTTGTTATTATCTGTGCTTTTGACTGTGCCTGTCCAGTGTGAGTTGTGTTTCCCTGGTGGCTGGTGGTGCTGAATATCTCCTCATGAGCTTCCTGGATATCTCTGAGACAGGTTTTTGTCTTGATTTGGGACAGAGTCTCACTATGTAGCCCCGAGTGCTTCAAACTCTATCTTCCAGCTTCAGCTTGGATTGAAGGCATGTGCTGCTACACCTAGCTAATCAGAAATGTCTTATAATTAAAAATGTTAATGTATTTATTGTGTGTGTAGGGAGTATATGTGTATATCTGTTCATGCGTGTGCATGTGGTGACCAGAGGTCAATGTCTGGTGTCGTCCTCATTTGCTTTCTGTCTTATTTTTTTAGCAATATATTTGGTTCTGTGGATGGTCTACACATTTATACAAACTGAATTCATGACATTAATCCACAACTCCCTCCCTCTAACTCTTCCTAGTGCCCCTCATTCCATCTCTTTTTATTTCTGTTATTAATACCCCCCAGTCTAATGAATGCTGTTCATAAGCACGTCCACCCTATCTCTCTGCAGCAGACAGAGCCTCCACTGAGCCTGGCACTCTCCACTTAGATGAGGTGGCCATCCAGCAAGCTCCAGGAGCCATTCTGTCTCTGCCTCCCAATCACCAGGGATTGCAGGTGCTCAAGGACTCATGTGTACCCTAGGGATCAAACTCTGCTCCTCCCCCTTTCATAGCAAGTGTTTTACTGACTGAACCATCTCTCCAGCCCCTCATCAAGAATTTTGTATGTTCTTTGAAAACAATTCAGCGTCTTTCGCCATTCTTTAAATTGTTCATTTTTATTTATTTATTTATTTGTTTATTTATTTATGGTCCTCCATTATTGAGTCTCAAGAGAAATCCATGCATTCTGGATATTGTACTCTTATCAGATATATATGTGATTTACAGGCGTTTCTCTCAGTCAGCCTCTTTGCCAGTGTCCTTTGAAGCACAAATGTTTTTAATTTCGGGGAAGTCCATCCAGTCCATCTATTTTTTTTTTCTTCTGTTGCTCATTGTTTTGTGTCATATCTAAGAAACCATTGCCTAATTCAGAGTCAGAAGATTTATGTCCACATGATGCCTACAGCGCCTTCTAAGGATTTTATAGCTTCAGTTTTTACATTTAGGTCTTTGATCTGCTTTGAGTTAATATTTATGTACACTGTGAGGTCATATGCTCTTTTTGAAAACAAGATAAAGTGATAAATAACTGAGTTTTAAAAGATGTGACTCTCTTTGATTTTAACTGAAGAGACTGTGATATTTTGTCAATGTGGCCTTTAATGGAAAGAAAATAAGCTCTGAGCCCTAGTAAGGCAGGCATGGTCACAGTGTACTTTAGAAAGTGGATGAGCTAAGAATCATTAGAAAATACTTTTGAAATTTGGAGTTTTAAAACTTAGCTTCTTTCATTAAATATTTAAGTTAGTGAAGTCATGTTTTAATATGTTTTTTATAGTGGTTCTCAGCTAGAGGCAGTGTTTGGAGATGGGTTTTGGGGTCACAGTACAGCTGGCCTCTAATGGGGTAGAAGCCATAACAACTACTACCAGAGCATTAGAACAGTTTCTGTGACTCTGTTGTCCAGCTTTGCACACCATGATACCAAGGTGGAGAAACTGCCCTGGCTAAGCCAGGGTCCTCTGGCAGCAAGATCTGAAGTTTGAAACCTCTTTCCAACCTCATGGGTTTCTCTCACCCCAATACTGAGCTCCAACCTCTTCCTGCCATCAAAATCCTCTGTGATACCCTGGTGGGGCGACACACATCTTAATTACAACACTGAGGACACTGAAGGGTGACAAACTAAACACAGCTCTTGGCTACAAAGTGAGACCCTGCTTTAAATAGCAAGAAGAAGAAGAAGAAGAAGAAGAAGAAGAAGAAGAAGAAGAAGAAGAAGAAGAGGAGGAGGAGGAGGAGGAGGAGGAGGAGGAGGAGGAGAGGAGGAGGAGGAGGAGGGGAGAGGAGGAGGAGGAGGACGACGAGGAGGAGGAGGACGAGGAGGACGAGGACGAGGAAGAGGAAGAAGGCAAAAACAATAATAAAGCAAAGCAAATAAACCATAAAGAATGATGAAACTCTTTATGGAGAGGAAAATCCCTTTGTGCCCCTTGAAGGGACAACCATCAGGCACTTAGCTTCAGGAATTAACTCATTTCATATTTGTGTTTCTGGGTTTCTTGGATTCTTAAAACGTATCCGGATAACTTATTTTCTGTTACCCACATCTTGGGTGTCTGGCCTCCTGCTGAATTGTATCTTATCTGATGACAGAACAAGAGTGGGAAGCTATCATGTGTGGGCATTTAATAGATCAGTGCAGGGCAATATTTCACATTGCCTAATTTTAACTTCCCCCAAATTTGGATGAGACAGCCACTCATATCATTCATCACATTCTGTTACCATAGAAACCATAGCTCATGGAGGTCAGGGGGCTTGGTTAATGCACCATTCAGTTGTACCACCATTTAGTCCATAATAGGCCCTACACCTGATGTAGCCTCAACTGAGAAGTGCAGACCTGTCACAAAGTAGGTGTGTCACCCACTAATAGTTAACATAGGTCACTCACTATGGATAGTCATAGGCAGACATGGCAGTCAGTAAAGTGTACCCTTACCACTATTCTGCAAGAAGCCCCTGCCATGGGATAGAAGGAGTGAGCCCCATATCTAACTTTAGGAAGTGAATGTGACCTATACCTGCCGGCAGAAGTGGCTCACCCGGGAGCACCATCTGTCTGGCTCTTCACAGTGAATAGTGTCTGGGAACTGCTGCTGTAGGAAAGCTGTGACTCTTGTGGCATCATTTATATCCCCTGTCCTTGACCCCAAATCAGCCCAAGTTTGGTTTTCTGCATACTGGTCCTCTTCTCACAAAATACCCCAGTTACCAAATGTCTCTGCTGGCCTTTGCATCTATCCCAACCCCCATTGGGGAACTCCTGATTCCCCAGCCTTGCAATTTGTAGATCCTTGTGACCTAATGTGGGGGCACACCCTACTATTATTGAGACAACAGCAGGTGTCAGACAGTAGGGAAGTACTTCATAAACAGCAGATAGCTCTCTTCCAAGTTCCATCCCTGTGGGCATGCCTGTCCCATGTGTCTCTCATCCTCTCCTCAAGGGGTCTTCAGGAAAGGATCTGGAGAGTGTTGTGAGTAACAAGGTATAAGCTCTTCAAGGGAACCCATATTTGAGTTAAGAGTGGCACAAATCTAGTCAATTTGGGGGTGCAGCAAAGATTGCACACCTGCCTCTGAGGCTCCTCCCTTTTGCTCTCTGAATGCCAGGGTCCACAGTGTGGATGAGGATTAGATATGGTCTGCCTCTTCCCTACATCTGAGGGAATACCCTGGGGTTCTTCCGGGCCTAGCCCCCAAACTCCTTGGGAAATCTGTGCTCTGGATCTCAGTTTTCTCTTGAAGGGAGGGTTGTATAGCCCATGAGCATCCTTGAAACTCTCGTTATCTTTGATTCTTCAAATGCTAGGGTGAAACCACTTCAAATGGTTGAAATCCCCCTAACTAGGAATCTGCTTTGGTAGTGAGCTGCCCACGTTTGCAGAGGAGAACACAGCAATTGAGTTAATATCATCCATCTCCAGAGGCAACGTTCAAAATATTTAACAATCAGTTCTCATGAGCACAGACTCGCCAGACTCAAAAGGCCTGGTAGGCCATGGAGAGTGGGGGCTGAGTGTACCTTGCCTACTTTGAACTGCTGTTGAGATTTTTCTCAGGCTTGTTGGGGTTTCCCTTCTTTATAAGTCATCTTCCATCCAAGACTCTACCAAGCTCCCTTTGGCTTCTCTCTTTGATCACTAACCACACTGTAGCAAATATAATTTTGTACTCAAATACCAAATTCAAAGAATCTCTCTATGCTCAGTCTGTGTTGGCTGCTCTGTTGGTTAACCCCACATGTTTAAAAAGTGTTACAGGTAGGGGTACCAGAGGACTGAGCCCCACAGTTCCTCTCAGCTCCGTAAGTGCCTGTGACCTGGGACAAATCCCATCCCTTCTCCAGCTTTCAGGTTCCTTGCATAGTGAAGGAAAGGACTTGGCTGGATTCTCCAGTTCTGAGGCCCTGCCAGTCTGTGTTATGTTTCTAGAGAACTGCATACCTATAGCTGCTGACTGCTCTCTTTCTCTCTTTCTCCTTCTCTCTCTCTCTCTTTCTTACCCACCACCCCTATCTTAGAATGCACTGCTCCCTGCAGGCCTGAGGCAGAAGGATCAGACCACCAAGGCACCCACAGGCCCCTTTAAAAGAGAGGAGCTTTTGGACCACTTGGAAAAGCAAGCGAAGGAATTTAAGGACCGAGAAGACCTGGTTCCCTACACAGGGGAGAAACGAGGTACTAAACAGCATGGATTTCATGAGCATGTCCTTCCTGGGGCATCACAGAGGGCCACTTGTGTGTCCTATCCTGTGTTTGGGCCAAATATACCTGGGCCTCTCTTGTGTCCTTCCCGTCTGAACAGGAAACCATCCCTGTTCCCAAAACATCTTCTGTGATGTGTGTTCAATCAGTTGGGGATAATCTGAGGAAAAAGACTTACTTAGATAACCAAAATGTCTCCCCCAGATCCCCTCTAACTAGGTTGCATTGGCTATTTTTCATTCAAACCTAAATATTTTTGAGGGAAAGAAGAAGCTGTTACTATACCATCAAAACATTAGACCTAAACAAGGACCATTCTACGTAAATGAGGATAAAGGTCCATAGTCCAAATCCCTCTGTCCTCATTCTGCTTTCTCTAAAGTCTCTCTTTTCCTGGCAGTGGTCACATCCTTCCTTCATCTCTTCTTCCAAGATCCTCTGCTCCTAACAGAAACAAGCTATCTAGAAGTCTCCGGGGGCAGGAGGGATGAAAGATCTCATGACACTTCACTTCAGATCCTCCCTTTCCTTTTAGATTATCTACTTGCATGCCATGCCCCCTACTTTCTGCCCTGTAGTCTCTGTAGAGCAGAAGGGCAATGAATAGGGTAGACCAGAAGTCTGAGTTCTGAACTTCAGAATCTACAGGCATTTTTTTACTACAGGAACGTTATACTCTCCCTGATGCTTAGCTCTATACCCTCAGGACTGCGTCTGCCTCTCTAGCAGGAGATGCAGTGGTTGAAAACAGCCTAGAGTCCAAATCTGCTACTTGCTAGCTGTGAGAGCTCAGTGAATTAATTCAGTTCCTCTAATAGCAAATCAGAGTGAAGAAAATAAGCATCCAAGCCTCTCAGGCTGCCGTGGGGAGGGGGTCAGAGGTGCATATAAAGCTTTTACACCCACCCTGGCACACAGCAAGTATCATGGAAGCATTAGCCGTGACTAATCCTTTCTATCCATACTGATCTCTTTCAGAAATATTGCCTGCATCTCCTTTGATAAGATGTACCATCACCCTCCACTCCCCTCTTTGATATAGCCTATCTCAGGGACCTGAGTGTGGCTTTATCTGCACCTTCCCCTTTATTATCTTTTCTTCTCAAGCTAGGCCTTGAGAGCTGGGACATGGGCTATCTAGTGGTCCCAGCTAGCACAGGGGCTAGCCTTCAGTAGGGATGTGCGGAGTATGGGTTGAGTATGAGGCAAAGGTAAGGAATGTGCATCACTCCAGGGGCACACTGCTTTGGCACAGGATTCACGAGCGCCCTGTATCTTGTCACACCCCCGAGCACCCGACTAACTGCCTTGCACATGAAAGGTGCCTCGTGAATATTTATTGAGTCAAAGCATTTGTTTTAATTAACTGTGCAGCTGATTCCCTTTTCAGTCCTTCCCACTGTCCCCACCCACAAGAACATAAGCATGCTGAAGCAGGCTTTGTGTCTAGAGCTGTCTCCTCTGTATCCCTGTTGCTGTCAGCATGGCACCTGTTGCTGTGAGACTGCCTAATATAAATGGTAGAATGTGAACACGCAAAGAGGCAGACACTGTGGAGGGATTCCAACCATCACAGGCCCTGGGTTCCTATGGATCCCAACCATTTCAGGCTCTCCTGAAAACTGGAAGGTCCAAGAGACTCAATGAGGCAACTGAATCACCAAACCTGGAAGCGTGCTAGGCTGAGACTTCTGGAGGGGGGCAGTGATGATGGGGGAGGAGGTTTGCTGAATGAACTCAGCAAAGAATGTGAGCTCGAGTGGTATTCTCACCCAAGGACTTACTTGCGCCATAGGCAGGGCTCTCTGGCTCCCGTAGTCTCACCTGCCATTTGAAAGCTAGGGAAACTGAGGCTGTGAGAGAGTCAGCAGCAGACCTGAGGGAGCAGCAGAAAAACTAGAATGTTTTCATATGGCAACAAGCTTAAAAGGTCCATTAGCATCATCAAGAATGATGTAACTGGGGCTGGAGAGATGACTCAGAGGTTGAGTCTTGGCTTTCCTTCCAGAGGACCCAGGTTCAATTCCCAGCACCCACATGGTGACTCACAACTGTCCGTAACTCTAGTTCCAGAGGATCCAATGCCCTCTTCTGACCTCCAGGAGCACCAGGCATACATGTGGTGCACAGACACCCATTCAGCCAAAACAAAGTAGTCCAGCCAAAATAATATTTTTTAAAAGAATATAATTAATGTTAGTTGAAATCCTTATGGGTTAAATAAGTAGAGATCTCTACAGAGGGGCTAGGGTCAGAGTCCCTCCAACTCTAACTAGTATCTCATGCTGTTAGTCCAGGTTTTACTGAGAATTTAATCCCCCATAGCTAGCTTAGGCTGGTACGATGTCTACTTGAATAATTTGCCTATCTTTAAGTTGGGCCATTTGGCTTTTTGTTGATGAGTTGTAAAAGTTATTTCGGTATTCTTAAATTTTATTCCACGTATTTATTTGTGTAATCATATGCATGTCTGCACGTGTGTGTGTGTGTGTGTGTGAGTGTGTGTGTGTGTGTGTGTGTGTGTGTGTGTGTGCGTGCGCGCACATGCCTAAGTCAGAGGACAGCAGTTCCTTCTTTGTTTCTGCTGGGCAGGTTCCATGGATTGAACTCAGCTTGTCAGGCTTGGGGACAGACCCTTCCCAGCCGAGTTATCTCAACAGCCCGTTTCTCCATTTTTGATACCAGCTGTTTATCAGATATATGATCCACGAACATTTTAATCATTCCAAAAATTGGCTTTGCCCTTTCTCGATCATATCCCTTGAGACTTTCAATTGTGGACAAAGTCCAAGATGATGTCTTTCCTTCCTGTGGCTATCGTAAGATTCCACTGCTCATTCTGTGCTCTTCTTTTCTTTAAAATGTTTCAGTTTTAGTTCTGATAGGTTGCTGGTCCATTTGGGTTTCATTTTTGCAGATAGTGTGAGGCAGGCGTCTGCCAGACTTCATTCTTCTACATGTGAAGATCTAGTGGCCCAGCACTTGCTGAACAGACATGGAGCGTTGTTGGCAATAATTTGGCATCTGTGTTGACTTCATTTCTAGACTCTCAGCTCTCTTGTTTGCTGTGCCCACCCTTAAATACCGACGTGTCATCAACTTAGTGGTTATGCTTTGAAATTGGTGAGCGTGAGGCTCCTGATTCAGCTCTCTTGGGGATCATTTCGGCTATTTGTGTGCCTTTGCTTTCCTGGGTCTGTGAAGGAGACTTCTGGGATTTTGGTGGGGATCATGTTAAATCCATAGGTTGCTTTTTGTGGTACTGCTGCCTTAATACTACAAAGCTTTCCAATCCATTAAGTCAGTTTTTTTTTTCAGTTATTCTTTGTTTTCTTTACATTTTTTTAAATCAATACATTGTAGTTTTGATGTACATGTATTTAAACTTTATTCCCAAGTATTGTATTCTTTGGTTATTATTATGAACTGCTTTCCTAATTGTATTTGCATATTTCTATTGTATATAGAAATACCACTGCCTTTAGCCTCTGTCTCAACTGTTATTGAATTTATTAGTTCTAACAGGTTTTTGGAGGTAGGGGTATGGATTTTTTGTTTGTTTGTTTGATTGGTTGGGTTTTTTTTTTTTTTTTTTTTTTGGTTTTTTTGAGACAGGGTTTCTCTGTGTAGCCCTGGCTGTCCTGAAACTCACTCTGTAGACCAGGCTGGCCTTGAACTCAGAAATCCGCCTGCTTCTGCCTCCCAGGTGCTGGGATTAAAGGCGTGCGCCACTACTGCCCGGCGGGTATAGGGTTTTTGTTTGATTGGTTGATTAGGTCTTTCTTTCCTTTTCCTTTTGGAATATGGAAGTTTAGACTTTCCCCCATATAAAAGCATGTTGTCTGTAAACAGGTTGAATGGCAGCGAAAAAGCTGGGTATCCTTGTCTTGATCTTGATCTTGGAGGCTAGTTTCCTTACTTCTGTGAGGCCCTAGATCATGACCAGCCATTTCCATGACTCCCTCTCTGATCACCCTTCCCCAAAACAGCGTGTGCACGTGCGCGCGCACACACACACACACAAAATCATAAACTACATGAACCGAATACCACAGACTAGTTAATTTATAAAGAAAAATAAAATTCTAGAAGCTGGCAGCAGAGTGGAGGTGGAGAGTGATGCTCCTTGCTGCGTTCTAACGTGGAGTTGTAGAGGGGCTCACTCAGTGAGACAGCAAGCACGAATGCTCATGCTTGTCTTTCCCTTATAAAGTCACTAGTGCCATCTCAGGAGCCCAACCTCATGACTTCAACTAATCCTAACGACCTCACCCAAAGCCCCTCCACATATCCTTAACCTATGAATCTGGGGACTAGGCTCCCAGTGCACAAGCTTAGAGGGACACGGGCAAACCATGTGCAGTTTCTCAGAAATGAAATTAAAGTGTTCATGATGGTTTTCCAACTTGATTTTTCATGCAAAATTTCCCTAGGACATTTTCCCTCTTAATGATCTCCATGGTTTTTGTTTTTTTTTTTTAAGATTTCTTTGATTTTGAATGGTGTGTTTGTAAGTAAGAGTGTGAGTGTGAATTTGGGTGTCCACTGAAGCTGGAAGAGGCCGACGGGTCCCATGAACTGACGTTCTGGGAAGTTTTGACTTGTGGGATGTGGGAGCTGAGCGTGAACTTGGGTCCTCTGCAAGAGCAGTGGGCACTCTTCACCATGGAGCCACGACTCTGGCTCTTCCATATCTTTTGTAATGACTTCTGGAATCCCTTGGTACAGACTTCTTGAACAGTCTCTCCTTGTGGACACACAGTGGCCACTCTGGTAGCTGCGCCATGCCTCCCTCGCCCACATTTAAGCACAGCACCTCACTAGGATGCACTCTGCTCGCTTCTGTCCCTTAATGATCTGTGTATGTTTTATCTATTTTATTGAAGAATGTTTATAAGTTTTTCTCTCATGTCAGAACCTTCAGTGAAAGGGATCTCAGGCCCCACTGTAGCCACATACCCTGATGGGCACCCTGTGTGTGTTTGCAGGAAAGATCTGGGTTCCCAAGCAGAAGCCGATGGATCCTGTGCTGGAGAGCGTGACACTGGAGCCAGAACTGGAAGAGGCCCTAGCAAATGCCTCGGATGCTGAACTGTGTGACATCGCAGGTAAGAGACATCACAGGAGAATGAATGGATATATGTGTGTGTGTGTGTGTGTGTGTGTGTGTGTGTGTGTGTGTGTTATGTATATATGTATATATGTGTATGTATGTGTGTGTGTATATTTGTATATATGTATATGTGTATATATGTGTATGTATGTATATATGTGTGTGTATGTGTGTGTGTATATATTCAAAAACCAAAATGAAGAAATAAAGATAAACCATTCAAACATACCTGGTCACAGAACCACTTGTTGTCATGAGACTACTCCCCAGAGGAATGAGACTATAGCCTGAGAGGGACAGGGTGAGATCCCTGTCCTAGCTATTCCCACCAAATTGTGCCTGAGCCACGTTGTAAAAGTCTTGGAGCACACACAGCTGTGCCTGGAGCGTGTCACACCCACCCTTCCTCAGTGTCCCATCCTCTTCACCCTCATAGGTGCTTCCTTACCATCTTCCCAAGCAAACCCGGAGTGTAGTCTGCTACTGCAGACTCTCCACCGCCACACTCCTTACCATGGCGGAGCCCCTGCTCTATGCACCCTGTACCCCATCTCTCTGAGGTTCACTACAGGCTATACCTGGCACCCCACCTGCCTCTGCCCACACTGTGCCCAGGCTGAGTGAGTGGGTGGTGTGGGGGAATTACTGCAGACCACTGGCATAGGAGAGAGAAGGGATGACGTAGATGAGCTAGGAGAGGGGAGGGATGACAAAGATGAGCTGGCAGTGGGTATACTGCAGGGAGAAAGGCAAGTTGGCCCCAGAGATCCAGTGGGTTCCCTGTCTTTAATGAAGGAAGAGGTCAGTGGAGGAAATACTGCATTCAGTTTGGGGCCCATGCTCTCTGAGTTTTCCATGGGCGGGCCACCCAGATGGAAGTAGCCACGCATGATAGCCTAGCTATCTGCAGGCCTCACTTGGACATGGTCAGAGAGGCCAGGCTTCAGGAAGAACCTGGGTTCAGGAACGGTGTGGAGCAGGCCTAGCATGGGGCCCACCAGTCAGTCACAGGTAGGCAAAGGAACAAAGGACTGTGAGAAACCAGGCAGACTGACTGTAAGAGAGCCAAGGAGGAAGAAACGGTTTCATGTTGCCTGAGACAGTGGAGCCCAGGCCAGGCGAGGCTGCATCTGCCTTTGCTTCATCCAGTCTGCCAGCCTCTCAGGATGCTGTGTGACTCTCGGTGGCGTTGTGGCAGGAGGCTGCCGATGACTTTCCTCTGTGTGCAGTGCTGTTGGGCAGTGATTTAAATTGTGTACTTAGTGGTGACCGTGGGTGGCGGAAGTGAAAGCCAGAGTGCAGGGAGATCAGACAGAGCAGGCAGGTAGCCTCTTAGTCCAGACAGCCCTTGTCCCAACAGAAAGAAGCTGGGAAGGACAAAGGTGGCTGGGTCCAGAGAATGGTTGTCACTCTAAGCAGCACTGAAGGGACAGCTGGTCCCAACAGAAACCCAGACACGCTGCTCAGGAGTCAGGTTTGCCTCACAAGGCTCAGTGGGTCATGTAAAATGTCAACAGAGCTGTCCCAGAGCCTTCAGTGTGCCTGTATGCTTCATTCACCTACCTTCCCTAACATGCCCCTTGACTTCTGGTTAGAGAGAGTAGATACCTTGCCCTGCCTGTCTCTATTTATCTGGGGCCTCCTCTGAGTCCCTGCATAGCATCATTACCCTCATTATGGCATGCGGGATTAGTAAATGACCGCTGTCAGAGCAGGCTCCTGCCCCAGCATGAGCCACAGCAAAGCAGCCCTCCGAGCTGAGCTGAGCGGCTGGACCTGCTCTTGAAAACATTTTCCTTGTTGTTGTTGGCAGGCTGTTAGGATCTGTCTAAGATCCCAGGCCCCTGTGATGTCGGGGAAGGAGCAGGAGGCTGTGTGTCCACCCGTGTTAACTGACTGTCCTTCTGTGCCTGTCATTCCACTTCAGCCATTACGAGGTGGCAGTGGAACATTTGCTAAGTGACAAACGTGTCCCAGGTGCTGTGTAAGTAGTTCTCCACACAGCACTGTATTTGTTGACCGTGACAAATCCTATGAAGTAAATTCTATTATTGTCCCCATTTCACACCAAGATACCAGTTGTCCTTAGTTCTGGGACAGAGTCAAGGAGCTGAGATGATGCCAGGCTTTTGGCCTTGGGTGAAAAGCAGAACCAGGCAGTTGGAAGCAAGCTGTCCTGCATGGACAGAGGTGTTGGTGTGGCCAGCCCTCCACAATGTGGCAATTTGCCCAGGAAGGGATAGTTGGACTCTAAAGCCTACAGAGGAAGCTAAATGGTCTGCAGGTTGCCTCTAGTCTCCGTGCTCTCCCCATAAGATGTTTCCATGAACCCAGTCTTCACTAGGTCCCTCACACACAATACCAGTTACTTGGATTTCCTATCCACTGTGTACCAGGCTGTGAACTTGGTGCTTGTGAAAAAAAAAGAATTAAGATGCTGAGGAAACAACCCTGCCTGTCCTCACGTAGCCGTGCTACACAGGCCACTGAGACATGGCCAGTAGGAGTGTCACTCTGAGTGGAACAGAAACAGGGTAAGAGAGGCGCTTGGATTAAATGGTCACGGGAAATAAAGACCTGGAAGACAAAGTCAAACAAGTAGGGGTGTTCTAGTGACGGCATGTTAGGGGAGAGGGACATTCAGGCACAGTGGGAGCTCCCGTACAGGTCAAGGAGGTGCTTATGTAGCAGCCTCAATACCTGGAAATGCCAGGAGCCTGTAGGAGGCCACAGAATGTCTGATCCACTGACCAAGAGGTGACAGAAGAGAGGTACACTGTTGACAATCCACACACTAACTCATGCAGTTGATGTACATTATGGAACACCCACCTCGTGCTAGGACAAATGAATTCCATTCTCTGCCCTTGAGGGCCCAAGAGGTACATAGGAGGACAGGCCAAAGTATGTGACTTCTTAAGTGTAAGTTCTGCTACGCAGAGCAGATTCTGGTGATACAAAGGTCTTGGCCTGTGGCCTATGACTTTAGCTTATTGGCCACTGGGAGTCAGCTACAAACTCTTGAGATTATCCACTTCTCCTAGACTCACTCAAGGAGTTTGTCCTAGCTGGGTTTTAGAAACCCTTGCATTAGGACAGGAATAGGGAAAGGAGCCCCTCCCTTTGGAGGAGCACCCACCTCCCAAGGACAGTGGGCCAGGTATATACTGTCCTCAGGTTGTTGGTGGCGTCCATGTCTTTAAGCATCCATACTCTGATTCTGAGACTGTCAGGGGATGTGCCTCATCTTGGAACAGTTTGCCAGCACCCAGGTTCCAGGCCAGAGCCAGCTTCAGCGCCCGTACCTAGGATGTGAGAGCACAGCTCTCAGCCCGCACTCCACCCAGGATGGCTCAAGCCTACAACAGCTGGAGAAGCCGAGCATGAGTGCTGTGATCACACTGCATTCTGAGTGGACTTACAAACGGAAGGAGCCCTGCCAAGGCAGAGAGAGGAAACAGAACTCAATGTTCTTTTTTAAGAGTTCAAAAATAGTCTTTTTCGAGTTTTGAGGAAGATCTACGTTTTTAAAAAAAAAGGGGGGGGGGAGGAAAAAAGAAAAAAACAATCAAGATCCCTGGTGCTAACAATCAGCTGAGAAGAAGGAAGCAACAGGAGACATCAGGATTTTTTTGTATTGCTTACTCCTGGTGACCCAAAAACAAGCCAGAGAGAAAGCCACAACTGTGTGCCTAGGGCCACTGGACTGGTAGTGAACATTACGCTGGAACCATGCTCTCCCTGCCCCCAGTTTTCCTTCCTTTCAGGAACCCAAATTTCCTCTGATCTGCCAAGTGGTGCCCTTCCTCCTTCAGCCTGCTATCAGCACATACCAACCATCTCTCCATCTCGCTATTAGTCCTAGAATTCTTCAGATGAGACGCTGTTGTAGACTTTAGAACTCTTCGTGGTCCAGTAGACACAGTACTCACTGCCTTATATACTAGGAGCATCTCTGCGGAGCCACCTATCAAACCAGGTCCCTGTTAAGTGTGGGAGGGCATTTGACAGCCCCACCAGAACGCTTATTCTAGAACACCGAAGAAAGCTAAAAATCTAAGAATCGCTGAGTGACTGCTCAGTCCCACGGGAAGATAAGGGCTCGGCATTCAAGCACACAGTTTTGCGGATGCGAGACCCAGGGATCCCAAAGAGGAAATGACCTCTACAAGGTCACCAAATAAAAAGTAGTAACAACCCACGGTTCTTTGCTCTTGGTCCCTCACACACTTCTGTGCCTCTGTCTGACCCATCACAGGATGCTGGAGTTTAAGCACCAAATATGGTTTCCATTTTTACATTTATTTATGTATTGCCTTAACTCTCTGTGTGTGCTCTGAGTTGAAAACAGGCATTTAAAAAAAAAAAAAAAACTGTATTTGATATGATCCCAACCTTGGCAAACCTGAGAGCTCTGCTGGGGTGGGGGTGGGGGACAGGAGCGCCTCTCTGGAAGTCTGCCTCGAGAGAAGTGACTCACCTGCTGCTGACTCAGCCCCCGCTCCCTCAGCCCACAGGGACACAGCCTAAATTAAAACCTCGAGAGCTGCAAAGGCAGCAGCTGCCTCTCTCTCTCCCAGCCCTTCACAGTGATGAGTCGATGAGCCGGCAAGGCTAATTTTAGCTGAGAAGATTCCTAGGGGAGAGAAACAGAAGGGACTTTGAGATCATCTCATCTTCTGGTTCTCAGTTCCCATTGGGGCACCAAAATCACCTCAAGGAACCAGGCATAGTTGGGCATTCCTGTAATCCCAACACTTGAGAGGTTGAGGCAGGAGGATTGTGATTTCAAAGTCAGCCTGGGCTACAAAGCAACACCCTATCACACATACATACACACACACACACACACACACACACACACACACAAAGGAAAAGAAAAAACAATCCAAAGAAATTGTACCCCTCAGTCCGGACATTGATGCTGTTTTACAGCCCCCAGATGGTCTGCATATGCAGGTGTGATTGGGGATCTTAAATCACCCTGGCTGGACACAGGAGACCAAAGGCCAGTCAGAGGATGGCACAGAGGACATGGTCAGGACCAGAACTTGATCCCTGCGTCTTCTTTAAGGCCTGTCCTATTCTTCCTCTACCTAGAAAACATCTACTGAAATGGAAATTAAAGAGAAAAATCACCAAACATTTAATAAATGCCTACTCTAGTCCAGAATAGATTGAAGAGTTCAATATTCAATATTCTTCCCCAACCTCTGGAAGCCCACAGCCCAGCAGAGAAAGCACATGGGTTTCCTGGCACCACCTTTGTACTGAGGTTCACTGTGGCATAGAAAGAATAGGTACCTAGGTACTGAGAGAGGGGAGGAATCTAAGAAGGCTCCCTGGAGGAGGAAGAGTTGTACCAAGTCTTGAAATAGTGGAGATAGGATAGTTACATAAAATGTAGATTATCCAGTTGAGTTTGAGTTTTAAATAAACAGGCTTTGTAATGTCAGCTCTTGATGAGGCTGAGCCAGGATCATCAAAGTTCAGTCAGCTTTGGCTACATAAGGGCAGCCTGGGCAATGGAGTGAGATCTTATCTCAAAATAAGATGTAAAAAGAGGGTTGGAAATATATCTCAGTAGTAGAGCACTTACCAAGCATGGTATAAGCTTCCAGACCTGAAAAAAGGCCTACAAGTTTTGAATAATTTATCTCAAATATTGAACAGGGCATATTTATGCTAAGGGATTATCATGGTCCCACATGCATGTCCTACTGTGGCGGGTCATCCTTGTTGTCCCACCACCTGTCCAAGACAACCCTGTTCCTCTTCCCTGTCTCTCCCGACCTCCAACTCCACTAGTCTGCTTCTGTTCTTCACCACCCACCATCGTCACTGCCTGGAATGTTCTTTCTCCCTTCCCTTGACTTGGCCAACAATTGATCATCCTTCCCTTCCCAAATCCCATGTTGTGCTTTTCCAGGGTGTTCTTTCCAACCCTTGACCCCTCCTGAGCTTATTAGGGTTTTAACAGTTGGCCCTTGCTCAGATCTGCCTGCTCCCATTAAGTTGTAGGCTGCATGGACAGACCTCCTGCCTTTCACAGTTCAGTCCCGCAGAGCTGGTACACACCAAAGGCGCTTAGCAAATGCCAAAGAAATGGATGAGTGAAAGAACAGTGTATAGTGATGAAGCTGTATTGGCATCTCCAGAAAGATTGTTCTGGCTGGTCTATGCTGAATGTTGGGAAGGAGACAGCAGGAAGAAATCAAAAGTCACGATAACGCATCTCTGTTAATGCAGATGTCTCTCCAGTAACTATGGGGCAATGGCCTGACGGCCCCCACCCTGAGTTGGAAATATCATAAATCAAGATGCATTTAATGCCTGGCTGAACACAACAGCATGCCTGACTGAGGGTGCCACCATGTTGGGTTTTTTCTCCTGGCGATGGTAGATTGACTGAGCTCAGGTTCGCTGACCTGGTCTAGAATCTTGAGTATCTTATCAGATGCTTCCAGCCTAGAAAAGATAAAGATGTAAATCAAAGTACAGTTTCTACTGACCATGTATTACTTTCAATAGCATCACAAAGCTGAAAGATTATAATGGGACCATTGTAAGTTGATGGCAGCCAGAAAAGAATAGATTTTCAACCAGGGCAGAGGTACCGGCAAGGGAGTTAGGACACCCTGAGAGACTTCAAAAGGGGGTCAAAAGGGTCTGAGAGACTGGGTAGAAGACGGAAGTGTCCTCCTTGAAAAGACACTTGCTAGAAAGAAAGACTCATTCTGTTGGGTTGGGTTGAGTGGGTGTGTCCATTGGACCTCAAGGAAATCTAGAAATCTGTGACTACTACCAAAGAGAGGTCTGGGGAGGTTAGGTATCTGAGAATCACATGAATGAAAGCTAGGATGAAAAAAAAACCCACAGTTTTACATTTTTGTGTACATGTTTCTTACCATTTCTGTGAGCAAAGCATGTGGAAGATGGGTCCCCAGGGTGTATCTCTGACTGCAAGAACAGAATCATGGACCTCCTTTATCCCCACAGCTATCCTGGGGATGCACACACTCATGAGTAACCAGCAGTACTACCAAGCCTTGGGCAGCAGCTCCATCGTGAACAAGGAGGGCCTCAACAGTGAGTATACACAGCCCTGCTTGACTGCCTTCCCCTTCCCTTGCTGGGCCCGAGACTGGTTTGCACAGGGAACCTTGAAAGAGAGACGCCTCCTTCTGCCTCTTGCTGAGGTGCTCCTGATACTCTGGCTCACTGTACATCTTACATAGGCAAATCTCTTTATCGTGTCCTCTGATTCTGCTGGGGTTTTATGTCTCATTATCAAAGCCTTCTTCCTCTCAAAGTCACGTTTTCTTCTAAAGGTTTTAGAGATTTGCTTCTTTTATTCGGTGTCTTAATCCTTCCAGAATGGATATTTTATGTGCAATGGGATGAGATTCGACTTCATTTGGTGTGTGTGTGTGAGTGTGTGTGTGTGTTTACTTGTGGAAGCCAGAGGTCAATGTCTTCCTTAGTTGCTCTACTCCTTATTTTTTGAGACAGTGTCTCAGTGAACCTAGAACTCACTGACGTGGCTAGACTGACACCCAGTGAGCTCCTGGGGTCTCCCTGTCCCCACCTCCCCAGTGCTGTAACTCTAGGCCAGTCTGCTGCACCCAGATTCCTTTTAAACATGGCTTCTTGAGAGTGGAACTTAGGTCCTCATGCTTGTGAGACAAGCACTTAGTTAAAATGTTTGATAGATTTCTAATTTTTTTTTCTCACAGTATTCTTTGGAAAATGTGTTCTTGAGTACTCTGTGGGACTCTGTCTTTCCTTCAGTTTCTCTCTCTTCTGTCCCCTGAGACATTCTGGCTTTTCCTGGGCCCGTGTCACAGTGTCTCAATTATCCAACTGCATCGTTCTAAGATGACATTTTGGGACCAAAGGGAAATGAGGGTGCCAAAGAAATACCTATCTTTCCTCTTGGAAGGGAACCGCGTTTCTTTCCGGCCCAGGCCTCAGCTTACCCTCCGAGGAGCCCACTGGAGATAATGAACATGGTGGTAATACCATCCCCCCTGGACAGACAAACACTTGAGAGTCAGGCGGTTAACTAATTTGCCAGGTCTAAGAACTCAAATGCAGCATCCAGGGATAGCCCAAACCTCCTGGATTCCTCCTTGACTTCTTCCAGCACATCGAAGCCCCTGGTACCCCCTGTAATGTGCTGTCTCCCTTGTACCCTGAGTTCAACCAATGCTTCCCCTCAGGGAGTCCTTATGTTGGAAGAAAGTGACCCCTATGTTTCTGTGAGCCGGCTCCTTTTTATTCTTTACCGTAGGTGTGATCAAACCCACACAGTACAAGCCTGTGCCTGATGAAGAACCGAATTCAACAGATGTAGAGGAAACACTGGAGCGGATAAAGAACAATGACCCAGAACTTGAAGAGGTTAATCTTAACAACATCCGGGTAAAGTCCTGCCATTTCACTTCATGGGTATTGGGGGAAAGGGTTTTCAGTTTAGGGGTTTGGGGGGTATGTCTTGGCATACTGATGCCAGTAGTCCAGGCAATATAGATCATCAAGTCCAAATGCATATCTAGACCTGGGTATTTTTAGATCAGGAATAAAGCCTTTACCGATGGGAGTGTTTCAGGGGTGACCAATGTCGACAGGCAAATCTCTCAGTCCTGGTTTCTCTCCGAGGACAATTCCAGGCTCAGTCTACAACAGGCCAAGCTAGCCTTGATCTGGACACACTGTTCAAAAACACAGAGATTCTCTGTGATAAAACTGTGAGTCAGAACCACACTACAGCACGGGACTTCAAGGCTGGCAAAGCCCTGTGCTACAAAGACTCGGGGATCACAAACCCTGCTACCCCTGAGACATCACTGTTCCCTCTGGATCTTGCTTATATTTAAACTTATCTCACAGTCAGGGAAGGAAGCTGTTGGCATAGGTACCCCAACAAAGACCCAAGCTGTGTGCTGTAGCTCTGTGGCCACCAGGGCAGGGTGCAGGAGGAATGTGGATGCAGGCAGAGCCGCCTGCCCACCTGCTCTGCTTGAGGCCCTGGGATTAGCTGTAAGAGGGTAAGACAAGAAGCCGGCCCCTCCTTTCTTCTCAGCTTTCCACAGTGGCTACAAGTTCCAAGCACAATCAGATTGGAAACCTGTACCCCAGTTTTCTCCTCTACCTGGCTCCATGTTCTGCTCCCACGGGGGCTTAGGTGACACTGAAATGAGAGCTCTGGGAAAGCATAGCCATGGCTTCTCTGTCTCTCTCTCTCTGTCTCTGTGCCTCCATTGTCTGCCATGTGAGAGATGCTAACACAATCCTTGTATGTCCTGGACAGTTAATACTGCCTCAAGACAGGCAGGCACAAGTAGTGAAAGCTCAATGGGAGGCCTTGGCCAAGGGCTTGAACACCTCAGGCCTCAGTTTCCCTTTTGTACCAAGAGGCAGTTGGACACAGATAAGATTTTCACCCAAGAGAGTAAAAAGCATACACCACAGCCCAGGCCTCCCTGAGGTTCTGTGTGTGATAGTCTGGGGCTGGCCCGCACATAAGTGTGATAAACTGCCCCCAGGACCCACGGACATGCAGTCAGTGCTGAAACCCTTTGGGACAGATGTCTTAGAGAGAAGTCAGTATATCTTTCCATTCTGTCTTTCAGAACAGACCCAAAGAAGGGAAGAGAGTCCCCCAGTGTCACACAGCATGTCAGATACTACAAGTCACTAAGTGGAAGCCAGGGTCCAGCCTCACCCTTCTCCCAGTCCTGAACCTTTTGAACAACATTCCTCCCAGCTCCAGGCCCTGAGTGCTGCCTCTCCTCCAGCCTCCCCTTGCATGGGAGAGAGTGGGTCCTGTCTGAAAATTTCGGGGGTGCTTTTATTAATCCATATCCTGGAGGATCCCTCTGAGTCTTACCCTCTGGCACATGGCTCATTCAGAGACTTGCTAGGGCTCAGCAGGGAGCCAGGATGCATTTGGGACAGAGCTACTGTTCCCTCCCTCCTGCAGTTATCTACCGGCCTGGCCTGCTTTTCACTTTTCTGCCTTTCTCTCTGCAGAATATTCCCATACCCACGCTCAAGGCGTATGCGGAAGCCCTGAAAGAGAACTCCTATGTGAAGAAGTTCAGCATCGTGGGGACCCGCAGCAATGACCCTGTGGCGTTTGTATGTTCTGACTGCTCTGCTCTGCTGGGTAGTCAGTCTCTGGGAATTCGGGTCTGGTCCCACTGATGAAGAGTTCTGTGTGGTGAGGGAGGAGACTCAGCTAGGAGCCAGGAGGGGGTACAGTCAGATGGGACAGCCCCCACACAATGCCCTGTGCTCACTGCAGCTCATTCTTGCAACCACCCTGCTCTCTGTAAGGTGGGTCTCCCGGGGAGGTTACGCAACTGGCCTTGTCCAAAGTCACACAAAAAGAGAAAAGCAGACCTGGCATCGAACAAAGTCACACTGACCTCCACAGCTGATCCTCCTCCACCCAACATTCAGGCAAAGTTCAGCCCCTTCTCGGGACTCAGTTTCTCCATTCTCTCAAACACCGTCCTCATTAATGAATGCAAGGGACCAATTTTATCAGTGTCTCTAAAAATCCTGCCAGTCAGCCAGGTATGATGGCCATACCTTAATAGTAGCATTTGGGAGGTAGAGGCAGGAGGATCGAAGCTTGAGGCCAGCCTGGGTTATATGAAGCTCTCAACGAACGAACGAACAAATGAAGAAACCATGTTACAAAGTAAAGTGTACTTATAAAGTAACCATTAATTTTTTTTAAATGTCCAGTAAAAATTTCTTAATGGTCTATGCATAATACTGAATTAGACTCTGGGAATCTGCCTATATGTAATCAGCCTCATATCCCACATTCATGATCATACCCATCTGTCTGGCCTTGAAGACAGCCAAATGGTACAGCACAGGGCGGCTGCTCTGCCGCTGGGAGCAGGGGGAGATGCAGGAATTAGCTTTCCAAGAGAGATAGGGAATGGAGTCACAATCAGATCTCTTCCCAATTTTAAAATAGGTAAGACTGTTTCCGTCAGTATTTTTGTAATAACTGAATGGGCTCACAGTGGGGGACACAGGCAGCTCACAGACGGCCAATGTGGGAATGTCTACATCAATGACCTCTGTCTGACCTCAGTGGATCCTGCGTCTGTCTGTAGTGACATAGCTGGCAAAATCCCATGTACTACTTGCTCATGGTTCAGAAACCAGGCTCGGCATGCTGGCACTCAGCTCCATGCCATGGAAGGTTTGGGGGCACGGACTCCATGCCAGGCCGACAGCTGGTGGCAGGCCCTGCATACCTGCATACTTATTACCAAGTGCTGAAATGTTTCTGGCCTGTTGTTCGACCAGGTGCCAGAGCTCTACAAGTCGTCCCCCCCCCCCAACTGCCTGCCTTGGCATATATCGCCTACCCTCTGTTCCTCTATTGAGACCCAACACACAGAATTTGACACATGGTACAACCAGACTCCAGGGCCTGTCCAGTTATCAGAGTGCACATGGTCTGGTACACCTGTCTACTGATTGTCAGCAGACTTAGTTAATGGTCAGGCCAGACTTTTCCTGGGAGTGGAGATATTGCTGGTGAAGCTCAGAGAGGCCACCTTACACCGACCGGGTAACAACCACTGGTCATAGAGAAGCTGACACACCACCTCTGGGCATGCTCCAATGAGGGAGCCAAAGAAGGAGAGATAGTTTCAGCATGAAGACTTCCTGGGAGCTGGGCCTCTGGCAGGGCTCAGCAAGCACAATAGGGCAGCCATTCCTGGCATCACTTCTGACACCCTGGCACAGCGATCACGGTGTCCCAGGCCTCTCAGCTGCTGGTATCGTTTTTCCCCGTGACACATCATTTCCACCAGCTGCTAATTACCTCATTTCCTTCAGAGGCCCCGATTGTCATCTACACCCGCACCCCCCACCCCAGCTAGATCCCTCTCAAACGTGCTGAGGGCCATCTGAGCCCTACTCTGTAAGCTGGCCCTGTACTCTCTGGGGCTCAGAGGAAGACCATGTGACATTTCAACAGGGCCATAGAGGAGACAAGCTGAGCATACACAAGGGGACATGGAAACTCTCCAGAGGCCACAGTGATCACTGCTTGATGATGACCTACTATGTGTTGGGTACTGTGTGGTAAAAAACAGACATTAAGGTGCATTTTCAGCCCACAAGGCTAGATAGTCTAGTGGTGGAAGCACACCAATGAGAAACATTCGAGGGTGTTGGGAACACTGGAGATAGCTCAGTTGGTAAGGTGCTTGCTTTACAAACACAAGAACCCGAGCCAGATCCCAAGCACCATGTAAAAAGCTGGTCTAGGTGGCTCACTTGTAATCTCAGTGCTGGGGAGGTGGGCACAGGACCATCTCTGAGGTCCTCTCACTAGCCAGTCTAGACTAGCTGATGAGCTCCAGGCCAGTGAGCTCAAGGGAAGAAAATGGCACTTATGAAGACAACTTTGGAGTTATCTTCTGACTGCCTCTTGCCCACGCACACACATATACCTGCACATTAGTGAACATGCAAACACATGGATATGAGTACATACACATGACTGCATATCAGTGAACACACAGGCACACATAACAACAACAACAACCAGGGATTTGAGGAATGTAGGTTCCATGAAGGAATTGTGGGTAAGTTCTGTGAGGTTCCAGAGAGCAGACCCTGGGTAGCTAGAGACATCAGCCAAGGTCTTGGAGGGAGAGGCATTGAGAAAGGCCTTGAAGGATGAACTAGGCTTGACAAGTGACTAGAACATTCCAAATGGTCAATGAAGCAGGGCATGGAAGGCACTGAATAAATGCAGTACACCCAAAGGGCCAAGGCTGCACGGGGGAGGAAAAGCAGGTTCAGAGACTCAGAGTGCTGATAAGCATTCTCCAGCAGTGGTGTTTGGGAGCCATGGCAGGTTGCAGAAGAGCAGAGACAAGAGATGTGCTTAGAAAGGTAGTGCCTGAGAATGTCTGGCCGAGCCCCTTGGTGTGTTTATGGATCTATTCAACCCTTGCCTAAGGTAACTCACGAGGTCCTGCCTTTCTCTTGTCAAGGCCCTTGCTGAAATGCTGAAGGTGAACAAGGTGTTGAAGACACTGAATGTGGAGTCCAACTTCATCTCCGGAGCCGGGATCCTGCGCCTGGTGGAAGCTCTCCCTACAACACTTCTCTGGTCGAACTGAAAATCGATAACCAGGTGAGTTGGGCATTGGTCTGCTCGTGCCGTTCTCCACACAGGGTAGTGGGAACCTGCTCACATGTTGCTAGGCAGAGCAGAGGACTCTGATGATAGATGCCCCAGAGCCCACCGTGTTCCTGTGCAGACCCTCCATCACACTGCCTTCTTTTTAGTCAAGTGCTCTGCCAACTTCTTTATGTGTCCCCTAGTGATGGGGCTCTCCTCAGCCCCAGCCTTATGCCTTGGCTTTGAGAATGTCCTCTCTTAAACCCAGAACGAACAATCTTCCTTCCAAGTCCTGCATGCTGCCTCAGCTATTCTGTTGAGGAATCCGAGACATGGAGTGCACAGACCCCACAAACCATGGGGCTCTTCACCAGGAGCATCCCCTTTCGCTCAGTCTTTCCATTTGATGTGGCTTTTAAGTCTCCTCCCCATTGCATCTCCTCTCTGGGTAGCTCTGTCTTTATCCTGTGGAACTAGCTCCTGCTTCTCTGAGTTCTGTGGTTTAGTCATTCCTTCTGGGGCAACTCTTTTGGTCTTGGTTGTCTAAGAGAAAGTGAATAACCAGAATTGCACGTAACAATAGCTTGGATGTTAGGCAGCTGTGGGTTGCTGTGAAGGTGGGTGGCTCAGTGCTATAGTGTGCCCCTCGGCTCTTATCTTCACTAGCCCCACCCTGTAGGGGGTCTTGTGCTCTTGTGTGCCCATCTCTGCAGAGGATGTGGGTGTGATCAGCCTCTGCTGAAAGAGGCTGAAAAAGGTTGACTCAGCACTTAAGAGGCAAGATTGGCATCCACATCTCCCAACTCCCAAGTCCACTCTATCCACTACTGCACATTGCTTCCTAGACTGAGTCACTATCTTCTTTACCTAGGTGGGGAACTCAGGGATTTTCTCTGCAGGAGAAATATGGCTGAGTGGTCAAGTATGTGTACAAGGAGAGACTGGAAGGTGCCTTAATTAGGGTTTTACTGCTGTGAACAGACACGGTGACCAAGGCAACTCTTATAAAGGACATTGTTTAATTGGGGCTGGCTTACAGGTTCAAAGGCTCAGTCCATTATCATCAAGGTGGGAGAATGGCAGCATCCAGGCAGGCATGGTGCAGAGGAACTGAAAGTTCTACATCTTCATCTGAAGGCTGCTAGCAGAATACTGGCTTCCAGGCACCTTGGATGAGGGTCTTAAAGCCCACACTCACAGTGACACACCTACTCCAACAAGGCCACACCTTCTGGTAGTGCCACTCCCTAGACAGAGCATATACAAACCATAACAGAAGGCAACACTGTGAAATTATTGTGCCCAAGCAAGACCATAAGTAACTCTCTTATTGTAAAATGTGGCAGATAGAAAGTGCTTAGAACCTAAATGTATAGATTAATTACAGCAGACTCATGACACTGTCTCAGGCAGCACTAAGGGTCACCAGCCTCCAGAGGCCTCAGGCCGCCTCATCTTAGCCATGACTTTTGGAAACTTCCCAGTTTGCTGCTGCTCCTGTCCCTGCTCCCAGGCCATAGATTTCTGTAACATCCTATGCTCACATGCCCATTCCCCGCCTAGAAAGACCTCTTGCTTCAGGCGACTCTGTGCCTTGCAGAGTGTGCTAAAGCATCCTGGACCAGAATAAAGGGCAATGTGTTCATCTCTGCCTGGCTGCACCTCAGTACTTGGCAGGTCGGCCTTGAACGGCCCTGGCAAGCAAGAGGGTAGAAGGCTCTGGGAAGTGGCAAACACTACGTACACCTTCCCTTCCTCCCTTCTTCCTTTTCTCTCCCTTCTTTATTTAGAGCCATCACACCTCTACCTTCTCCTCTTAGCCTCCCTGTCTCCTCTAAGCCTTTCCATCCAGAGAAAAATAGACGCTCCCTCTGTAGTTCCCCTGCCCTTCAGCTTCCCCATGAGCTTCTTGGAGATGGTGCTATATCCGGGTCATCTCCTTATCCTAGTGCCCAGCCTGGGACCTGGGCCTCAGGGTACTTGGTAAGCAAACGTGCCCTGGATAGTTATGTATACCGTTCCCTGCACGTGAGAGGGGCCCAGAGCAAAGCTCTGCAAGCTTATACTAGAGAGAGAGCACATTGCTAATTTATATAAAGAGCTGCATGAGCCGGCAGTCTTCTTGTCATGTGAACTTGCTGCTGGGATGCACTAAGCATCTCTTATATGCCTGTGTCCTTGAAGCTACAGTGACCCTGCCCATCTCTGCCTTGTCCCATGGCCGTTGCTGATTCTGATCCCCTGCAGACGAGAAAGGCAGAGCAGATGGATCACAGTCTGCATCAGTACCCCCACCCCCAGTTTGGCCATTCATGTGACTTCTGTCCTGGCCAGGAAGGAGTCAGGGTCTACACAGCATCAGCTGAAACCTGACTCTCGGGGCAGACCATTAGATGGTTGGAACAACAGACTTGATCACTGAAGTGGTAGCTGACATCAAGCTTCCCTGGTCAGCTACGTTCCACCTTTGCCCCAGGACCCAAGAGAGCGCTTGTACTGATCATTGGCTTCACCCTGGCCAAACACTCTAGCATAAGAACGTTCACTGCCTCAGCCTCAGTTTCCCCTCTTATAAATGAGGGAAATTAACAGCTCTCCTCCTAAGGGGATTATAGATCTGACATCATCGGTAACTTTTAGGATTGCTATGCAGGTTGTCTGGGAGTCTCAGTCACTACCCAGAGGGTGAGTGACTGCTGACAGGGAGTACACTGGCTGCTCTAAGTCCCTGTTCTCATTCAATGCTCACCCTGTAAGTGACTGTGTCACCAGGACTATGTCACTTGCCTAAGGTCACACACGAACAGAGGAAGATCCTAACTCAGCTCTGTATGACTTTAAAGCCCACACACCATGCCTATGGCATTCTTGAAAAAAAAAAAACAAAAAAAAACTGTGGTTTTTGTGACCCTATTCTGGCCTTTCTCTTCCATTTTGTCCCCCTGGGCATGCTGGCCTCTGTGAAAATGAGGCTCCAGTTGAGCCCTCCTAGAAAGCCACACTGGGTAGGAGGAGAGATGGGTACAAAAATGACCTTTGTACCAGGTGCTTCTATACTAGATAGGGGTGGGGTGAGAGCCAGTTGAGGGAGCAACCGTAGTCAAAAACTGGTCTAGAGCCGGGTGGTGGTGGTGCACGCCTTTAATCCCAGCACTTGGGAGGCAGAGGCAGGCGGATTTCTGAGTTCGAGGCCAGCCTGGTCTACAGAGTGAGTTCCAGGACAGGACAGCCAGGGCTACACAGAGAAACCCTGTCTCGAAAAACCAAAAAAAAAAAAAAAAAAAAAAACTGGTCAGGGAAGGTGTCAGGAAGAAGAAAGCCTCAGAATAAAGCCAGAGAGAGGAAAATGTTTCAAAGGGGGAAAAAAGAAGTGAGACACCCAGAGGAAAAGAAAATAGAGCTTGGAGCTCATCCAGCTTGGGGGCCCAGAAGAAGCCTGTGGGGATTAAGAAGTAGAGGGCCTTGTGGATAAGCCTGTAGGCTCTGCTCTGGCAAGATGGCCACTGGCCAGACAGGAACCATCAGGAGTGAAGGGAAGGCTAAGGATAGGAGGCCAGCAGAAGCTACAACTAAACCTTCTGGCCCTCGGGTGGCACTCCTTCCTACCTGGGGTCCTCAGACTGGAATAGGGCCTGGTAAGAAAGGGCTGAGAGGAGGAAGACAGCCTTCAGGTTGGAGGCTTCACTGACTCAGGCTCAGGGAAGAGCCATGTGTGTGCTACACTGTGTCCCAGGAGCCCTGGACAAACAGTTGTCTTCTCATGGTGGCCGGGGTAAGAGGGAGGGACCAGGAAGAGGTGACAAGTTGCGTTGATTTATCCCTCTTCTTTGGTTCATCACTGAGGTCCTTGAAGGCCAGAGTGTTTGCCTCAGTCCTTGGAACTGTAACCTGTGTTGAGAGACTCTCCTTCTTTCTCCTTTTACGGCCAAAGAAAGGGACTTGGGGCATTCTACCCGGGGTGACATGGATGCTGAGGCAACCAGTTTGTTTACTCAGCGCTTCCCCTTATCTCCAGGCAATGTTCTGCTCCTGCCCAAAACTTCCCAATGCCTGGCAAGGGTGGGGAGCAGCCTCGGGAGGCCTGGGCTGGGTTGAAAAGCCCCCAAAATCTCACCAGCTCTCATTTATAGGTGGGGAAATTGAGGACCTGAGAAGGTGTGGGGCTTGCTGTAGTCACTGGCCATTGTCCAAGACAGAGCTGGGTTGGAATGTCAGCATCCAGGCTGTATGTTGGAGAGCAAAAGCTTTACCCAGCCTCTAAACACAGGGTGCTCGGGGACCCCTATCTCATGCTGGCCACCCCCTCAGCACTGCTCTGCTTCTGATTTTCCCCTTGGCCCCAACAGGGATGCACCTAGCAGTCAGTCCCTCCCCAGACCTTCAGAGTTCCTCAGAACAGACAAACCCTGGAAACACGACCCCTCCGAATGAGGAGGTGTTCACCATCTGGGCATATTGATTACAGGTCCCACTTACCCCTCTGCTGTGTGACAGGGAGGCTGCTTGCTATTTTGAACAGAAGCCATAGGAAATGGATTGTGCATTCATGCATGTTGTTTTTCCAAGTTAATTTTTTTGTGTCTGGTTTTTCTCTAATTCAGTACTGTCTGGGAGTACATCTGTTATCTATAGCTATATAACAAATGACCCCAAAGCTTAGCCTCAGAGCTCTGGGATAAACCAGCACTCAACAAATGTGCTCAGTTTCCAAGGCATAGGAATCCAGGGCAGCCGAGCTGGCGAACTTCCCCCAAGAACATGCAATTCAAGACAAAGAAGAAAGTCCCAACTGTTTTGATGGCCCAGCCTTGGAATGCAAACCAAGTCTATTCTTATATTTTCTTTCAGAAGAAGTCGGTAGGCATAGCACACACTCGGGAGGAGGTGGACTAGGCTCTACCTTTCAAGGGTGGCAGACGGAGGAATTTTTCAGACCTAGTTTTATAGTTCTTTGGTAATTCCATATAACATATTTTGATCATATTAACACCTAACTCCTCCCAGGTTCATTCTCTAACCTAGTGGGAATCTAATCTATCTATCTATCTATCTATCTATCTATCTATCTATCTACCTACCTACCTACCTACCTACCTACCTCTCTCTCCTACTGAAACCAGTTTGTGTTGCCCATATACTCCTGGATAGTGCCAGCCCCCGGAGTGTGCTCTGCCTGTCAGAACAGTGCCCACAAAGAAAACTGACTCTTTCTTCCCTCAGATGTCAACCACCTATAGCTCCTCAGCTAGAGTTGAGCATGGTCCCTCCTCCTCCATGCCTCTGGCTTGATCTAGTGCAGGTCTTGTGCAGGCAGCCAGGGCTGCTGTGAGCCCATGGCTTCAGGGGGCCTGTCATGTCCAGATGACAGTGTTTTGCTCCAGTCCTCCTGACTTCCAGCTCTCACGATCTTTCCGCTCCCTCTTCCACGGCAGTCATTGCGCCTTGGGGCAAGATACAGATGTGTCCCATCTGTGGCTGAGCATTCCATGACACTTATACTCCGTACTTTGACTGTTCTAAGTTTCTGCATTACCCACCATCTACTGCACAAAGAAACGTCTCTAATGTGGTATGGAAACTGTACTCATACATGGGTAGAACGATACAAGCATAGAGGGCAGTCCAATACTCTGCCCATTTAGCAGAACAATAGCAGTAGATTCACCTGTGGGCTCTGGGAGCTCACCAGCCATGGGTTCTTGGCCAGATTTACAGCACCAGGTATGCATTTCCTCCCGTGGAGTGGGCCTTAAATCCACAGAGCAGCTGGTTACCTGCAGCATTTGTGCATTATTGAATCTATCCTGTCAGGACAGACCTCAGAGCTGTGTAAGACTGTTGATGATTCCCCCACCCGTTAGCAGCCTCCCCAGCACCTCCAAGTACTATGAATGCTTGTTCATGCAAAAGAATATCCCTGCTCAGTACCAACTTGATCTCCCCATGTCCTGTGACCAAACTGTGTAGTATCTTCAGCAATATGGTTTTACCATCAAGTTCTGGTGGTGAATAAGCAACAGCCTATATTGTTTGTGGGTGTCTCTTAGACACCCCTGAACAAAACCTCAAAGGGAGGTACTTCACATCTGGCACTGGGGTTTTTATTTGGCAACCTATGGTGTCTGGGACAAGCATTCTCATGTGATTTTTTTTTTCCAAAATATACTTCATGTTAGTTATCCCTCCCCAGTTCTCTCTAAGGACTACTTTAAATTGCTGTCATATGTGTCCCCGTACTAGTCTGCTTTGTAGCACTTGATGAGAAAGGCCTTTCTAATTAGTAGCACTACCCCAAAACAAAGCAGGTGTCTCTAAGATGGTGAGCTTCTTCCTTAGAGGTGCGTCAGCAGAGCAGAAGAATTGGCAGCTTACAAACAGAGTGATGCTTATGCCGGTGAGAGGTGGCATATGACTCTGGTGTTGGCCAAGTACTTCCAGGACACCTTCCTAATGATGTCTTTTCTTTATTTATTTTCTTTCTTCTTCAGTTTTATGAGACTAAGTATATAGTCTCACTATATAGTTTTAGCTGTCCTGGAATTCACTATGTAGACCAGACTGGCCTTGAACTCACAGAGATCTGCTCGCCTCTGCCTCCCAGGTGCTGGGGTTAAAGGCATGCGCCACCACACCTGGCATGATGATGTTTTTTCAAGTGCTCCAGCTGCGCATGTCGTCTAGGTCACAATAAAGTAGGCTGTCAAATGAGCGAAGGGCATGGTCTGACATCCAGGGTCACAGCCACCAGTTCCTCATCATAGACCCCAACAACTGAGGCATTTGTCATAGTCTCAGGGGAGGACAAAAGCTACTACAGCCAAAGTGTGCCTCTCTCAACCCAACTATAGCCAACTGTAGAATAATCTCTCTCCTGCAGAGTCCACTGCATTGCCCTCTGTGGCACTAGGTGTGGACACAGACAGCTGTCCACACTGCAGCATCTCAGGGGCATCCCAAGAAGCAGCTAAGAAACAAGGTGGTGGTTCTCCCATACTAGCTTGGGAGGATTCTGAAAAATAGTAAACGGAACAGGAAGTTGCAGAAAATAAATATGATATAATTCTATTTAAGGGGAAAAGGGCAACAAAACAGCCCAGCCTTGTCTATTTATGCCCTGTATCTTATGCCCAGAAGCACAGCCATGGACCATGGTGTGTGTGTGGGGGGGGGCGGGTACATTCACAGACAGGGGAGAGATAGGAGGGTATTAGGAAGGAAGGCTCCACTTCTCTTTATCCAATCATTTGAAAGTTAAAAATGAGATTAATTTATCCATAAGTGATTTATTTAATCCTCCAGTAAATCTGAAAAGAGGCCAGAGTTCTTCACTGCCCAAACTCTGCCTGCTCAGTCCCGGCAGCCCAGCCCAGCCTCTCCCATGGGCTTCTTACTGCCTTTTGCCCACTCTTAAAGTCTGAGGTCACTCCTGATCTTTTTATTCCACCCAAGCAAGCTATTCATAGGGTCACAGCTCACGGCCCCATAGGGTTTTAGAGGTCATGAAGCCCCAGCCTTCCCCACTAATGATGTTGAAGAAGACTCTAGAAAGAGGCAGCTACCTTCTACTTAGATGCCTCAGGACACAAGGGGGTCTCCTCCCTCACTGGACAGTTCCTTAGATGCATGACCTCTCATAGTATACGTTTATACACATACACATACCTGGTACCCATGGAGGCCAGACTCAATGTCTATACACATATGCATACCTGGTACCCATGGAAGCCAGAGGGCATTGCCCCTGGGACTGGAATTCCAGTGTTGTGAGGCACGACATGGGTACAGGACATTGAGCCCAGGTCCTGTGGAAGAGAAGCCAGTGATCTTAACTGTCGAGTTCTCTCTCAGCCCCTCATACATCTACATTAAGAAATTTCTATTCAAATACTTTGTCTACTTCTATTTTATTTATTTGCATCTTCTTTATATATTCTGGATAATAACCCTTACTAGAATATACTATACATTTACAACTTTTTCCATTCCATGTTATCTTTTCAACACGTGTGTGTGTGTGTGTGTGTGTGTGTGTGTGTGTGTGTGACGTATATATGTGGATGTGTATATAAAAGTACATCTATCCATGCAAGCATGTGTGAACCCAGAGGTCAACATCAGCTGTCTCTCTATTGCTCTGTATCTTTTGAGGCAGGGTTTCTTCTTGAATCTGTAGCCATCACTTTGGCTAGAGTGGCTGGCCTGTGAACTTTCAGGATCTGCCGGTTTCTGCCCCTCAGCACTGGGGTTCGGAGCATGCTCCTTGCTGTGTGTGGCCATTATGTCAGGGCATCTGAACTCCTGCTTATGCAGCAAAGCTTTACACACAGGGTTACCTCCCTAGGCTATTGTTTTACCACCACCATCCATTTTTAAATTACTTGACTTGTTTATAATGAGTGGTTGTGTTTACATCTCCCTGCTTGCTCATCCTCCCTCTGTCTTCCACTGGAATCTTTCTTCTTTCCAACACATCATCCTCCTACCTTCATGTCTTCTTTCAGAGTGTGACCTACAGGGTTTAATTAGAGTGTAGATGGGAACTTCTTTGATAGTACTCTATGAACACAACAATCTATGTGTTGATGAAAGCTAATTTATTTATTTTCACTTTCTGATGTTTGTGCTATAGGTGTCACACCTAAAGAACCATTGCTAAGGTCACAAACAGTTACATCAGTGTTTTAAGAGTATCATAGTGTTGGTTCTTACCGTTAGGTCTTTGATCTGCAGGTCAGAGGAGGCCTTTGGGTGTCCTCTACCACTCTTTATTCCTTGGAGATAGGAGAGATCTCCCGGTCTCCACTCAGCACTGTTATTTTACCACCACCATCCATTTTTAAATTATTTGACAGCCTTCTATATCTGATGCCACAGGTCTGTTTGGTGGTATCATCTCATTAGCAATAGCAGATTTCTGGTCTGTGAACATGGGCTGTTGGTTTTATACTTCATAGGTTTCCTTTGATGGCACTCAATGCTGTCTTGTTTTCATTGTTTTTTGTTTTGTTTTATTGGTTAACATAATCCTATATATTTTGTTCTTTTTGACATTAGTACAAAGAGCCTCTTCCAGGTGCTTATTCCTACTTTGTAAACATGCAGATGTGTTTTGTTTGTTGCTCTTATTTTTTTATATGCTTGATGAACCACTTGGTGTGTGTGTGTGTGTGTGTGTGTGTGTGTGTGTGTTCCTTGAGATTCTCTAAATCCCAAGATTATATGATCCTAATATGCACCTCCCTCTTTAGCTTAGATGTCTTTCTTTTCTTGCTCAACTTTCTTGATCAGGACCTCTAGAACAATTCTAAAAAAAAAGCATGTTAAAAGCAGACATGGTGTCATTTTCCTGATCCTGGGGAAAACTTTCTGTCTTAAAGCCGAATGACAGCAGCTTCCTTTCTATGTCAGCTTCCGTGCACGGCTTCACTCTTTGAGAGCAGGCAACAGCCTCCACATGACACTCGGGGCTTCCATATGAAGAGGTAGTTTAGGTAAATCACATGTGTAATTACTGACTTGTTTTTCTTTCTTTTCTCTCTCTCTCTTTTTAAAAAACAAAAACAAATAAACAAACAAACAAAAAAAAAAACAAAAAACAAAGAGCCAGCCTTTGGGCAACAAAGTGGAAATGGAAATCGTGAACATGTTGGAGAAAAACACAACACTCCTCAAATTTGGCTACCACTTTACCCAGCAGGGCCACGGCTTCGGGCATCCAATGCCATGATGAACAACAACGACCTTGGTGAGTGCATGCCTGTATTCTGCCTTCTTATCCACCCATCCTACAAACCCACCACACTCCAGGAGAGGTTTATGGAATCAAACTCCTGACTTTCAGGGGTATCACATCTTGTTCTGTGTTTATGCTTGAGTCTGTGAGCTGCCTGCCTTCAGGACCAAGGGCAAATGCCTCTCCTTCCTAGCCTAGCTGAGAAATGACTGAGCCCAGAGCTCATCCCAGAGCTCAGCATGTCAGCTAGAGGAAATGAAATGTCGGGGTACACAGGTATCTTGGTTGTGCTCCTCTTCAGAAGACCATTCTAGAGAATGGTCATACTGATTTCCTAAAGCTCTCAGTCAATGCTATCACCAAAAGCCAACACCATCATCAAAAGCCACAGCCCAGGAGACTCCATGTGGCTCCCAAGGAAAAGTTAGAAATGTGCAGTTCATGGAAAAGTAAATGCAGGGCAAGCAAGATGGCTCAGTAAGCAAATGCGCTCACTAAATAAGCGTTGGTGAACTGAGTTCAATCCCTGGAACCCACAAAGTTGCCCTTTGACTTCCACATGCACGTTGCAGTTTTACATGCACATACAGCACTAATAATAAAAATATAACATAAAAGTAAGTTACATTCCCTCAGTGTTTGTTGAAAGCATCCTTTGACTCCCTTTCCTAAACAGAAAGGAAAAAAGTCTGTCTTGACAATGAGCTCCATCAAACACATGTCCTAGTCAACAGGATGACTAGCAACGACAGTCACCCACCTGCTCCCACGTGCTGATTGTTCACGAGTCCTGGGTGGAGTTGCTTATTACATGTTCCGGATGATGCTAAGAACAAGACTCAGTGTGAGATGAAGGCAGCGTGACTGACGAAGCTGCAGGAGAGTCAGAAGGAAAAGCAAGGCATGCGGCAGCTATATTGTTAGCTTGATTCATGGTGACATTTACCCTGAGTGTCATCAACCAAGACAAACACTGTTTTCACCAAATCGTCACAGACTCTACCCAGGGTTCTCTATAACTGCCAAGCTTCTGCAAAACAAAATGAGCTTAACCCTGAAGCATGGTTCAGGTGATGATCAGAGCTGTCAGATGCCCGTGGGAAATCAAGTTTACATGCACACACAACATTGATTTCCCAAAGCACACACGGAAGGCTTGCACTCAAAGACCTCACCACAGAACTCAGACTTACACACACTTCCAGCCAAGTTCTTCAACTTTAGGATCCATCTGCTAATGTGCTGAGGATGCTGGGGACACAGGCTCCTGCTCTTAAGCAGAGAATAGCCTGAAGAGCACTTCGTCCACTGCCCACACCACAAGCCACTTTTTCCCGAGCCTAGAAAAATATAACTTTGTCTTGGTTTATCTGAGGTGCCATTATCTGAAACAAAGTAAGATCAAACATATATACAATGCAAACTTACCTCAGCACAGAAGTGATGGTTCAATGGAATCACTGGGCGAGGCCAGCTATCAGAATATTATTGCTGGCCCAGCTGTAATCTGGGTGTGAACCAACACTTAAAAGTATTAGTAGTAGTAGTATGAGTATTATTCTGAGAATCGATAATATTTCCCCCTAGTTATAGAGTAAGCATTTAACTATGATACTCAGTGCCCACTGTCACTTGTCTTCTCTGAATTACAGATGGAAGTTCCTTCTTTGGCAGAAAGAGTTCTCGGATGACTAGCCAGAAGCACTGCTGGGGTATACCAGATGACTAGTCAGGGGTGCTGCAGGGGTATACCGGAATCCTTTTGGATGAGACAGACAAGTTCTGAGACCTAGATTCTAAGCCATAGACCCAATTCACATCACAAGGACTCCCCAACGCTGCTGTGGGAGTTTCAATCTAGAGCTGACTGGGTTGCAAGCTCACTCTCCACTTCCCTACTTAAGACTAAATAAAGCCTGAAGTGGTTGGGGACCATGGCTTGGGTCACAGCCATTGTTAGTCACTTTTCTGAGAAACCTTGACTAGGCTGTCCTGGGTGACCTGGCATAATAGAAAGTTCTTGGATGTATGAAGGCTTGACACCTTTTAGGGAAAAAGACTCAAAGGCATGCTTAAAAACTCAAGAATGCCTGCAAGCTCTGTTCAGCAGCATGAGGAAATAACTTATGAGAGCAGAAGCCAGTTGAGCAATGCATCCTGGTGAGGAGGGTCTTTAGCCAACCTTGAAAGGAAAAGAGAGGCTGACAGAGATTGTCAGGAAGTAACCCTGCAGGAGCTCTACGAAGGACTGGGGGTACAAGCCTTATTAGGGGACCTAACCTACAGGATGGCTGTACTTTTTAGTTTTAATGTCAATTTGACACAAGCTAAAGTTGTCTGGCAACAGGGAATGTCAACCAAGGAATTGCCTCCATCAGATTGGTCTCCAGACAAGCCTGTGGGGGCATTTTCTTTCTTAATGATTTATGTGAGAGGGGTCATCACCGCTCTGTTCAAATGGTCCTGGATTGTATAGGAAAGGCAGCTAAGCCAGGGGGAGCAAGCCAGTGCGCAGTGTTCCTCCGTGGTCTCTGCTTCAGTTCCTGCCTAGAGGTTCCTGCCCTGAGTTCCTTCCCTGGCTGCCCTCAGTGATGGACTGTGATTGGACTTGGGACAAATAGGCCAAATAAACTTCAGGGAAGGCATGTAGGGAGCAGGAACCATGGCTCTTTGTTGAATGTAATGATGACAGTAGCCTCTAGGTACCCCAGGGGCCTGCCTGTGTAGCTGCTCCCTTGATATTTCTCACTGGAGGATATTCTCAGTGACACAGACCACACTCATAGTGTTAGGCAGTGATATATGTCTTTCTGTTTGAAATGCAAATGTGTACTCGTTTGCTAATTTTCATTATGAGAACTACTTCGGACTCTAACCAGTACAATTGGCTTCTTCCTGCAAAAGGAAAATGTCTACCATCCTCCCAGTCTGGTGGCTCCCTCCTGCTGCCATGCTGTGGTTAAAGCAGGCGTCCATGCTTCCCAGCTGAATGCTTTATCATGAGATCCTCCTGGTAGTCTCCTTGGTACTGCGGTTGTCAGCGATGCTGTGCTAGAGCATACATGGGAAGAGAACGGGCCTCTGCGATGTTCCTCGTGCTTGCCTCGGGGCTGGTCAATGGCTTTGCTGGGGCCTTTGCAGTACTTGGGCCCACAGGTGGGCTCTTCCTTGTGAGCACTGAGGCAGTGTCTGCGATGGCCTACCCGGTTGCATAATTGGTCTTTCCCACCCCGAGCTCAAAGCAAACTGCTCTGTAGATGCTTATAGACCATCAGGGAATGTTTAAAGGACAGAGCTGAGAGGTCACCACTTATCCATCCCACCGTAGAGCCTCCGATGACTCCTGTCTCCATGCTATTTATAGCCCAGACCAGGCAAAGGGTGAATCCCAGGTCCTCCAAACCTGCTACCAGCACACTCTTAACAAGATCTAAACCACAGCCTCCACGTTAGGTAGTAGTGGAGTGGGGTGTGCAGAAAACAACACGATTACAGGCAGAACATCTCTCCTCTACCATGGTCTCAACGCCTGCCTTTCTCACGGGCACTTCAAGAGCAAACCTCAAATCATCTCTTAATGTTTAACAATAAATTAACAAGTTATAATTGTATATATTTATGAGGTACATGTTTTAATCCAAGATTAAAAAGTAGAATAATACCAAGTTAGTCAGCATATCTGGCACCTCAATATTTTTCCGGGGTAAAATCTGTTGAAATGTACTTTCAATTTTAAAATGTTCAAGACACCATTAGTAACCACATACCATGTTGTCTGAAGGTCTCAAAGGAAACAAAAGTCACCTACTTCCTCCTGAGATTTTGACCTTTGACTCCCCTCACCGCCCCTCCTTCTTACTATCCGGCTTCTGTACCCAGTATTCACTGGCCTTCTGTTGCTGGATTTCTTCAGGTTCTACTTGTGTGTGAGGATGTGGAGGATCTGTTTTTCTGCATCCAGCTGTTTCACTTAGCATGATATCCTCACACCGTGGCAGACGGCAGAGTTTTGGTGTTCTTTAAGGTCAGACAGTGTCATGCACAGATCCCATATTTTCTTTACCCATTCATCTGTTGATAGATATTTGAATTCCTTATCCTGGCAACTGTGGGTAGTGCTGTGCACACCTCTGTGATACACTGACTTTGGATCTTTGGGTAATAATTATGCCTATCTGTGGACCCGCCGGATCCTAAATCACTTTCTTCTTATCCTGAAACCATTAGGGCAAGTGTCATTATGGGCAGCTCTCCCAAGTAGAAATCTAGGTATCTCCCGGATGCTGCCCTGATTCCCGTCAACCAGTCACCTCTGCAACTCCCAACTCCAGCTTCCAGTCCAACCGGCCACACTCCCCTGCAGCTTACTTGACTTCAGGTCCTGCAGATGGGCATCTCCTAGCAGCACTCTGTCCAAAGCTGACCCCTCCACTTGGCAACTTAGATGCCTTGTCAACTGCCATTGCTCAGGCTCAACTCCTCCATGTGGCCCCCACATCCCTCAACAGAAATGTGGCGCACACTGTAATGCACCAGGCTCTGTCCTGAACATTTTCCCTATTACTAATCCATATTTCTTCCCATACTACTAACAACTGGTCACAGCCGACTATTATTATCCCCACTTTTTTGTAAAAACACAGGTCTGTGGTTGGAAAAAACGAGGATTGCACAGAAAGGAGTCCCTTTTCAGAGCCCTGCTCTGTATGTCATCTAGAGAGGGCTGGCTCCTGACAAGGCATCTTCTTGCTAGGTTAGGCATCTATTCCAGACAGCCTCAGTGCCCCCAGAAGTGCCACCAACAGCCTTATTTACAGACAAGGCTTTCCTTTTTTTTTTTTTGTTTTTGTTTTTCGAGACAGGGTTTCTCTGTGTAGCCCTGGCTGTCCTGGAACTCACTCGGTAGACCAGGCTGGCCTCGAACTCAGAAATCCGCCTGTCTCTGCCTCCCAAGTGCTGGGATTAAAGGCGTGCGCCACCACCGCCCGGCGGGGCTTTCCTACTTTAACATACTCTATCTTCTCTTCCTTTACAACCCAGTGACCTACTTTCCGCCCATCCTAGGAAGATGGGGCTGCTTCATCCACATGCCTTTCATACCTCAGAGGTCTGCCAGGACACCTGTAAACTTCTGTCAAGGTTACTTACTGTTTGTATCTTTATCCTTGACTCTTGTGCATGACACACAGCACCAGGCAAATGCTGACTTACATAAATGAGTCTAGAGTGCTTCCCAAGACACAGTAGAGAGAGTCATCTGCCCACAAGTAGTAAAGGGAGCTCAGACAATGAATGGAGGTAGGTCCTGATGACTGGAGATCTCCTCTGGCTCTGCTAATAAACAAGGGAGTCTGTGGCTGTTGCCATGGTGAGCACATGGATTTAAAAAAGAAAAGAAGAGAAAAAGAAAAGAAGAGAAAAGAAAGTAACAAGTATGTTGAGTTAGAGACCTGGCTTCTACTCCAAGTCACTAGCTAGAACTTTTATGGTGGATGGCTTCCCTTTCTTGGTCCATCATCAAAATGGAAGGCATAACACTTGAGTACACAGGTGTCCCTTTCTGTGAGAGCCAGTTCTTAAGAACCATGCATGCAGATCTAGCCTCATATATACAACAAGGAAGAGCAATGGGAGTCCATCCCTCCCACCTTTTGCCTCCCCAACCTGGTCTCCTTCTGTACTTTCCATCAAAGGCCAGTGACTAAGGTTGCAGTCCTAGCTCTGCAAATAGGGCCATAGCTTTCTCCTCTAAAAGAGGAGAGCTGATCCTGTGAGGATCAGAGGAGACATGGACATGTAACCAAACTATTGAAGCACTAGGCTGAGACTCAAGATGAGTAATAAGTCTTAGCTCTGCCTGGTTCTAGCTTTGTTACTTTTCTGAGACAGTTTCCTGTAGCCGAGGCTGGTCTTGAACTTGCTATGTTGCAGACTAGCCTTGAACTCTTGATGCTCTTACCTCCACCTCCCAAGTGCTAGGATTACAGGGGTGTACTACCACACTGTTTATCACTAGTTTTCTAGCTTAAGCAAACATCATATCCTTGCTACCATTTCCTTTTCTGTGAAAGGCAAATGACAACATGGAGAGTCCAGAGCCTTTGGAGGGGTTTCTGTTCAAATCCTGGTTCTACATTTGAGTAGATGACTCTATACCATAGATCTGGAGAGGTAAGGGTAGCCCACAGACATGCTTGCACAGTTACATGTTGGGTGATGGGCTCATTTGTAGAAACTGCACATCTGTACAAGAATCTTCTGCTCTTTGGATTTGGGTTTCTGTTCCTATACAGATTCCCAAACTGTGCGAACGGTTAGTCACCTTCAGGAATGGGGCTAGACCGTGTCTTCCTTCCAGGTTGCCTACCTATCCTGGTTTGCATTTCTCCTTCTCACCTGGGATGAGGGAAGTAGGTAGGGACCCACACTGGGCATCTGTGAGCCTGTGACCCCCTTCCAGCTCTCAGCCACACCTTCACAGCATACCTGCCCCATCTGAGTCAGGTTGACTGGGGTGTTTCAACTCATGGGCTTTGAGCTGATGGCTATATATCCACCTCAGCTTTGCAAGTGGAAACCATCTTACACTGACTAAACAGGAAGCAAAGGTTACCTGCCTCTGGCACATCAGCAGGCCCCTTGATTATCTCATCTATGACCTTCCTTGACCTTGTGTTCTCTTGCAGTGAATATAGTTTGCTTCTTAGTCTTCATCTGCCAATATGATGCTTGCTCTCATTGTACCAAAGGGGTCCCTTCAGTCCTAGCTATTCACTAAGCTTTTATCTCCGGTCTGTAACCTCCTGGCTCATATTTCCCTGTCTACAGGCTTAACTGTCATATGAACAGCATTTGAGCATGAATTGTCTTGCTCCTGGGGAAATGTCACTGTTAAAATATGAGGGGGCATGACAATTGCAGGCAATTTCCAGTTAACATAACCAGGAGGCAGGCCAGGCATTCCCAGAAGGAGCAATGGAAAATACTTTTAGCAGGCTAAGACCCCAGTCTTAAGACTTGCTAAAGTTAACTTTGCTCAGATACAGTCTTCAATTGTGGAGCCCCTGTAGGTAAAGTCGAATGTGTATGTGTGGGGGGGGGGGGATAGGGGCAGAAGTACCCTGTGGTCAGACATTTAGAAGAGATGTGAGGAAGATATGTCCACCTTACCACAGACTCATTAGTAACCAGGGACAAACTATACAGCCTTCTTGTAACTGTCCTTGAAAAGCAGACTCTGACCTTGTAAAACTAGTGTCACTTGGGACTGACAGGGACAGCTGGCTCACATCTCTTTCTCATTCCTTTGTAGTGAGGAAGAGGAGGCTGGCAGACCTGACGGGGCCTATTATTCCCAAGTGCCGCAGCGGTGTCTAGTGTGCAAAGGGAAGCCCACGCCTATGAACTGGACATGGTGTACTGATAATGTGTGTTCCCCATGGAGACAGGAGGTGGATGCTGGCGTGGAACTCTTGTGGTTCAGTTCTTTGTGCGCTAAGGTTTAGGTTAACTAGTGACTGTAGTCGGACCTTTTATAAAATATGGTTAATGTGAAGTTTTTCCTTAGTCACAGAAGTTCAGTCTGGTAATTATTTAAAAATGCAGAAGCCCTCAAGCTGGCAGGTCTTGCTGCAGACCGCACGACACTGGCAGAGACAGCCCAGGAGCCCCTTGGTACGCTTAGAGCATGGAACGCATCAGCACAGAACACTCTCCCACCTAGTTTGGAAACACGGTGAAACAATGTTTTATTTCAGATTTGATCATAGCAACTCAGTAAAAAGAACACATAATCATGATTTTCGAGCCCACTTGAAACTTTAACATCAAGATTAAAGCTGCCAAATTGATTCCAGGATCAAACCCCCACCCCGTAAGAATGAAAGACAAACCCCAGAATTTTCTAAGAGTCAGAAAGACACAGGATTCCTTCTGTGAGGTTAAGAGAGAGAGGGAGAAAAAGGCAATGGTGAAACCTGGGGGTTTCCAAGCCTACCATGCCAGGCAACAGACACACTTCTGAGTGCTGTGTCTGCAGTCAGAAATCATTTCTTCTTTATTGAATGCCAACTTCATGATGGATGAAAACTTACAGCCACATAAAAACATCCTCCTATATCGCAGTGGGCCAATGGCTTATTTGAGATCAACACCATTGGGTGAACTTCCAGTCCACCATGCCTGTGGTATTTAGCATGGCCCTGCTTACAGACACCAAGTGCCTGCCTGGTCATTTATGAGACAAATCAAATCACACAGAGCTCTTGCCTACAAACAAAGCCTCTGAAGGACAGCAGAGTACAGCATCCTAACGGTGAGGAATTAGGAGATCCTGGCAGAACAACAGAAGGGATTAATTACTCTGAAACCTAATCTTGGCGTTCCTCCTGGATCCCTTTCTTAACACCGTGGGAGCCAGTAAAAACGTTAAACTACACTGTTCTTGTGCCTTTTAACAGACCACAGTGCCAGTTAAGCTAGTATCTTTGTTGCTCTGGGGAGTTATTTTCCTCAGGGATTCAGCCAATACGGTAATGACAAGGCTCAAAAGCTGTTGAGCACAGCCAAGGGGCTTCTAACCTAAGAGAAAGCCTGCACACCGAACTGTAACGCTGTGGACAGTACAGGGTAACTAGAGGTGACGTCGGGGCCTCAGCACTATCAGTGTCCACTGAGGCTGCACATGGGCCCAGGAGTGGCACCAAGCTGCAGGGACGGCCAGCCCTACTCAGCTTCCCCTTGAAACACAACTGCAGCTGCATTCTGCATCACTGGAAACTGCAAAATAATATTAAAGCCATTTGGTCTATGTGTGGCTCTGTGTGCTTCTTCAGAACCGTGGGACAGGAACGTGCCCAAAGGCCAGGAGCCTGAATGAGCTCAGGAACCAAGTGTCTGTGTGCCAGATGCTGGCCTAAGCCTGCTGCTCACCTGTGTCCCTCAGAACACTTACAAGCTGAGAGAGGGATGCTGGGTAATGCAGAGCTGCTAGAGGAACATGTTTAAAGAAAGCAAGGCAATAGAAGCATGGGCCATCTCTTTCAGATGTCACCTGTGAAGGGACAGAGTGTAATTACTTTAGATTCTGAAGGCCACATGGTCTCTGGCCAACTACTCAGTAGTGCCATGATCACATATAAAGGAATGGGTTGGCAGATTCAGTAAATGCTTCAAGGCACAAAGTGGTCAGGGCCACAGAGCCTTCAAGCAGTCAGGTTAGAGACTGAGGCAGGGGGAGATAGTAGCTGGCCTGGTTTAAGAGTCCACACACAGGCCCAACTTTTATACTTTCGCTGCCAGGGTAAGAAAGTTTGCTGACAAGAGCAATGACTACCACCCTGCTGCACGGCAGAGAAGCCACCAAGCTCAGGACAATCCCTCATCATCTTTGGGATCCCACATGGTTTACCTTTTTTCAGGCTCTAGCATCCTCTGAATCAAACAGGTAAATTAGGCAGCCGAAACTGGACATCCTGTCCCTTTGCCTGTGGCCATCTGCTATGGTGGCAGTGACCACTTGTTTCGACGACCTTCGCAATCTGCACATGGCTACTTAAGTCTGCACTGTGAAGTTTAGTGAATGCTGAACACACCGCTCAGCCTCCCGGCACCAAGCCCTGGGCCAGGCTCACGGGGAGTCATGCGTGCTGCTCCTGCGGGATGCGTGGCCTCCGGGCTGTACACTCACATTCTTCTTTAAAACTGTCCTGGGTGGGGCCTGAAGCCTGCTTGCCCCCTTTGTCTTGACACACGACACAGCAGGCTGTGAATCCTTGTCCTTGACAGGCACAACAGGTCAACACAAGCTGGCGACACTGGGGAGTGGAACAGAGTTTATACTGGTCCCACGGAGCTCCACAGTATGAACATTCTAGGGAAGAAAGGATCTTATTGTTATATCTCTCTCCCTTACTTGTACACACACACACACCACACACACAGAGAGAAACACACACACAGAGAAAGAGAGAAAGAGAGAAAGAGAGAGAGAGGAGAGGGAGAGAGAGAGAAGAAGAGAGAGAGAGGGAGAAGGCGAGGCGGGGGAGGCATAGATAAGTTCCAATTCCTAAAATAACCCTTAATGTACTAGAATCTAATATACTCTTTTGGTCCAAGGGAATGTTTCCAAGTCAGGCAGGCTGGTACCAACTATGACCTAAACACTTGGTAGGCTGAGACAGGAAGATTATAAGTTCAAGGACAGCCTGGGCTATTTGTACAGTGAGACCCTGTCTCAAAAATAGAAACAGATTAAAAGAAAATACTATTCCTATCATCTAAGAAAGAAAAAGGCCCTTATGGGGGTGGGGTGTGGTGTGAAGAGGCTGCTTCTGGGAACTGTGTTCTGATTCTTCCTCCTCCATCCATTGCTCTTTCTTCCATCAAGAAATAGCTTCTGAAACCAGTGGATTACCTTAGCCCCCAGACTCTCCCTCAGATGATCTCCCTTTCCAGGGGGACAACATACCTAAATACAGATGACCCCACATTATATCCAACTTGTAGAATGCACAATGCCTCACCCCAGGCCACCACCAAAGGCCACTGCCAGACACCTGATCACCCAACTCCTCCTGGCCAGCACTGGCCACCTTTGAGAACAGTAGTCTCCCTTCTGTGCTGCCTTTGGCCTTTCTCACACTAGAGTCACATGCATGCGTTTCCTCCACGGAGCCCTCATTTGTTTTCTCTTATGATCTATACTATACCTTGCTATAAAGCAGATCTGAGGTTTAAATGAAACAATTTTTAGATCATCATGAGAAAAGGTCAGAAAAGTGGGCAGGCAAGACGGCTCAGTAGGTAAAGGCAATTGCTGCCAAGAATGATGACCTGGGTTCCATCCCCATACCTACATGGTAGGAGGAGAGAACTGACTCCTTCCTGTGGGTTGTTCTCTGACCTCCACACATACACTGAGGAATGTACATGAGCATGTAGATAAGTAAATGTAATTTTTTTACAAAGATCAGAAGGGAAGAAGAGAAGATGAGCAAATCTTACTAAGAAATCTGTCATCAGAAGGTTCTAAAAACTGCAGCAGCCATTAGGGTTGCCTACCTATGACTTTCATTCAGATACTACTGAGCTGTAGTATCCAGGGCAATTCATGCTCTGTGCACTGTCTCTCCTTTCCTAACTATCATCTCTCATCTTCAGATGCACACTCCAGGACGGGAGCACGATCCGGCTGCAGCATGTCACGCCACTGGTCACCAGGGCTGATCCAGCTGATCGGCCTGTCTAAGCAGTTGTCCCCTCCCTCGCTCATGGCTCCATGTGTCCCTCTCTTGAAACTGCAGCCCAGCTGAGGAGGACTTTCCCCATATGAAAGAGGACCAGTCTTAGGTCAAGGGTATACTAGCAGCTCTGTGTTTTCCTGTTCAGACCTCCAAACAAGCCCTCAAGCGGTCCACATGTCCACGGGCCACCTACTACTTACTCTTTGCCATGGATATTTGCAGCCTGATAATGACTATGGACCCTGTCTATGAAAAATAATTTTAAATCAACAAAATCAAATGCATCATCTATCAAGGAAACCAATTGTGTAGAAATACAAAATGGCAAATAACTTTCAAAGTGTGTGACCTAACAAAAGCTATGCTATATGTTAACACATTAAATACAAGAGCCAGTGGGAGGCCTACTATGCCCACTGTGAGACTGTGAGGACCATGATGCCATGCTGAGCATAGCAACAGCAGTGGATGTGGCAGGACTGGGAATCCTTCTGGAGACAAAGGCCCAGTACACCTGGCACAACTGGTCTGCTTCATGATGGAAGTGTTTCATTTTTGTCACGAGTTATATTAAATGAAAATTTAAGTATTTTCTCACTCCAATTCTCAGACCCCCTGAATTCTACATCTGTCTGGCTCCAGGCAAGTCAGGTGGGATTATAACCATTTTAAAGGACTTGCCCACCCAGTATATGGCATGAACATCACCATCTGAAGCCTGCCAGGAAACAAAATGGCAGCATAGTGCCCTTCATGGCTCCACGTGATGCTCAGGTGTCATGGCCTGCCTTCCCTGGGCAACGGCTCTAGGATAGTAACTGATTCTGACCTGTAATAATGTGGCTCTGGACCTGGGCTGACCTACCTGATACCACAGAACTGTTGTAGGCCAGGGCAAACCGTTCATCGAAAACAAACAGCTTCCCTTTGTAAAAACCATCAGGAAACTCTTCCAGGTACTTGTGGATGCCACCCTTGAGCTGAAACACTTCCTTACACACTCCTGGGTGTAGAAAAAAACAGATTTAGAAGAAGTTCAATGGTGGTGAGTGTCCAAGCAGAGCATCCACTGCCTGTGCCCATCAGCCAGGGCCTCCCAGGGGCCCCTGCAGGGTGTGGAAAATGCTGACCAAGGGGTCAAGGAACCACCTGGCCAGACCTTGCCTACTGGAGGCTGAGTGATGACAGTGGGCAGGCCCTTCACCCTCTGAGACCCTGGGAAGCCTAACTATTTTTGCTATCCCCTAAATATAGGAAAGCATCTGTTGGGACATGTAATGTTACTGAACTTGCTCTTCTCAGGAACAAGCAGAAGCACTAGGAAAGGGAGCTGCTCAGCTAAGCTTACTCTTCTGTACCTGACGAGTCTTCAAGACTGCTAAGTGCTGGAGACTTAGGGAGCTCAGGCTTTATACTTACAAACCCAATGCTGGAGCTGTGCCAGGGAAAATAAATCCCTCGGCCGGCTCGTGGTGAGCAGGAGGTGAGGGGTAGAGTGAGGGGTGGGGAGCCCCACACAGGCTGGTGGGTGGATGGTCTTCACCTGCGTGCTGGGCCTGCAGTGGCTCACCTTGGCTCTGAGGTAGGCAGAACCCCGTTCGCAGCGAATGCCCCCAGTGCAGTACATCAGCACCCTCTTCTGCCTGAAAATGTCAAGGTTTTTGTCAACGTAGCTAGGGAAGTAACTGAATTTCCTGATGTCTGGTGCTAAGCAGCCCTGGAATCGTCCCTACAACACGGGGACAGAAGGAAATGATTAGAAAAATGTACCTGCTGGGAGCCTAGTTCTTTCCAGTAACAACCCCCACCTGGACAAAGAGCATTTGCTACCCGAGGTTCGGATCCCACACTCTCACCCTTTAACCTCAAGAGCTGGGATTGTGGGTTCCCTTTTTACAGGACCCTCAGGGTGATGGTGGAGGTTATGCTGGCAGCTCTCACAAGATCACTGGCACATGACAAGGGTAGGTTCATGGGAAACAAAATCCTTTTATGTGCCAACATGTCTTTAACTCATATATTTTTAAGCTTTCTCAACAGACCTGGAGCTCAGGACTTAGGTTGTTCCTGATGATGCTGGTACAGGAAGGAGGGTCACGTGGCTAAGCGTTCCACACAGGAAATACACAGTGCTATGTAAGGCACACCCGCCACTCCACTCCGTGCCCCTCGGTTCTGGCTCTTACTTACTATTTTGCTTTCATAGAAGTTCCTGCAGTCCAATAGGATAGTATCACCTTGTTCCTGATTTGACTGTGATAAAAGCTTTTCTATTTCTTTATGAAATTCACCAGGGGATAAATGGATTCCTAAAAACAAGCCAAACATTTACATTAAAACAAAATGAGAAATGAAGATCTAACCCCAGTTGTCCTAATCTGACTGGAGTGCTGCTGGCTCTGCTCCCCTCCATCAAACCCTCTGAGTAATCACAGTGGACAGGAGCGGCAGCCTATGATCAGGCTGAGACAGCGCAGCAGCCCAGGTACTGCCGTCTTCTTACTCCAACCAGAGACTAGAGAGTTCCAGACATTTGGAAATAAAAGATTTTTCTTAAACAGATGCTTAGGGATTTATCTGGAGTGCCAGTCCACTGTGTGCTGTGTGGTCACTGTGAGTCAGGAAATGGACAGTGTCCTACTGTCAATGTCCACAAAGGAGCTTCGACATGTTCAGTATTCACTACAGCCTTCAAAGTGTCAACTGAAAAGGCTGAGCACAAATTCAAGGCTAAGACCTTGGGTTAGACCAAGGTAGTTGAAAGTATGACATTCCAGGAAAGTCTGAGCATATGTGTGTTTGATACAAGGGTAAGAAGAGGTATCTGCATTTGTGGGCATGACGAGAAGAGGGCAGGCAGAGGCAAAAGTACGAACAGACATGAAAAGAAGGTGGTGGAGAAGAAGAAATGCTTTCTGACTGTAGAGAAGAGAGATGGAGATGGGTGTGAGAGTGCACGAGGGCAGAGAGAAAGGGTCTAGCCTGAGGAGTCTCTGCTTGTAACTAGAACATCCTCGGACAGCTCACTAATTGTGGAGAACTTAGAGTGAACTTGGCACTGTGAGACAATTACACTTCAGGGCGGGGGCCTTCCGGTGACACTCATAACTGAGCTTTATGGCACCACAGAAGCCTCATTCCATTGGACATAAACCCCAACTACCACTCGATAGTTCTCCAAACCTGGAGAGAAAAGGGGTCCCTGAGCAGTTTAGGTTTCCAATTCCGAAAGCTAAAATTATAGAATGTAACCAGACCTGATGTTATTCAAGTCAGTGTTATATAATTACACGGGTCCCAAAACAGTGACGTAAAAACTGAGGTTCAAAACTACGAGAAGCATGGAGACTCTCTTTGCCTTCTCCCTGCAGGGAGATCCAGGAGCCGAATGTGTCCCTGCTGCTGCTCTTCTGGCAGGAAGGGCCCCAAGAGACAGACACCCAGATGAATGTGTTTACAAGGGGTCTCCCTTTAAATCACAGGCTTCAGGTGAAGACAGCCCAGTACTGCCTGCAGGCCAGCCTCCCCTCAGCGCCACAGCAGTGTCCTGCCACACCAGGTAGAGCTCCTGTCACCACTCTACTAAATGAGGACACCAAGTAGACACAACCCTGCCTGGGTTCTATCTCTTCATGTATGCACTTAACACTATTCAGATTCTGAGAAACTCTACAAGCCAAATGACCGGATCCTTGAAAGCCAATCTGCAATGGGGGAGAGCTGAATGTACACGCTCAAAACGTTTCTTTTTCTTGTTAAAGGGATCTTATTTAAATTTGTTTTTCTTTATTTGTGTGGAGGTCAGAAGACAAGCTTGAGTTTCAGCACTCGCCTTGCATCTTATTTGCAAGGGTCCTATGGGCCTGTTGGTCTGCGAGCTCTGCAGAGCCTCTGTCTCTGTTCCCACTGCATAGCAGCCGGCACTGGGATTGCAGCTTTGCATGGGGTCAGGTCCCTACACTTGAGTGACAAGTGCTTTATCCATCTTCCCAGATCCTCTTATTTAATCTTAATGGAAACTTAAATCATTACACAGCAGGAAATTCAATGACAGGATATTTATGAAGCAATTGTTGCTAAAATGTTTTAGACATGGTAACAGGTTACACTTAAATATTACTCTTTCTTTCTTTTAAAGGTGTTTACTAAAGAATTTATGAATACAATAACAGGATCTAGGATGAGAGAATGGGATGGGGCACAGAGGCCAGCCTGTCGTGAATGAGCAGCTGCTGGGGCTGTGTGTAAGCATATGGAAGGTCACTCTATTATTCTCTGCACTCTTGTTAATGTTTGGAAATGTTCACGGTAAAAAGTAAAACAAAACCAAAAATCCCTGTCTTTCACTCATCTATAGTAACCACAGGGAAGCAGGGATCGAAAGTTCTAGAACACTGCTTTTGTTTTGAAAGCCATTTGCTTACTAGGGCAAAAGCCCATGCATTCTTTCTGCTGATGAACTATTTGCAAATAATAACCACACTGCTTTCAAACTGCTCTCTTTAGAAAGAGGAAACAACTTCTTGCCAAACCATCACCAAGAAAAATGTGCTTTGGGTCTATAGGTGAGCTTTTAGTTACCATAAGCACCACAGAAGCCAGTTTAAATGCTGGATGGACAAAGAGTTAACCTCCACATGGCTATTTTAAAGAGAAATTTACTACAGTTTTCGCTTATCAGTATTTAACTTTCTTATATGTCTATTATATCTATGACAAAAGTACCAACTCTTTAAAACATTAGCATACCGGGGTTCTTGTAGGAGATCTGACTGGGGCTGATCCCCATAGGCACGATCTCTTCAAACACACCGACTCGCAATTCCGGGAAGCAGTGAGACCCTCCTTTGCTGCTCTAACCAAGGAGAAAGAAGACAGAGTTTACTTGTCCTACTTCCAGATAAAGACAAATGCCAAATGTAAGAATTACAGTATGTTTTACAGTGTGATAGCTGAAAATTTCAACCTTGAATTGTGGGGGAGGTAGGAGAGGAACTTTCAATGAAGATAAAGTTATGGTCCAAAATGTTCCAGATAATTCAACGTTAATAAATGTCTCCTGCCTCTTCCGTATGCAAGAACATTGTGTGTGTATGGCTATGTACACGTGACTCAGCACCATTGAGAGTCACATGTGATCACATGCCAGCTTTTGTTCTGGAGCAATGACCACTTGTGTCTTGCTGTGGCAAGCATGAGAATTAGTGAAGTGTTCCCACCAGCTTACCACATCCTGTGACAAAGGACACAGCGCCTCAGCTGAAAGAACCACAACTTTATTCTGATGTGGTGTCAACTTTAATTTCAGGTTTACTAAAACCATAGTCCACCATGGAAATCTGTGAAAGTCTTTCCAGGATTTAGATCCCAGCTTGTTTAACTGCATCATCCTTACAGGAAGGGAGATGAGGATCTAGAGAGGATACTGACATGACAAGTGACATGGGCACTCGACAGAAACAGTGACAAGCCCGCTGTTTTCCTGCACTGGCTTGGAGTTCAAGGGGAAAGGGGTTTGTCTGGTTCTGTATGTGCTCGTCAATGACCCACAGCAGACTGCTCTAACTTTAGTTCCTTTTCTATTCTCTTACCTTAAAATCACCCTCGCTCAGGTAATTCTTAAATAATGGGCAAGAAAGCATGACTTCCACGTAGAGTCTGGTGGCCACTTTGCTTCCTCCAACAGTTCCATTGATTCCTTCAGTAGCGATCCGAATCTGAGACACACAAAAAGAGGAGAGGAGTGCTGTCATGGCTTGGGTGTCTTCTCAGGATAAAATAAAGGTCTCTTTCATGTCAATGAGCATAAGAGGAAAAGCAGAGGCCACCACAGTATCACAAGATAGAGCACAGGTGTCCCTCTGAAGCAGCAAGGCCTATTGTTCAGTCTGTGCCAAACAAGCTCTGAAAAGCCTGTTTGCTCCAGAGCTCCAACAGTCCAGTAGCCAAAAGGGATTCTGAGATGAGTCTAAAACCAGGCTATAGACAGAAGCTTCCAGAGACTTAGGAAGAGGATGACATCCAGCACTTCCTCATGGGAGGCCCAAGCTTACATAGATATAATAATGCCAAATGTAGAATTAAAAAAAAAAGCGCACTGAGGAGACTTTACCCCGAGTCCTAAAGAGGGGCCTTACTTGCCAGTGGTAATGCACACACCACCTCTACTTGGAGGCTGAGGGAAAGCTGCCATCCCAAAACCATGGTCTGAATTCAAGTTCTATTTTGCTCACTGAAGTGCCATGCCTGCATTCACGCCTGCTACATGGTGGGTGCTCGTGTGTAAATGCATGTCTTCCCATATCTGTGGCTCTCTGGCTTCTCTAATCTGAAAACGTCTTTGAAATCTTCACTGGGATGGAACATAAGAGCTTGGGCTGGGGCATTCTTGGGGCTCGCACAGTTGGCTGTCCTAGCAGTGTGAATCCTACAGGTGAGTTTAAGATGGAGCAGCTTTAGAAGGAGCCATCCCCAGAGTAAGGTGCTAGAACATACCAGCTGGGGAACCATACAGTCTCTGAAGAGAAGTGATTCAAACATGAATGCAGCCAAATTTTAAAGTTGAATGTGGCCATTCATTTTCAGTGTCTCTCTTGATCCAGTCTTTTAGGCTATGGATAAACAACAGTATTCACCCTACAAGCCATGTCAACTGACTGGTAGCTGCCCAGAGATGAAGTATCCTGAGTACCACTGACTCCTTGAGAAAGAGGGCTGCAGAAGGGTGAGGTGGGGTATAGATGTTACACGCCTTTAATCCCAGCACTTGGGGAGCAGAGGCAGGACAATCTCTGAGTTCAAGGCCAGCCTGGTCTATAGAATGAGTTCTAGGAAAGTCGGGCTTACACAGAGAAACTGTCTCAGAAAACCTACAAAATAAAATAAGAGGCTGCAGTCCAGGAGAGGCTGCTCTGAGTATGAGGCAGGGAACATGGGCCATCTCTGTTCTACAGGCTACACACCTATCTATCACCAACTAATAGGACACTACAAAGAAAAATAGCCTGGGACCAGCAAGGTCAGGAAGTCTGTCTGAAAACAGTCTGACTGGGTAATGGCGAATGTACATTTTTATGTGACTATTTCTAGGTAGATAGGCAAGTTCTTTCCTATTTCATTTTAATCTCAGAAGCCAAATGCATGCCACACACACACACGTTCCCTACCGAGTCATCTCTAAACTCACTCACTAGTCTAGCAATATCTAGATTCTCAAAAAGTTCTTCAGATGCCCTTTGGTGGAAAAGCCCTGAACTAGGAAACAAACAAGCAGCAGTGTGGAGCACCTGAGAGACAACGCTCATAACTGTTCCGCCATCTTTAGTTCTTACTCTCAAATTTCTTGAGGTTATATGATGTACAGCAAGGGGTATTCAGGTTCTCCTTTTCCTTGCCTAAGAACCAATAATGTCAAAACTCAGCACTAAAGTATCTCACTAAACTGGCCAAGACTTTGAAATCTGAGAGCCAGGAAGACGCTGCCACCTGGTGGACAGGATTGCTCACTGCTAGCATGCCAGAAGAGGTTGGTCCTCCTTGACAAGAGACCCCTTTTTTCTCTCTGTGTATGTAGCCTAACCTGCACTTAGAATTGCAGCAATCCTCCTGACTCAGCCTCCTAAGTGCTGAGATTACAAGAGTGTATCATCACACCTAGCTTTAAAAAGCTCACCGAATAGAGATGGTGATATATATCTCCATATAACCAGATATATAATCAGAGCACAAATAGTTACTGGTTTTCAAAACTATGTGCTAGGAATTAGTGATACAGTTGTTGAAAAGAGCCCCCCACATCTCCGGCTAAAGGAGATCAAGATGCTAAGAGATACAAATAAACAAGAGCTATAAAAGTATCTCAGATGCCCCTGGAGGGTATACTAAGGAAATGAATTTGGATAGGAGGTCAGGAAAGGTCTCTGAGAAAGAGTCATTATGATAGAGAACTGAAGCTTCAGAGTTAGACTAGAGAGACCGAGTGGGTGTGGGCATGAACTCTGAAGAGAATTTGCCTCGAAAAAAGAGCAAACAAAACAAGACTTGGTGGGTCCCAGAAACCAAAGAACACAAGTGGGAAAGGCCAAGGGCCCTGGTCTTGCAGCAGCCTGGGCTGTGTTAAGGGCTTCACCCACCTACTGCTGCTGGAGCAACTCTAACAAGATCGTTCTGGCTGCTGTACTGAAGAGCAGACTAAATGCTGAGACTTGGGGACTGCAGGCTAGTCGGGAAGTTACCACGTGGACAAGATAGATAGAGTGGCAGCTTGGTCAGGGTGATGGAAGTAAACGGAGTCAAGGGATATTGCAGGGCAGGTGTGGGGATGAGCTGCATGGGTGAGTGATACCAGCACTTGTCTGACAATGTGGGTGTGGAAAACGGCACTGACCAGTCAGTTTACTAGTAACTGGGGCATAGGAGAACCACAACCACCAGGTCCTCAGAAGATCCTGTGAGGGTTTGTAAATGCTTGGCTCAGGGAGTGGCACTATTAGCAGGTGTGGCCTTGCTGGAGTAGGTGTGTCACTGTGGGTGTGGGCTTTAATACCCTCATCCTAGCGGCCTGGAAGCCAGTCTTCTAGCAGCCTTCAGATGAAGATGTAGAACTCTCAGCTTCTCCTGCACTATGTCTGTCTGGCTGGATGCTGCCATGTTCCTGCCTTGATGATAATAAACTGAACCTCTGAATCTGCAAACCAGTCCCAATTAAATGTTGTCCTTGTAAGAATTACCTTTGTCATGGTGTCTGTTAACAGCAGTAAAACCCTAACTAAGACAACTTCCTTTTGATTTAAATTTTGAAAAGTATTTAATGTGCATAGGCATATAGCTGGAGGACAAGCCACAGAGGGCATTTTATAAAAGTAAACACCATCCTCTCATGCAGAGGTGTTACCATCTGGGAACATGCTTCCTCTCATCTTTACACACACTAGTGGATACCAGAGAAATATGCAGTTTAATTTTCTTTATTTTACAGTTTCCAATCCTTACAGAGCCTGCTATGTGCTGAACCTTGTTCCAGCACTGAGAATTCATCAATGAAGACAAAGCTTCTGGTCTCAGGAGGCCCCATATGCTACAAGGACGATGGGCTCTACTCTCAGACTGCAGTAAAGTCTTTAAGCAGCAGCAAAGGCAGAGCACGGTGAGGACACGTCACCCTGTACTGCAGAGGGAACACCACTGGAGTGGAGTTCAGAGTGCATGAGGCATGACAAGGAGGGGAGGGCCTCACAGAAAGAAGGGAAGGTGTAAATGTCGGTACCTGAGATCATCAAAGACCTGATTCTAGGAAAACCAAGGTATGACTTAGAACCAAATATGCAGAATCTTCAAGAGGCTTTCGAGTTCAGAACATTTCCCTGACTCATCTGACATATGTATCAGAACCCAGCCATGCCCACTCCTTTATGTACCATCCACGAATATTTCCAATCTACAACAGCAATGAATTAAAAAAAAAAAAAAAGTAACAAAGCCTGAAATATTTACTATTTGACCCTTTTCGTATAGGCTGACTAGAGTCCTGGTCTATAAGTAGCAGAGCAATAGCTGTTTTATACTTTACTAGAATGCAAGCAGGATTTCCCTTCCTTTGAACCTATCATGTGAAGACTTGTACAAAGAGCACAGCTCCTCCAGTCCAAGGCTAAGGAGACAAGAAGAGGCTGTGCAGGCACATCTGGACAAGAAGAGGCTGTGCAGGCACATCTGGACAAGAAGAGGCTGTGCAGGCACATCTGGAGCAGGGCTTACCTTGCCTGTAAGGTGCAGGCGATGGCACAGAGCTGTCTGCCAGGCACAGACCCAGTGGGGGTCCTCCAAGTCACAGTAGCAGTAGTACAGGAGCACCTCTCCTTCCTCATCACCATGGCCACTACACAAAGAAAGTCAGAGGACAGAGCACCTGAGTCGCAAGGAACCACAGTTCCCAGTGCACCCAGGCAGAACTGGAGAATGCAAAGCTGGAACAACTCATGCCTCTGTTCTTATTATTACCCTAACAAAGGAGCACTTCTCTTCATAGTTTCTCTACATAGGACAGTATCTGCAGCAGACTTCTTACAAAAAGTAAATTCGCTTTACTGTCCTCACTCACTCACTCACACCAAGAGACAGGTATTATTAACCCCACTTCACAGGCAAGCTAGAAACTTGAGCCCACTGTAGCTTATCCTCAATCACAAGGCGATATCTGGTTTGACTGGCTCCCCATGAAAAACAATTTACTTCCAGTTTTTCATGTAGTAGACTTACCTATGAGACATGTTATTATTGGCCACACAAGACAAACCTTTCTATGTCAGCATGCTCACAGAATAGCACTAACCCATGAGAAGGCATCACTACTTTAGGAGACCAGAAAAGAGTGTAATATAGTTTGAAACTAGACTTAAAAATTGAAAGCAAAGAAAAAGTTTGAATTCTGAAAATTCAGTATATGGAATATTGTATCCCCCAATAATCTTTTAAAAACATTTTATGCATTTAGTATTTTTATGTATATGAGTGTTTTGCCTTTGTGCTTGTCTGTATACCATATGTATGCAGTGCCTATGGTAGCCAGAAGGGGCATCAGATCCCCTGGAATCACAGACAGTTTTATCCACCTGCATCCTCTGGAAAAGTAGCCAGTGTTCTTAACCATGAGCCATCGCTCCAGCCCTTCCCAATAATCTTGATGCATGACTTGTCTGTCTGGATGCATATTTGTGAATTTATCAGTGTCTGGACCAAACAAGTCTGGTTCTTACCTACTCTACTTATTTAAACATATAAGTCAAAGTATAACTTACAAATAAAATCAAGCATATGTTCTCATTCAAACCCTCAGAAAGAAGCTTTCTATCATTACAGACGGACTTTGCTCTCCAGTCATGCAACCACAAAGCAGACTTCCTTCTGTATAGCTTCTGTTTTCTCAGCATAAAGACTTGCAAACCATTCCCACACAGCCCTGTGTTATCCATGTCCATGGATCTTACACTCAGTGTTCCTTTTTTGTTTGTTTTGTTTCTCTGTGTTGTGTGGCTGTTCTGGGATTCCCTCTATAGACCAGGCTGGCCTTGAACTCAGAGCTCCCCCTACGTCTGCCTGGGATTAGAGGGGTGCTCCACCACTCTAGGCAGTGCAGTGTTCTGACAGGATTACACTCATCATTTCATTTTCCTGCTATGGCTATTTACAGTTGTTTTCAGTTTTTCCTTTTAAATCATTATTTTTTAAAATCTTCATGCTTGTGTGTATGATGTATGTATATGGTAGGAATGTGTTCTTGTATGAATGAAGGCACATGGGGGTGACAATGTGTATGTGGGAGTAAGAGGACGATCTTGGGTGTTGGTCCTCACCTTCCAACATGTTTGAGAGAGTCTCTTGTTCTTCACTGCTGTGTACCCAACACTTGCTGGCCTGTGAGCGTCTGGGGATTCTTGTCCCTGCCTCCTATTTTGCTGTAGGAGCACTGGGGTCCCCCAAGCACTCCCATGACTGGCTTTAAGTGCGTCCTGGGGACTGAAACTCAGGTCCTCACATTTACATGGCAAGCATTTACCCCAATGGACCATCCCTCCAGCCGCTATCATTGTAAAGTACAACTAGTTTATTTTTAGTTAGCATACAAAATAATGGGTCATTTCCAACATTTTGTTATTACATATAAAACTGCCACAAGCATTCCTGTTCAGGCTTTTCTGGGTGTGCGTTTTATTTCTGCTGGTCACACACCCAGGAGTGGATGGCTGGGAAGATGAATTTTGCATTTTGGTTGATTCACCATGTCAGCTGTACCTACCAAGGCTGCTATTTCTCATTTTCCCATTTCAGTGGGCTAACTGTAGTATCTCATTGTGGTTGAAATATTTTAAAAGTAAACCAAACTACAGAGTGAAAAACTTACCTCCTCAGCTCTTGAGGGCTAACATGGCTCACATCAGGGAGCCAAGCTGACACCTCCTGACTAGGAGTGAGACAGTCTTTGGGGGAGCTCCTTTTGTCTGTGGGCGTAAGACTCTGTGACCCACTGAATGCTGCAGTCAGCTGCTTTAGAACAGAAGCAGTCTGCTGGTACACGTCTTCAGCATGCTGTGTGGCTACATGCCTGTGGATGCTGGTCTGATCTGCAAATAGCTGCTGACAGCATTGCCACCGTTTTTCCTTAAATTCATAAGAAGGTGCTGGAACTTGTTTGGTTTTGACAAAAAGGGCAAAGGCCTGCAATTAACATTTCAAACAACATCATTGTTTAATGGCCTTACGTTTAGGGTAACAAAAGTTTCATTCAAATCTTTTGTATCACCTTTTATGGGGTTAGGGGTTTCCAGCTTGGCATCCTGCCAGTCTATAAAGCACTCCAAGAGCAATAGCATGGCCTTGTGTTGCTTCCAGCAACCTACACACTGACTCTGGCTTCACACTCTGGCCTCCAACATCCATGTTCTTCTGCACCTTACTGATTCCACCTCCCTGTCCCTCCTTGTCCATGCTGCTCCCTGAGATGGGATGATCTGTTTTCTCTATTGGAGTGGCTCTCATTGGTAAAATCAAACAATTGAGATTTTTGTTTAAAAAAAAAAAACAAACCAACAAGGACATATGAACAGAAACTCTGGACAAGGCCAATAAATAAGTGGGCCACTTATACAATTCTTCTAACTCTCTATAAGTTTGAAATTATTGCAAAATTATACTGGTAAAGGACTTTTGTAACCTCTGAATTTAATTTTCAGGGAAATCCATATAGGCCGACTGGAAGTGGACCTGGGAAATTACAGAGACATTTATTCTTCACTAATATAGAACCAAAAAGAGGCTCTCCAGGAGGTGAGAAAGCCATGTCCAAGCTATATCCTCGGCCAGCCATTTTCCTACCCATGAGCTTCCAGTTCCCTGTTTTTAAGAAGAGAGAGTTTTGGCCAATGGTTTCAACAACAACAACAGGGATACAGCGCTCTGAATAGGGGCATCATCATCACCATCTTTGTAGCCCAATCACAGTATTCTTAGGAACCCTGTAGCATCCTGCAATGCTCTGTCCTTTCTTCAAAGCACTGAGCTAGCTGGATGAGACCAAACTTCCCCGGCCAGCAAGGTTCATAACAGTGTCTCTAGATGTCTGCTGCCTTGTTACCTGCCATTCTCCTCACACTACAGTTCTGAGTTCCTAGGACTCTTTCTACACTAGAAGATGTCCAACTTTCTTCTCTAGGACCTAATCTTTTTTTTTTTTAAAGATTTTAATTTTTTTACATATGTAAGTATACTATCATTGTCTTCAGACACACCAGAAGAGGGCATCAGATCCTGTTACAGATGGTTGTGAGCACCATGTAGTTGCTGGGAATTGAACTCAGAACCTTCGGAAGAGTGGTCAGTGCTCTTACCGCTGAGTCATCTCTCCAGCCCCAGTACCTAGTCTCTTCAAATACACTACCATAACTGTTCCAAGTCTACATAATTCGAGACTAGACTACATTGTGAGGTAGAAGCAAGCTCAATAATCTGCTTCTACATGTACTCATTAACTTTATATGCATGACCATGAAGTCATTGACAGCACGATTACCTTTTTCTTTGCAAACGAGTATTTCTTCTTTGTACTGCCATCTAACTCTGCTTTGAGACTGTTGCTGGATTAAGATTTGATTCTTTTAAATCCAGATCAAAAACCTTTAAAACACAGGTCTCCTGGCCATCCTCTTCCTCTGGTGAAGTAGAAGAAGGCATCTGGTTTCACTAGTGGGACAGATTCCTTTCCGTCAAGTATCTTCTGAGACATAACCAAAAGAGAGAATACAACAATCAGCTCTTTGGTTACTTCTTGAAGCAGACATGAGCTAACAGAATTGTGCAAATGAACAGTAGCCTCATAACCCAAGCCATCCATTCATTCACTCACTCATTCCATAGTATTTATGTGACAACTATGCTCGACTAGGCACTCTCCCACACACCGGGAATAGAGGAGTAAATGCAATAGGAAAAGTCTATCCTCTTAAGTTTACAATCTAGTAGGAAAGGTAAGCCAATAAATTGATTTATTTAAGTTGACTTTTAATTTTTTTTTTAATATTCCAAAGGAAAATAGGTGGAGTAAGGAGGCAAGTGAAACAAACGGCTCCTTATAGACAAAGGGGCAGGAAAAGCCGTTCTGAGGCAATAGCATTTTCAAAGAAACATGAACTAGGAAGTAAGCCATGAGAAAACACAGGCGAATGAGAGCAGGAAAACACTGTGGACATCCCAAATCAACCAACCCCAGTGTTACTGTAGCTTTGTTTCTTTTGTTCTCAAATCTCAGAGCCAAAATTTCCAAATTGCTACTGTGGCCAAATCTTACCAAAATGGATACACTATAACCAATGCAGTTTTCTTTTGTTACATTTTATTTACTTCTGTGTCTACTTGTACCTAGATGCCTGCCAGTTCTCTCCTTCCACATCTACACAGGCTCCAAGGATCAAACACATGTTGTCAGACTTGAGTGGCAGGGATTTACCCACAGAGCCATCTTGCCAACCCCTATTTTTTTTCCAACAAAATTAAGAAAATTTTATTCTTTAATCTTTTTTTTTTTTTTTTTTTTTTTTACAGTCCAGTCTTTATCCCCCTCTGGTCTGCCCTCTGACTGTTCCTCATCCCATACCTTCTCTGCTCTCCCACCCCAAGAGAATGCCCCCACTCCCTGGGGCCTCAAGTCTCAGGAGGGTTAGGTGCATCTTCTCTCATTGAGGCCAGACCAGGCAGTCCTCTGCTGTATATGTGTCAGGGGGCCTCATATCAGCTGGTGTATGCTGCCTGGTCCAACCCCTTATTTTTTAAATTAATTGTTTTGAGTCTGGGTCTTGCTACATAGTAAGGGCTGGCCTTCAGCTCCTAGTAATCTTAAATTTAAGATTCCCCTTGCCTCTACTTCCAGAAAGCTGGGCTACTATACCAGGCCCTATGCTTTGCCATCCTTTGAAAGGGAACAATCCACTCTGAACTACATTCACTATGGCCTGGTCATTTCTAGTCTGATTTAGTGATGCTTAATGTTTGGTTTAGGACCTTAGACCAAGGTGCATATTTTACATATCAAAGCAGACCAGGCCTTCAGGTTCTCCCAGCAACCCTTAGTCCCTACCTGGTATAACCTGCTCCAACCCTGAACTCTCCAGCCCAGGGGCTGGGCTGCCCTTCCCCCACAGACTCTTCCCTATACAATCCACACATTTTGGCCTCTTGTTTGCTCCTCCTTCCCTTCATTCTTTGCTCCTGTACCCTTTCCTGCCCTACCCCCATCCCCATAGTGACTTCCCTGGCCTCAGTCCTTGGGCCAGTGAACTCAACCTGAGAGCAGTTTCCCAATAAACCCACCTTTAATATATTCTCATCTGGCTCAAATTGGCTCATTTCAGGCAGAGAAATAACCTATCACTTAACTCCCCTCTTGGAGGACTCTTCCAAAGTCTCAGCCTACTCTGATAATCTTTCTCTGCTCTTCTGATCACACTTGTACCACTCTCCCTTCGCTATTAAGTCAGTCAGACTACAGTGCCTGTGATCATTCCTGAGAGGGTCCAAAAGAGCAGAGGCTCCCCTTTGTTCATCAGGCAGCCTCAGTATCCTGAACACGGTCTTGTGTGCAGAAGGTGACAAATGTTAAAACAATATAGCACTTGTTGAATGAAATAAAGCATTCAAGAGTCAGAGAAATAACTCTGTAGGTCCCTGGTCAGTCATGTAGGTTTCAGAGCAGAGACCATCAGGTAAAGGAAATAAGTCTTGATTCTTAAAATGTGAACAAGCCAGACTTATCAGAACATAGTGGTTTACACACAATGATGGGAACAGAACTCAAGAAGCCATAGTTTGGAATTTGCAATGGAAATTCCTGGAAAGATGGATTGCTTACATGTATGAATAAGTGAAAAGAATGGATAAAAGATAATCTTAAAAAAAAAAAAGCCGGGCGGTGGTGGCGCACGCCTTTAATCCCAGCACTTGGGAGGCAGAGGCAGGCGGATTTCTGAGTTCGAGGCCAGCCTGGTCTACCAAGTGAGTTCTAGGACAGCCCGGGCTATACAGAGAAACCCTGTCTCGAAAAACCAAAAAAAAAAAAAAAAAAAAAACAAACAAAAAAAAAAAAACTAACGAGAAGAAGTAGAGACAGAAAGATGGCAAGATGGCTGGTTGGTTAAGAGTGCTTACTGCTCTTGCAGAAGACCCGGGATTCAGCACCCCACCCCACTTCCGTGCACTCTTCTCCTCCTCCTCGCACCTCGCATGGCAGCTCACAAGAGTCTGAAACTCCATTTCCAGGATGGTATACAGACTTATATCCAGACACAAATACATAAAATATTTTTTTAAGTTCGTGAAGAGTTTTAAACATAGTGAATGTTTCATTATAGCTGTGCCCTGAAAGTACAGCAGGCAGGGTTAGTGGATAAACTAACACAGGAAGTGAAGGATCTAATGACTCCTCCCTAAATTCATGGATTAAGCAAACTACAGAAACGGCCATTTACTGTAACAGGTAAGACTGAAGGAAAAGTTTTGCTGGGCCATGGACAAAGCAGTTTGGTGCCCATCACAAGGCAGAAAACGTCCACATACTGTACACGTGCAGAGGGACGGAAGAACAATTGGAACCAGACCTAGCAATATCTGAGGCGTCCCTCAGCTGGGAGGGGTAGGCAGTAGGACGACAGTGAGCAGGCTTGGCCGGGCGGTCCTGGCTTCCCTACCGCTGAGAATGGCTTGCTCTCCTTCCCGCTCAGGTCTCCAGAGGCGTCTATGGCCAGACGGCAAGAGTGAGAACACGTACCAGCAAACTCTAGGCCTTTCCTCGGTCTCCCTTCACCAACTTGGCGCTGCTCCCCGCCCTCGAGCCCACGCCCCCCGGCGCGCGCGTGCGCAGAAAGCCCCTGAGACGTCACCTCTCTCAGGAAGTCTCCAAAAATCGTCGGCGCAGGGGCCGCCGGGAAAATACCGCTGGGCCTGTGCAAAGCTGAGGCGGGATCGCTACGGCCCGGATAATTTAGCTCGCCCTCCAGAAGGTCCCAGAGTGGAAAGCCGGAGGAGGCGGCCGCGCTTGGGCTTGCAGACGCCGGCCTTCTACTGCGGAGCCCATCCGGTGCCTCTCCGCTCGCGCTTCCGGCAGGCGTCGTGAGCGAGTGCGCCTGCGCGCTGTTCAGTCCGCGCGCCTCGCCACTGACCGCGCACCGGCCGGCCGGCAGCCCGACGGTTCTGGTGTTGCAGGCGACTCGCAACTCAGATCCGCCGTGCACCAGCAAGCAGCATGTCGCGGAGGCGGCACAGCTACGAGAACGATGGTAAGTGTTCTCGGCCTGGCCACGGCGCCCGGGTGAGAGCTGAGGCCGGGCTGCCTTCGGTCTCCAGGGAACAGATAGGAGTCCTTCCTCCCCTGGAGGGTTCGGGGAGCCCCGAAGGGAGGCTGCTGGTTCGGGTGTGGATAGTGGCTTCAGGAAAGCGACGGCCTCCTTGCTTCCCCATCTCCTTCAGTCATGGGGAAGGAAGGCCTGGTGAACCCCGTGGGCAAACCCGACCTAGGGTCCGGCCACACTGAAGACTTAATCCCTCACTACTGATCATGGAAACGCACGTGTGTCTGCTGCTGCCCCTTAGGGTCAGTTAGTAGCGGGGATCTAGTGGACCAGTATTTTCGTTTTAACCCTCCAGGGTGCACTTGGAAAGGACCCTGGGAAGACAGGAAAGGAACAAAGCTATGATGTCGGATGTATTACAATCTGAGCCCTACTCCTCTACCTGCCACCCGCTGATTTCCCTCTTTTAGGCTTCGAGGAAAGAATACCAACACCCCAGAGGTTACTAATAAACAGACACGTGCTGTTTTGTTGAATTAACCTTAAGCATATTTCCCTGTATAAGAAAGTGCAGGGAAACTAACCTGAGCAGATTAGTAATTCTCTTGTCAGTTTTGATAGTCGCCGGCAAGGAGGTCGTTGTGTTGCCATAAATTTTGTTGCCAAGCTCAATTTTGCACCATTTATTGCCTTTCAAGGGCACAGCCATACACAGAAGTGAAACTTGGAGCTGTCGATATTTAAGTGATTTCTCTTCGAAATGTGTGTTAGGTCCAAAGGGTTAAAACAAGAAAAACCTTGAGGACCTAAGGGTTTAGGTTCAAAGCTCGACATCTGCTATTTACTATGTGATCTTGTCAGGGTCATATGATTTCCTTAAATCTGAGTGTGGACTGTGGATAGTACTTAGCCCTTTGCTTTCTAAGGGGGCTAAAGAGGTACTGTGCTCATCATGTGTTCATGATGATGTGTTATCAACTGTTAATGTCTCAGAGATGATACACACAGATAAATGCTGACATCATTAAGAAAAAAAAAGCTCCCCAAAATTTAATTGGGTTAGCTTTCTCCCTTGGAATGTTAAGACAGCCAAGCGGAATCACACATCGTGGACCACCAGTACATCAGTGTAGGTCGGTGCTCTCCACCCCATTGGCATATCTGCTCTGCATGCTTGTTTTTGTTTTTAACATGATGGCTTCTTGTGTAATGCATATACAGAACACAGGAAATACAGCTTTTCTCTGCGTTGTATTTGACTAGTGGACTAAGCTGCTTTGGATCAGAGAATTTGTTCTTGGTCTTCATCCCTACTTCTTGTTCTCTCTTCTCCATTCTTTCTCTCACTTCCAGGATACCCCTAAGTGAGGTTGGCACTGGAGAATTAGAATATAAATATATAGAAAACCTCTTTTGGTTTAGTTTAGGAGGCTTGCAAAGTTTTGGTTGTAGTTGGCTTTTTTACCCCAGCTAGCAGCTGAATCATTTTCCCAGTTGAGTCTGGCTACAGAAACCTTAAACAGTAAATAGGACAAAGTGACATAAAACTAAGCATTTGTTCATCGAAATTCAGTATAGCAAATCATTTCATGGTAGAAAGACTGTTTATATAGTTCCTCCAATTGTAGACATATGGAAATGTACTTTATTAGAGTTAAATAATGAGTTTAGTTATCTAGATAAAAAAAATTGTGCTACTTTTTAGTGAAATGTCTACAATTTAAAAAAGATATATAGACAGCTGTTTTACAGGTGGCTAGGGATTTTAAAGGGATCAGAGCTAACATTTCTGGTTATTGTTAGCTCTACTGTGATGTTCCTTATGCTGGGCTGTGTATAGTTGGCCTTCTGTGTCTTCATTCTCTCTATCTTTGTATTCAGCAATGTGGTTACAAAATACTTGAAAGGTGTTGGTACTGAACCTGTAGTTAATTTTTTCCTTGTTATTTCCTAAGTGATACAATGTCACAACTATTTATATAGCACTTATATTAGATACTATATGATGAGTAATGTAGAGATAATGTAAAGTATCACAATATATATAGATCATGGGCAAATACCAACGCCATTTTTTATATAAGGGACTTGAGCATCATTGAATTTTGGTATCTGAGTTGGAGGCCTGTGGATACTAAAAACAACTGTATAATATAATCAGGACTTGCTAAACAGTTTCATAACTACTGTACTTGCAGTATAGTAGGAGGCAGTAAAACAGTGGAGGTTCCCTCCCTTGTATCAAGATAAAACCCACAGCAGTATAGTGTAATTCATTATATGGTCACAGGGTTGTGGAGAATAAAGTGAGGTAAGGGTATAGAGACAAAGTGAGAGAGAAGCTGGTCAGGTAAGACCTCCTTGCAGATGGCCTATGACTTCAGTGATGTGAAGATAAGCCATGTGGATGTTTGGAGAAAGCAGAGGTCCAAAGGAAACTATGAGTTAAGGTTAGAACATTTCTGTCATGTTTAGAAAACAGACAGCAAGGAGGTTATTGTTGGTAGAAGAGAGAAAGAAGGGTAGAAGTTATGAGACATAAGACCAGGGAGTTTAGATGAGTCTCTTACCTTACTGGGTCACTTTAAACATTTCTGGTAGGACTAGACTATTAGGGATTCACAGAGATACTATAAGATAGCTAATCAATAAAGTTCCTGAAGTTTATTTAGAGTCACAGAAAGGGACATTGTAAATGGAAAGTACCAAATCTAACTCAGTCTTAGACTCTTTTGTTTGTTTGTTTTTGAGACATGGTCTCTATGTGGCCGTCTATGTATGTAGTCCTGGCTGTCTAGAACTATGCAACTCAGGCTGGAACTACTATTACTATGTCCTGGCTGTATAGATCCCACTGACTGCCCCTGCCTTCCCCCGAGGGGAATACCATGTCTAGCAGCCTTAGACTCCTTAATGGTATCTCTGAACCTCTTCAATTAATATTGGATATACATTTTATCAGTGTTAAGTATACTGTCTTATTGTTAAGAAGGAATTTAGAGCCGGCCAGTGGTAGCACATGCCTTTAATTCCCAGCGCTTGGGAGGCAGAGGCAGGTGGATTTCTGAGGCCAGCCTGGTCTACAGTGAGTTCCAGAACAGCCAGGGCTACACAGAGAAACCCTGTCTTGGGAAACAAACAAACAAAAAAGAAGGAATTTAGATTGTTCAGAGTGGGGCTGGAGAGATGGCTCAGCCATTAAAGGCTAGGCTCACAATCAAAAGTATAAGATTGTTCAGAATCTTAGTCAAAAGTCCAGATAGCCTACTCTACTCCACATTGGTCTTTATATTTTACTGTGACTGATATTTTTAAACTTAACTGGATGAAAAGTTCATTATACTTTAAGACAGTATACTTTGTTTCAGAGGTGATGTTTTTAGACATTTTAAATTCCTGTTTCAAGTTTGTAGAGTCAAAGTTACTTTTTTCTTTCATTGTGTTGTTTTTTTGTTTACTTTGTTGATTTAAATTACACATCTGATTCTAATAAGGGTATAGGAAATAGTACAATGTATCCTTGTAGCATTAGGTTCCTATTACAGGGAGAAAATTAGCTGGTGTCTTATTTATTTGTTTGTTCTGTTTTGCTGTCTGTTTTCCACCCACCCACCTCCACTGTTTGCTCTATGGAGCCCTGATTGGTGTGGTGTAGGTGGGGCTGTCTTCAAATTCAAGAGATTTACCTGCCTCTGTTGCCAAAGTGCTGGGATTAAAGGCATGCATCACCATTCAGGATCTTTAGAGTGGTTATTTACATAAAGGTCTCCTCTCTGCACTACCTAAATGTATGTAGCAATATGTAACTTTAACATATATTGTGCAACTTACATAGCAATGTTTTAAAGCCTTTTCTGGATTATGGTGCCAACATAAATTTGTTTCTCTTTTATTGTTTAGGGCATGAAAACATTCAGCTAATTCCCCAAAGAGGGTCTAAAATGTCTTAACAAGGTGGTTTTCAACCTTCTTAGTGCTGTGACCCTTTAATACAGTTCCTCATGTTGTGGTGACCCTAATCATAAAATTAGTTCATTGCCACTTCATAACTGTAACTGTGCTACTGTTGTGAATCATAATGTAAATACCTGATATGCAGCCCCTGTGAAGGGTCATTTGACCCCCAAGGCCATGCAGCCCATAGGTCGAGAACTGCTGCTCTAAGATACCTATCTTTCTCTTACTCCAGCTGGCTTTTTTTTTTTTTTTTTTTTTTTTTTTAGAAAATGTCTAAAAAAATAAGCAACAATTAAGAAACCCCTATACTTGGTGAATTTAGGCTAGTTGATCAAGGCTCTCCCAGACCTGCCTGTTTCCATGTTTTGCAGGCAGGTGTTACTCAGGCAGGTTCTCATGGTTGCTCAGTGAGTACCTAGTGAGCCACCCCCGCTCCTACACAGTATGATTGTTATCCATATATATGCACCTGCTGTGTGTTTGGGTGTCCTTCTGTCACTCTCTGCCATGTTAGACTGAACATGTGACTATTTCACCACTTTCCGTAGTAGTTTGGTTACATCATCAGATTAACAAATACTGTTGAGATTCTCAGGTTCAGGAAGCAACAACTGAGGGTCAGTGAACAGGCTGCAAGAACAGTAGTGGCAGTATTCAGATTACTGCTGTTTCATATGTCAGTGCCATTGCAGTGTATTCACAGAAATGGACATAGCTCCCTGGATGCTGTCTAAACAAAATTGAACTGAAATCTGTCTCCTGGCATTGTTGTTTATAGTGATCCTAATAGTAGGGACGGGTGAGGAGTTGGAAAGATGGTTTAGCAATTAAGAGCCCTGGATGTTCTCTAGAACCCCGGTTTAATTCCCAGCTCTCAGACTGTCTCTCACAGATGGCCATAACTCTAGTTACAGGACATCTGGTGTCCCCTTCTGGCCTCCATGAACTTCAAACATACAAGTGGTACACAGTCATAAATGTAGACAAAACATCCATGCACATAAAGTAATAAAAATTATATTGTGTGTGTGTGTGTGTTTACATAGAGAGAGAGAGGGAGGCAGGGAGAGAGACTGGGGTCTGGAGAGGTGGCTCAACAGTTAAAAGCATTTGAGAACTGGGATTGGGTCTCAGCATGCTCAGAAGCTGGGCATGCAGTACATGCCTTTAACCCCAGCTCCAAGGCAGAGTGGAGACAGGGATTATCACTAGGACTTGCTGGCTTCCAACCTAGCTAGGAAAAGTAAGCCCCATGTTCAGGGAGAGACCTTGCCTTGAAGGACTAGTGTGGTGGAAGAGGAGTATACTAGCATAGGGGCCTACCTGTACACATGTGTGCATCACTCACATGAGCACAAACAAACCTTTAAAGGATGTGGGATACAAGTTCTCCAGGTGCCTAGCCTAGTTAAAACAGGGTTGGTTTTGAGCTACTCTAAAAAGTTCAACCTAATAAAAAAGATGTTAAAGGCTAAAAAGGTGACAAAAACTTTGATAGTAGATTCATCATGTAATTTTGCTTTTTTTTAATGTTGTAAAATAGGTGGACAGCCTCACAAAAGGAGGAAGACGTCTGATGCAAATGAAACTGAAGATCATTTGGAATCTTTAATATGCAAAGTAGGGGAAAAGGTATGCACCACGCCCAGGGGTTAGGGTTGTGATTGACATCTTTGATTAATTTCTAAAGTTGTACTGAGTAGTGTAGTTTTAAGACAAAGTTATTATTACTGCACATCTGTATCTCAAATTGAAAGTGTTTTTAAACTCCTGGGATTCAGATCATTAAATTTTTTCAGTAAGTAATTTTCATTAGGTAAGTCTTAAGCAGACCTGGGGAATAGTCTTCTCAGTATAGCTGACCTGAAGCAGACTGATGCCTGAGACAGTGGTGGATCCTTAGTGAGAGGCAGAATGCAGCCCATGCTGTCCTCCCGCTTGGAAGATTTCATTGACTGTTTTTGTAGAACAGTAACTACTGGAGTTGATGGATGCTAAGGGAATTGTCCACGAAATTGTCATCAGTTCTTGTTTTCTTTCTTACGGGATTATAGTGCCTTAATTTTAATTCACTGATTGCTTGAGTGTTAACTGATAATTAATAATGATGTCTTCTACAGAGCGCCTGCTCTTTAGAGAGCAATCTCGAAGGCCTGGCTGGTGTTTTAGAAGCTGATCTTCCTAACTACAAGAGCAAGATCTTAAGGCTCCTTTGTACAGTGTATGTATGTAAAAGATTTGTGGATCCAGGTGATGATGTATTATCTACTCTTGTGTGCTTTGGGGAATGTTCAGAGGATGTGCTCACGTTGATGAGTCACTGGCTGTCCTTCTGTCCTAAAACCTGTGCTCATGAAAATGTTCATCTTTGACCTTTGCTGAACTTAGTTTTTTAAAGGAATAAATAGGACTTAAATGACATGTTTTCCTTATGTTTTGTTTCCTAGAATTTTAAAATCATTGAAGTTAATTTTTTTTTTTTTTTTTTTGAGACAGGGCTTCTCTGTGTAGCCCTGGCTGTCCTGGAACTCACTCTGTAGACCAGGCTGGCTTTGAACTCAGAAATCCACCTGCCTCTGCCTCCCAAATGCTGGGATTAAAGGCATGCGCCACCACCGCCCGGCTGAAGTTAATTTTTTAACTCAGAAAATAGATGAGAAAGTCGATGTCTTATTTAGAGATCCTTTTTCCCCCACCAAGGAATGCATCATATTTAGATGTTTAAAGTAGAGTTTAGCTCCATTTGTGGTGTGTGTATGTGTTATTAGTAGGACCAAACATATTGAGAAACCAAGTCAAGTGGGTGGTCTCTCTTGAGGGCTGAAGATGCTCTCAAAGCTTTTAATGATTTAATTGTCCTTGAGCCTGTATTTACCATTTCAGGAATTTTAAAATAATGGCTAAAAGATTTGTTTTTTTGTGTATGAGTATTTTACTCCTTTGCGTATGGAAGTCGGAAGAGGGCATTGGATATCCTGGAACTGGAGTTATGGGCAGTTATGAGCCACCTTGTGGGTGCTGGGAATCCAACTTGAGTCCTCTGCAAGAACAGGCGTTCTTAACTGTTGAGCTCTCTAGACTCGTAGATAAATTCTGTTTGCAAAGGAATCCAGTCAGTTCAGAGAAATGTATATCTAGACTAAGAAACTATGAAAACAATCATTTTAGTATAGTTATCCATACAATACCCTCTGTTTTGATAGTATGTATTGCAGAATTGTTATGCTGGTGAAGCTGGTGGAAGCCATGCTTGCTTGTGTAAGGCTAGGCTGGTATTGATTGGCAGTGCCTTTAAAATCATTTTACTTGGAGAAAGCTTTAGGGACCATGGTGTACTTTCAATACAAGTAGTTTTTGAGCTCCTAAATCCTCCCCTGTACCCAGCAAGATACCTTAGAAAAATATAAGAGAATTTTGCACAGAATTATCATTAGTACTTACTTGATTTTCCTTTGCGCTATATCCAAAGGCTTCATTTGTTTTGTGTGTAAGTGCATGTATGGGTGCACATGGGCTGCAGCATGTGTGGAGGTCAGAGAACAATTTGGAAGAATCTGTTCTCTCAAACTCAGGTTGGCAAGGAAGAGCCTTAACTTGCTCAGCCATCTTCCTGTCCTTAGGTCGTTCTCAACTTGATTAGCATTTCTTAGAGGAACTTGGTGGAAACTCATTTTAGTTCTTTACTTTTTATAAGCAATCCAGTAATGTTTCTCAAAGAGGAACTCTGGTCCCATGGTGTTTGGCTCACTAAGTTTAGAAGCTCTGAACGCTCTGTTCCCCTTAATGATTCTGCGTTAAAGAGTTTCGTTTCATGGAACACTTCAGAGATCACCATAGAAACCGTCTTCTGTGGGACTGAAGGAAAACTGCTCTAACAGGAGTTACAGTAATTTTGGTGTGATAACTTCACAAGAAACTGTTCCTTAGCTCTTGGATTAACTAAAATGAAAAATATTAGAGTCTGTATCTGCATACTTTTCAGTGATACTATGTCTTTTCTGAAGTCATTTTCAAAACATAGTTAAAAATAATTTTGTTCCAAAGTTATTTAATGTTAAAAGCTTCATGTACAATTCAACAGCTTAATATAAAACCTTTGTTTTGGGGTTGTTTTGTACGGGTTCTCAAATCAGTGCACGTCTGTTACCTGAGAAGCTAACAATTTATACAACATTAGTTGGACTGCTGAATGCCAGAAATTACAACTTTGGAGGAGAGTTTGTAGAAGCAATGATTCGTCAACTTAAAGAGTCACTAAAAGCAAATAACTATAATGAAGCTGTATATTTGGTAAGTTTAACACATATGTATGTGTGTGTAACATATATAAATTATATATATATAATTTATAATATATGTTATAAATTAGTGTTGAAATGAAGGAAAGAAGCTACTGCAAGTCTTGAAATTCCTGTTGTTTATACCCCTCTTCTGTAAGCTCAGCAGCTCATTCATAGGGGCCACTGTCTACTGGATAAGCCGTTCAGAAAGCTGACATTAATTTTTAGCTTTTCTTTGCTTCCTTTTATGTCTCTAACCTCTCTAAATCCTATCTCCCAAATCGCCTTTGTCCCCATGGCTTCTAGCACAGTTTGTAATTTTTTTGTGTTCTTAGTTGCCTCCTTACTTGCTGGTTTCTATCTACTCTGCCTTTGAGTCTGTCTTCAGTAATAGCAGCAGTATAGCCTTTGTATAACTAGGCTCTGTTGATGTTGGCTACTGGTTAAAAGCTTCGTTTCCTTCCTATGTTTTATAGTGGGCGGAGAGTAAATATTAGAGCTTCTGTCTTTTTTTTTTTTTTAACAGTTTCATGTATGTATGTCTGCCAGATATTCTGGTCACATTGGTCCCATTATCTGCCTCCTCTTGCAGTACCCGTGCTAGCCACCTTGATGTCTTTTTGTACATGAGCAACTTACTGAATTTAATTAGGGTTGCTTGCCTACAGGTGTGGGAAGTTATTTACTGGAGCATGGGCACCTTAGTAGTGGCTACACAACTGAAGGAAATACCTTCTTCCCCAGAAACTTAACTGTGTGGTAAATATTTAATATTAATCGGGGATTAATATACTTACTGCCTTAAATCATTCAGTTCCCAGATAAAAGACACACAACCTTTACATTTATAATAAGCCTAAACAGCATTAGAGCTGGGCAGATATCAATCCTGTATAACTATTTTGTCTACTTCCCTGTCAATAACCATGAGTTATAATTTGCACCTGGGCCACTCTTACTCTAATTGGCCAGCCCTCGTGATTCCTCCCTCTCCTCCTCCCCCTCTCCCTTATGGTCTTTGCCTCAGAACCTAAGCCCCACCTACTTCTCTTCTGCCCTGCTATAGGCATCTTTATTGACCAATTAGGGATAATTTGTGGGGCAAAGTACTTAGCATCCCTTGGTTAAGTGAAGATCTCCTTGTCCCTGAGGCAACCAGGGCCAGTATTTAGCATTACAATACACAACAACCGGACTTCTACAGTTAACTGCCAATAGCTCCTCAGGGAAGGATGAGGCCTTGTGAGCTCCCTCCTTATCCATGAGAGAAAGTTGACCTGCCCATGTCTTGTCTATAAGACAGCATTTCGCAGACTCCTCCCAACCTCTAGCTCTTAGACTCTTTTTGCAGTGTAGAGCTTTATGTGTCTTTTATGGAAGGAAATGGAATTCAGTCTTACTAATACCTAAATACATGAATTGGTAAGTATCCAGTGTTTACTATAAGTAAATACCTATGCGCTGGAGATACGTAATCAAGTTATTTTTTACTGAAGACAAGTTCAAGAAATGGGATCCTATTAGGATATAGGATTAAAGGCTTGGCCTTTTATGATTGCCCCAGTAGGATTGCATTCTCTTGTCCCCTGTAACCCTGTAGTTATATAAATTTACTTGCACAGCCTTCTGCCAAGGATGCCTTCCCTGCTCCCCATTAGGGCTTTACTCAGCCTTTATAACTCAACCCAGGTTTCTCCTTATTGTTCTTTTTCCTTGTCCCTGGTGTCTCTCAAGGGCCCTCTTTAATTTACCTTTTAATGCAGGAGTAATCCCTTTTTGTTTAGATTATGTTTGTCCCAAATAGGCTGAGTTCCTTAAAACAGTACCTGAGTATTGTTTACTTAGCCTGGCACACACTGGACACCCAAAAAATCTCTCTTTTACTTAAAACTTCTATTTCTATATTTCAGCAAAAATTATTCCAGATCGAAAGACCAACTACTTGAGTGGAATGGAGTGCCATGAATATTTGAATGTCTGGGTGCTTAATGTAGCATGGCCTGGTATGCTGCAGTACAATAAGTAACTGAATGGACATGAGCTGTCCTCCCCTGCACATGTGCTTATGGGCACTGACATCTGAATCCATGTCATTTTGTGTAAATATTGTTTTAGGCCTTAAATTTAAAGACTTTTTGGCTGACAGATTGCAAAAACAAAAAGATAGTAAGCTTAATATAGGCCGCAGTTTTAGTTTCGTGGGCTGATAAAGGTTGTTTATTTTGTAACTGTTAGGTTTAATGCAGATGTTGTTTACCCTCACAGGTCCGTTTCCTGTCTGATCTTGTGAATTGTCATGTGATTGCTGCCCCATCTATGGTTGCTATGTTTGAGAATTTTGTAAGTGTAACTCAGGAAGAAGATGTACCTCAAGTAAGCACCCTCTATTGAATCTTTTCTGTGCAGCACTGTTACTGAACGGTTTGTTTTTGTTTTCCCCACTGATAACAGCAATAAACAAAATGCAATAATATATTATCACACTGTAATGCTTAATATCTGAAGGGCAAGTCAGCTGGCTTACTGATGGGTTCTCTTGATATCTTTGTGTTAATTAAATGATTTAAATAAGATTAGAAATATATATTTGGAAATTCTCTGGGTTAGCCTGGTATTTTATTTAAGCTCTACTGAAAAGCCTCCCCAGTATTGCATTTATGAATAAAAAAGATGGGGGGGGGGTTGTGTAGCTCACTTATAGAGTGCTTGCCTAGCATCTAACCATGGAAAGACAGACTAGTTAATAAATAAAATTAACTAGTATGCATTTTTTTAATTACCCTTGTAATTCAAACTTGTAATTTGTAATTCAAATTTGTAATTCAAACTTGTTCAGGTGCGGCGGGATTGGTATGTGTATGCGTTTCTGTCGTCCTTGCCCTGGGTTGGGAAGGAGTTGTATGAAAAGAAAGATGCAGAAATGGATCGCATCTTCTCCACCACTGAAAGCTATCTCAAGTAAGGCCGTCACTCTCGTGTTTCGTTGTTTGCATAAAGATACCCTGTCGATGCAATAAATGCCTTAAGTTCTCTGTTAGCAGTAATACCAGCTCCAAAGTTACAGAAAATGTTCATTAAATCTCATTCTCCTGCTGCCATAACTCACTAAGACCTCAGTACTTTGTTAGTGTGGCAAGTTGGTAAGGAGTCTTTTAAGCTGTCTTCCTATGGTCGTGATAGAACACCCCGATATAACAGCTCCTCAGGGTTCTAGTGTTCGCAAGCTGAGACTCACCTGTGGCTTAAAATTACCCCTCTGCTCAGGCTACTGAGTTGACTGGAAAGAGTTGAAACATGTTACTAATATGTTCTGAATAGGAGCACTGCCCTGACACAGAGTTTTATTTCATATATATTATTAATTCTAAGCCAAGCCCTTCCCCAGGCCAGTGTAAAAAAACATGCTTTGTTTGATTAGGTACAATCAAATAATGGACCTTGTTAGTAAACATCCCTAATTACCTCACAACATAATGATAATGACCATGTGTTCCTTCAGCTTTCACAGATTGATTTTTGTCATATATCTTTGAATACCATTAATATTGCTTTGTTGGGTACAAATGAACATGCCATCTAAAGACTTTTTTTTTACATACCTGTGTATGCAAATATGTGTGTATATATGTGAGTGTGGAAATATATACTTGATTTTATACAAATATTAATCTAGCATATATATATACACTCATTTACATGCATATGTACTTATTTACATTCTTTTTTCTTTAATTTGAAATTGTTATATAAAAGCATGTGGTTCTGTCTCATTGGTTTTATTAACAGTATTCTTTTTTTTTTTTAAATAGAACATAATTTCTCTTCATTAGTCCACTCTCTGTGGATATTTAGCCTGTGCAGGTTCTTGGTACTATATATAAACAAGATTGGAATATTCTTGTGTGTATGTATACATATGTATTTGCAGCTGTATTTATGGGGATGTGAATTCATAGAAATGACATCGTTGGGTACATATTCAGAACAGTTGAGATTTTTGACAGATATAGTCAGATTGTTTTCCAGAGACATATTCTTCCAGAATTGAGGTTGTACCAATTAACACTCTGTGCCCTCAGTGTTTGAGATAAGAAATGCCTATATCCTGATAGACCATTACCAAAAATGCTGATCTCATGGACAGAAATGTTTTTCGTTGCTTTAGTTAATCATGGGAACCGTTGAATGTCTTTTATGTTTTAAGCCCCAAATGTAGATTTTCATTTTTATCTTTAGAAGACGCCAGAAGACTCACGTGCCCATGTTACAGGTGTGGACTGCCGATAAACCACATCCACAAGAAGAGGTGACTGATTTCCATCTTGTAATATAAACACAGCTCTTGAGTAGATTCTTAGCTCTGTAACATGCTTAAACTGAGTCAGGGAGATGGCTTGGTGGGTAAAGGTGCTGCCACCAACCCTACCCGACATTCAGTTCCCAGGACCCACATGGTGGAAGGAGGAGACTGATCCCTACAGGCTGTCCTGAGAGCTCTGTCAGTGCTCTGTGAGCCATGTGCCACACAAATGAGGACAACTACAACCTTAAGAAATGTCCAATCTGTTGCACTGTACGTCTTAGCTAGGTTTCTAAATATTCAGTGAGGAATTCATTCCCTCAGTCTGAAGCATAGAGGGCTGTTTAGTAGATGTTAGAACGTAATTGAAACAGCCCTTGCTTTTTAGAATACCAGTTTTCACAGACAGGTTTTATATCTAAATACTCACTCAATTTTAAAAACAGCAGAATAACAACTCCAAATGTGCTTCTGAAAATGAACTGCTTTAGTAGAAATGGAGAGTGATCTTGCTCAGTAGGTGAGGGCGGCCTGAGATCGAGCTGCGGACTGCAGAGGGAGAGCAGCACCCGACAGGACCTGTCTTCTGACCTACATGTGACGCTGTGGCATGTGTGTACACATTAATGTAATTTTAAAATTTTAAATTTAATCAAAAACTTAAAATGCCATTCTTCACTACTGTATGAAATACCAAACTAGTTCACTTTGTTGTGCATTTTAGATGGTAGACTTTTCTGTATTGTTTAACCAAAATGTATCTACTAAATATTAAAATCTCTTTTTAGTATTTAGATTGCCTGTGGGCCCAGATTCAGAAGTTGAAAAAAGACCGGTGGCAGGAGAGGCACATCCTAAGACCCTACCTTGCCTTTGACAGCATCCTCTGTGAAGCGCTGCAGCACAACCTGCCTCCTTTCACACCGCCGCCTCACACCGAGGACTCGGTGTACCCCATGCCCAGGGTCATCTTCAGGATGTTTGACTACACAGATGACCCAGAGGTACTCGAGTGCCTGAGATCTCCAGGAACGGCCTGGCTTGAAGCTGTGCTTGTGACTTAGTTTCCTTTGACTTATGTCTTAGATATTTTGAGACAGGGTTTCTCTCTCTGGAGCCCAGATTAGCTTTGAGTTTACAAATTCTCTTACCTCAGCCTTTCAGGTGCTGGCTGGAATTACAGGCTTGTACCACCTTGCTCAGCTCTGAAATAATCTTTTAATTTTCAGGGTTTTGGGGGTTTGGTGGTTTGTTGTTGTTTGGTAGCATAAGATTTAAAATCAATTTAATGTTTTAATTCAGCAAACTATATCACCTTGTTAGGCAAAAACTTTTGTTTTACTCATGTAAACAAGAAAGACAGCATAGTTTAACAATCAAGAGGGTAAGTTGAATGCCAAGTAAGCCAGCATTTTCATGCAAATACTACCTGGACCTATGAGGGAAAGATTTACTTCTTATGCCTAGTTCCCAAGGAATAATAATAGTATGTTTCTCTAGACAGATTAAACTATTATCACATGTAAAGTACCTTGAACAGTGACTCTTGATGCATGCTCAGTTTTAGCTGTTAGGGTAGGGTGTGTGGTGTGCATGTAGTTTGGTAGCCAGAGGTTGACTTCAGCTGTCATTCACTGCTCTTCACCTTTGGAGGACGAGGTTGGCAAGGTCTCTCAATGAACCTGGAGCAAACCATTGTAGCTACTAAGTCTACAAATCTACCTATCTTGAGATTCCCACAATGCTGGGGATAGAGGTACATGCTACCTAATCTCGCTTTTAATGTGAATTCTGGGGATCTTCCACTGAGCCATCTCCCGGGCACCATGTTTAGCTAATTTTTATTGTTTGTTTAGTGTATGTCTCTCTCTGTAGCCCAGTCTTCTTTGTGGCAATCCTCTTGCCTTGGTCTCTTAAATTCTGAGATAGTACTTGTGAACCACTATGCTGAATATTTCAGCTTTTTTTTTTCCTAAGAAAGGGTCCCTTATAGCATTGTACTTACTATTACAGTTGAAGACCTTTAACTTGTGATCCTCCTGTGTCTGCCTCTGTTGTGATTACAAACATTCCCCACCATACCCAGTTTTATGTGTTGCTAAGAACTGAACCCAGGGCTTCGTGCATGCTAAGCAAGCACTCTACTGACCAAACTACACTCCCAGTCCTATTTAGCTATTGTTAATATTTAAAAAAAAATTATTCTTCCTTTTCTAAATTGTCCATTATTTTTAAACATCTCAGTTTAAGTTATTCATATTGTACAATTATTAAAAGTATTTTTACCAGCCTCCCAAGTTAACATTCTAAGTTTTTTTTTTTTTTTTTTTTTTTTTTTTTTTGGTTTTTCGAGACAGGGTTTCTCAGTGTAGCCCGGGCTGTCCTGGAACTCACTCTGTAGACGAGGCTGGCCTCGAACTCAGAAATCCGCCTGCCTCTGCCTCCCAAGTGCTGGGATTAAAGGCGTGCGCCACCACCGCCCGGCCAACATTCTGAGTTTTACAATACTTTTTATGTTTTTTATTATGAAGCTAAATTGTTAGTAGCTTTTTAATAGGAAAACATGATTTTGTTGTGATATTGGATTTAAAAATTAATATTTTAAGCACATACTAATTATTTTGTATCTTGATGTGTATATGTCTGCCTTAGGGCCAGGCAGCAAGCATATGACTACTAGATTGTTTCTGTGGAGAAGGTCATCTTTAGCTAAAGTACCAGAACTGCTGCTTGCTCTGTCCTGGTCGCATGTGGCAATCAGGGTACAGGTTTGTGAACAAGCACCATCCTGTGTATTACAAGGTGCTGGGCCTGGCTCTACTTCTCTGGTTACCTATGCCACATAGAGTTTCATGCACCAGATTACTTAGAGAACAAATGTATTCCAAGAGTGGGACTTTAAAGTCTATATTGTTGGCACAAGTGAAATAACAAGTATATATAATCAAAACCAGCTGTCTTTGTGTAAAGTGCCTTTGCACAGGACCTTTGGTTTGGTTTGGTTTTGATTTTGTTGTTGTTTATTTTTCTTAATTTTTTTAAAGAAAAAATACAAACAAATATAAAGCAGAGATTCCAGATGTCCCCTTTCCAAGCTCATGGCTGCTCTTCAGTGTGTCAGCCTCTTCTCCCTGGATCAGCCTAGAGCAGTAGTGGGAAGGGCATGGTCAGGACCATTGAACCTGACGCAGATCAGTTTAATGCCTGTCTTTGGTTCCTATCCAGTAGTCCAGCCTTCCCTGAATGCTGGGGGACTTGGTTGCCATGTCTGCTATATCAAATAATAAGAAAGCACTTTGATTCAAAATTATACGATGACCTAATCAGGTTTATCAACTGAAAATCTAGTTTATATTCATGACATTTAGTCTTTGTGATTAGTTATCATTAGTTGTGGTGAAGGAAACAAGAATTTGACCTCAGTATGTATTTCTTCTATGCTGATTATATTTCCTAGCTGTTGCTGCACACTGCCTGTCCTTCCTCTGTCAGAGAGTATAGATGCTCCAAAATAGTTACCTCAAAATGACATGCTCTTGTTATTTTCATAGTGTCTTTTAAGAGTGTTTATTAAATTTAGAAAGTGGGCGATGCTTCAGTGGATAAAAGCATGGGCCATGAAACTTGACCCCAGAGTTGCATCATTATTGCCATAGTAAAGAGAGCCAGTTCCCCACACATTGTTCTCTGATCTCCACCAATGCACCATGGCACACACCCATACACAGTGAATGGATAGATGATAGATGGACAGAGAGAGTGATAGTTTTCTAAATAAAAAAAAGATTTGTAAAATGGTTCTGGTGTCATTACTGGATCTCTCAGGAGCACTATACACTCGATTCTGTGGTAGTTATTTAGCACAACAGTTCAGTCCTAGTCAGTTCAATTCAAGTATTTATTGAATAAATTAAAGAAATCTGTTTTGTGATTCTGCATATGAGTGCATTTGGTCTTTCTAGGGTCCTGTTATGCCAGGGAGCCATTCGGTAGAGAGGTTTGTCATAGAAGAGAATCTTCATTGCATCATAAAATCCTACTGGAAGGAAAGGAAAACTTGGTAAGATTCCCTCCATGGTACTTTAAAAGGTGTAGGAAGACATCATGATTCTTTTATAAGAACAGACTTTATGTTTAGAGGTATTAGGCTGTAGAGATAGCCTAGCAAGCATGAGGACCAGCATTCAGGTGCCCATATACAAGTCAGGTGTTGGCACTCCCTTAGCTCAGTTCTAGGGACACTGAAACAGAGGTATCCCCAGGGGTTGCTGTCTCAACAGTCAAGCCAATCAGTGAACCCCAGGTATTTTGTTTGAAATATTTTTTTATGTGTATGGGTATTTTTTGTGCATGTATAGTTGTATACCACATATGTATCTGGTGCCCTCAAAGGCCAAAAGAGGGCTTTGAATCACCTGAAAAATGGGGTTACAGACAGTTGTGAACTGCCATGTGGGTGCTGGAATGGAGCTGGTCCTCTAGAAGAGCCGCTGCGCCAGCTCTCCAGCTCCTGAACCCCAGCTGTAGTGAGAAGCCTTCTAAGATAGGAAGCACTTGAAGAAAACACTCAGTTCTTGACCTCTGAACACCCACATACACACACATCAAATAAGTTAAAATTGAATAGTAGGCTGGTTTTATTTGAATGTGTGAAAATTAAATGTTTTCTAGCATTTAGAAACCTAAGTATTAGTAAATTTTCATAGAGCTGGAAAGTTTTGGCTTAGCTTTTGAGGAGAAATATATTTAGGAGTGGATGGAGCACCTAGGCTAGTAGATCTGAAGGTGCTGGTGTTATTACTTTGTTTCCATTTTGTGTATAAGACAAACAATTCATGCCATGTTACTAAATAACTGAATACTAGACCATTACAGCAGAGAATTTTTTTCAGCTAAGTTTACTGCATTTAGAGCTGTTGGGTTTCATGTACATCTTTCTTCACTTACTAACTTAAGTCACACTTTTTACAGCGCTGCACAGCTGGTGAGCTATCCGGGGAAGAACAAGATCCCTTTGAACTACCACATAGTGGAGGTACGAATGCCCTCCACTATGCCCTCCTAATTCTCACTTTCCCTGTCTGTCTTCTAACTTTGTTCTTGCCTTGCTATTTATCAGGCTCTGAGAATGAATAGAGGGATTAATGAAATGGTTCTCATTCAGCCTTGCTAGGAAAGGAAGAAAGGAGGGTGGGACTCAGAGCTTTTACCTGTTGGATCAGCATGCTGGCCTCAGCTGCCTCCTCTTTCTCTATCTCTTTCTTTTTTTTTAAGTGCCACATGCCTTTACTCCAAGCCTCCAGGAGGCAGAGGCAGGTGGATCTCTGAGTTTGAGACCAGCCTGGTCTACAGAGGAGTTCCAGGAGAGTCAGGCTACACAGAGAAACCCTGTCTCAAAAAACAGAACAAAAGACCGGTGTCACCATATCACCCAACCTGATCTGGAACTCATGACCCTCCTGCCTTATCCTCCTGAGTTGTTGGGACTCCAGGCATGTGCAACCGCACATATTTTTAAATCTGAAAATGTATAGAATTCATCATGCATTAAGGAAAAGAATGTAGACTAGGGTATTAGACTTTTAGGAAGGGGTAGGAAATAGCCTGCGAAAAAGATCTGAGGTCTGGTGTAAGTAGCAGTGTGGACACTCAGCTGTCTCCATCTCTGGTCCACCAAGAGTTCAGATTACCCACAGGAATGCAGCTCCATTGCTTGAGCCCTTGATGTACTGCCTCCCACCGTGAACCCCCGACTTCAAAGGACGGTTGATTGTACATCTGTCTCAGCACTGTGGGTCATAGCAGCCTTCACCTAGTAGACTGTGGTGTAGAAAAGGGGGGGGGTGCTTATGTTATTCAGTTGTAGATCTCAGAAAGCATGATTTTTTAAGAATAAAAGTTAATTCCTTTTCCATTGTAGGTATTGTGGAGTTTATAGTTGGATTGTAATGTGTAGGTCTTTCGAGCGTAGAAATGCAAAGATAACTGAGATGTAGGTTTCTGACTCTGGGTTGTTTCATAGGTGATCTTTGCAGAGCTGTTTCAGCTTCCAGCACCTCCTCACATTGATGTGATGTACACTACACTGCTAATCGAACTTTGCAAACTTCAGCCGGGCTCTCTGCCTCAAGTGGTATCCTTTCATGTTTTAAGTGTACACGCTTTGGTTGTGCTTTTAGTTAGGCAGCTACTTCTCTCAGGTTCACCTTCATGTTCCTATTGGACGTTAGGGATAATGGTTCATGTGCTTTGTTTTTAAATAAACAACATTTTGGACAACATGGATGATTGTGAAGTTAATATACAGCATCTCCCCTGCTTGACATAGAGTGTGGTGCTGTGGCTCACAAGCTCCTTTCTTCTCCCCAGTAGGATCCTGTTACTTTTTCGACACACTAATAATACTGGTATTGCCTTTGCTTTTCTGAGGCAATCTTGCTCTAGCCCAGGACAGCCTCAAACTCCAGGCACTGGGATTGCAGGTGTGAGGCCATGTTCAGCTATTCATTTGCCTTTCAAAATAATAGTTTCATAAAGAGAATGTATATTCTGCTGTTTCAGGACCTCAGGTCTTCTATAAGCTCATTAGATAAGTTGCATGATTTGAGTAAGAAGTTCCATGTCTGTATCTCTGTGTGTGTGTGTGTGTGTGTCTGTCTGTCTGTCTTGCTTACAGTTTCCACCTCCGCTTCCACACACATCATAATGCTTCTGACTTTTAGCTTTCCTGTACTTAGGATGGTTTTCCTTACAGCTTTCTTGTGTGTCTCATAAACCATTGTACTTCCCTCTAGTCTGACAGTTATTTGACCGCACCCTATTGGTCATTTTATTTTTCTTTACTGTATCTCTCTTAGATTATGAAAAGTTTGAGGCATTTTTTTTTTTGTTTTGTTTTCTGGTTTTTCGAGACAGGGTTTCTCTATGTAGCCCTGGCTGTCCTGGAACTCACTCTGTAGACCAAGCTGGCCTCGAACTCAGAAATCCGCCTGCCTCTGCCTCCCAAGTGCTGGGATTAAAGGTGTGTGCCACCACCGCCCGACTGAGTGGTTTTCATTCTTAAGAGATGGGATGACTTTTTAGAGATAGAATTGGGCATACTTATAGAAATTGTATTTGTGGTATTTCCAAATCAGAAATAACCTGAGTGTCCAACAATTCATGAATGGATAAACAAATTTTGTTTTCTTGCAATGGTAATATTCAATTCAGCAACAACAACAACAAAAAAAAGACTTGTTTTTAACGCAGTGAACAGCATAAGTTGAAAAATAATTTATGCTGAAAGGAAAGAACAGATTCACAGAACATGACACTATTTTTGTAAAATTTTGGAAAAATGTAAAGACTCCTTCATGACAAAGGATGATGCTTGGGGAGAGGTCTCAGGTGACCGAGGGGCACATACAAAGGACGGTCAGGGTTCCTGTCGTCATCGACAGCTTAAACTTGAAAAAACAGATTAGTTATGTGAAAGGGTGAAAGGCGCATACTGTCCTCAGGATAAAGACTCAGAGGCTGCGTTTCATTTCCCGTGTCTCCCGTCACACTTACCTTAAAAGAGAGTGGAAGTAGTTTTCCTTACCTTCCAATCACAGCTTGCGCAGGCAACAGAAATGCTATACATGCGTCTGGACACGATGAGTACCACGTGTGTAGACAGGTATGGCAGTCGGTGACTTGGCAATTAAGGGCTACGTTAGCGCCTGCAGGAATCTTCAGAAGACTGTCAAGGATTTCTAAATTCTTCCCTGCTTTCTAAGACCCTGTTGTATAATAAATAGCAGCTTTCTTGTTAGAGCACCACAGTCTGATCTGTCTCAGTCTGGTGATGCCATGCTTGCTTCTCTTTAATAATTTAATTCCTTTTCCTTTAACTTCTCCTACTTAATTGCATATGCAAGTATTTAAGATAAATCTAATAATGCATTTATTATATATATATATATATATAAACATTTATAGATAATCTGTTTTGAAAGTATAGAGAAGTATCTTCAAACCTGTGACTGTAAGATTTCATTTTACTTTAAATCAATGAATAAAACCTATCTTGGATTGTTAGAGTGAGGCCATTCCATGATCACTGTTTCCTTTGGGGAAAGTCTCTGTGACTACCTTTACTGGTTTTTTTTGGGTTTTTTTTGTTTTTTTCTTCTGTCCATTTCCCAAGTCAGATTGGAGAAAAAACTAAACATTTTTCTAATTTCTGTATCTCAAATCTTGTATCTAAAAATTATCAGTGAGAACCATCTCTATCCATGACCTTGAAACATTTCAAATGATGGAAATCCGAGTTTTGAGGGAAATGCTTTAAGAAAGTGTCTTCTAGCGTCTCTAATAGAGTACCATTTCTGTAAACAGTTTGAGTACTCGGATGGTCTTCGTAGCACTATTTAACACACTAAGATGATTCCTGTCTTGAGAGCTAAGTGTATTTTTAAGTGGGGAACTTGAGGCATATAGGCTGTGCTGACTGAAAAGGTTGTAGTGGGCTTGGAGAGGTTCAGCAAGTAAGGTGCTTGCTGCTCTTCCAGAGGACCTGAGTTTGGTTCTCAGCACCCACGTCCTGGAGCTTTACAACCACCTGTAGCTCCAGCCCCCGAAGATCCAGTACCCATCTGGCCTCTGGCACTGAATGCACACATGCATACAATGTAAACACATACACAAAGAAGGAGTTACACTTTTAAAAGGTCATGGTTTGAGTATAAGAGACTTTAGAGCTGGTGAAAAGTCTCAGTGATTAGAGCACTGACTGCTCTCCTCCTGGACCCATGCTCCATTCCCAGCAAAACATGAGATGCTTACTCTGGTTCTGCTACTGTAAAGTATTTGTAAACATTTAACTACAATTTATTTTTTAAGTACTTCCATTTCATCAGCAGTTACATGAGAAAAATAATATCCTCCTTCATATCTATGAGAATTATATATTTTGCACAAAACATGAGCTTCAACCATAGCTGTTCCCTAACAAGAATAAAAGGGAGCCCCATTGCGATAGCTGAGATGTCTGGGACCTAGGACAGGGAGTCAGGCTTTGTTGAGAAAACAGTTAAAGAAGCTGTGGGTAGTGGGGTGTGCACGGAGATAGTTGAGCTGTATAACAGACTTTATAAATTACTGATCTAAACTGCACTCTTCATTTTCTTTTCTCCCTGCTCTGCTCCCCAATGTAGGTTTATTAATTGGTTTTCTCATCATCTAAGTAATTTTCAATTCCGTTGGAGCTGGGAAGATTGGTAAGTGTTTTAATCCTTCCTTACTCAAAACAATTGGAGATTGCTCAGTCAGTACAGTGCTTACTAATCAAACATAAAGACCCAACTTTTGATCTCCAGAGCCCTTTTTAAAAACCATGTTGAGCCTTGCGTGGTTGCACACACCTTTAATCCCAGCACTCAGGAGGCAGAGGCACGGCCATCTCTATGAGTTGGAGGCTGGCCAGCTAGATAGTAAGTTCCAGACTAGCCAGCACTACCCAGTGAGACCCTAGGGGTTTTTTTTTGTTGTTGTTTTGTTTAAAAAATAAATTAAAAAAAGCCAGCCATGGAGGTGGAATTCTAATCCCAGCACTGGGGACATAGGATTGACAAATCCCTGAAGCTCACTGGCCAGACACCCTAACCTAAAGGGTAAGTTCTGGGCCTAATGAGAAACACTTATCCCAAAAATCAAATGGGTTCACCAGGGCAATAGCACCCAAGGCTATCCTCTGGTCTCCCGGCATGTGAATGTCACATTCAGGTATGCAGCATATGAATACATATATATAGAAGAACCTTAATATTTAAAAATCTATGTATTTTATTATTTTTTAAAATATATGAGTGCTCTGTCTGCATGTACACCTGCATGCTGGAAGAGAGCATCAGATCCCTTTATATTATAAGTTCTGGGAATTGAACTCAGAACCTCTGGAAGACAGCCTGTGCTCTTAATCACTGAGCCATCTCACCAGCCTCTAAAACTCACTTTTAAAATAGTCTGTTGTCTCAAGTGTTTATTTCATTGATACTAGTTACTGTATATGTGGATGAGATAAAAGGTATAAGCCAGGAAATGAAGATTATGTGTATAAAAGATTATGCAAATTAACTTAATAAATTCAGATTTCCTCCTTAGGTCAGATTGTCTTACTCAGGATCTTGAAAGTCCCAAACCAAAGTTTGTAAGAGAAGTTCTAGAGAAATGTATGAGGTAAGCTCTTTGCCTTTTCTTCTTGTTTTAGCTCTCTTAGCTTCTCATGAGGGAGACTGCTTTGAACTGGTTATTATCTGACAGGATGTCTCTCTTCTGTTTTGCACTTGCGATGCATGTCCATGGTATTCTTCCTTAAGTCCTGGTATTTGTCCATCTTCTACCTCACTTTTGAAACAAGATTTAGGCTATAGTTAGTCAGCTGTACCGTTTGGATTTTATGTGAATTAAGCCAATAAGAATCTTTTCAGTGGCTCCCCACATTGTTGAGCATTTTCTTATTTTCTAAACTTGGGTTTTTTTCTAATCTGTGTTTTGTTAGCCCTCTCCTTTTTAAAGAGCCTTTAGTTTCTAATTAATAGAGTGTTTTGGGGAACTGTGATCTAAGCTCTTAATGTGTATTTTTTAGGGGTAGTTGGGTTGAGGCCTTTGGAAAGACACCATGTACATGCGTGATTGCATGGTATATCCCTCTTTTCACATCCAATCCAACATTGGAAATTCTGTGTAAATGCTCTGTCAGACAAGACAAAGCGTGGCTCTTACTGTCTCCCATTTATTTCTTTGCTGTGTCACATCCAGCCTCCAAGCTGTGCCATCTGACCTGCACCCAACCCTCTCTCACCGCAGACTGTGGGTCCCTGAACCCATACTGCAAAGTCAGTGTCTGAACAGGCCTGAGCTCACCTGCGCTAACTTATTCAAAGGCCTGAAGGACTTTGTCCCAATTTCTTCTTGGTTGTTCACCGAGTTTGGGATCTTGGATTCTGGCTTTCTGGGCAAGTTGAGTATTACCAAAGACTGAAACGTAAGACTTTTCTGAGGCTTTTATTTGTGTTGTAGGTTGTCTTACCATCAACATATATTAGATATTGTTCCTCCCACCTTCTCAGCTCTGTGTCCTGCAAACCCAACCTGCATTTACAAGTATGGAGATGAAAGTAGCAGTAAGTAATGAAACAAGTCTCTCTCTTTAAAAAGTACTGATCTATGCATGCTCTGAAGCTGGTTATTCATAGGAGAAGGAATTGACTTTCTTAGAGACCCATATTAGCCAGTAGATTAAGGATTTTGTTGTTACTATTAGCTTGTAGGTTTCTTCTATCTTATATTGTTTACAGTGTTTTTTAAATGATATTTTTAATACAATACTAAGAGTAGTAAGAGGGATTCTTTCCTGGAATGTACAAAGACTGAAAGTGTGCGTTTGTTGTGATGGAGACTTCGTGAACTGGTTATCCTCTTGTCCTAGTTAGCGCTGCTGTTGCTGTGGTGGAGCACCATGACCACAAGCAAGCAGAGGGAAGGGCCCATTTGCTTTATACTTCTGTGCGTTGGTCATTGAAGGAATGAGGGCTGGAACTCAGACAGACCAGAGGCCGTGGCAGGGTCCTGCTTACTGGCTTCCTCCCCTGGCTTGCTGAGCCTGTGGCCCCGCCCACAATGGGCTGGACCCGCCCACATCAATCACTAACTAAGAAAATGCCTACAGCTGAATCTTATGGAGGCATTTTCTCAATGGGGGTTTCCCCTCTCGGATAATTAGCTTGTGCCAAGTTGACGTAAGGCCCACCAGCACATCTGATGCTGGAACACTGGGGCACTTGGCAGTCTACTTCTAGAAGTAAATTTGTAATCATGACTTTCACCTTCTGGCCCCGTGGGTTCGGGGATTGCACCATGAGTCAGACATGCTGGAATTGCTGTGGTCTCTCTGCGTTGGACCATTTGCTTCCTGGAGGCGGTGTGCAGTGGGGACAGGTACAGAGGTAGATGTCAGGTTTCCAGCTGTGCTCGTATGGTTGCACTGAATGTTGTAGTTCATTCATGAGCCTCGCGTTTTGTGCTACAAAGAAGTCTGTGTCTGAGAGCTGTTCTTCCTTCCACACTACAGAGAGCTCTTTTTATCTCTAATTTCTGTTTACCTCCTTGGTCTGGCCCAACTTTGTTATTTGTTAACTTTAACAAACCTGTTTCATAAAAATGCTTTCTGTCTACTTCTGAAGTAAATTTCTTCTCAGCTAGTGTGTAAATTCCTCGTTGACAAAGGGTTCTTGTGCGTGTGTGTGGTTTTTTTTTTTTTTTTTTTTTTTAATTTTTGTTTGTTTTTCATAGAATTTCCTTCCACTTTCAGGGGCAGGCTCACAGCAAGTATTAGCTATGTGATTATCCTTGGTGACCTATTGTGACAGGCGTTACTTATTTCAGGTCTTAATAGCACATGTCTTACAGTCCTATGTCGTGATTATCCTTTTTGTTTCCATTGTCTGAATTACATTGAAAGTACATTTCTTTTTGCTTTGATGCCTTTATATTAACATAAATTCTATACCATAAGCACTCACTCACAAAATCCTAGCCAGTAGTAAGCATGCAGGGTTTAAGCACAGAGCCCTTATCTTGGAAATGTTCACCTTGTTTGAACTCATCTGCCCTAGAAGAAGGGGTTGTTGGCAAAAATGGCCAAGGAGCTTTTGGATTTAAAATGTCTGGGAGACGTAAGGACTGGTGTGCTCATGAGTGCTGACATTGAGAGTTCTCTCTTAGTTTTCAGTCTAGATGAGAAGGCATTGAGTGAAAAGGTGAGGCTTTTGTGTATAGTGTCATACATAGTTTAAATGCTGATCTTGGCCTGAAGAGTATTCTGTTTTAAAAGGAAATAACAAACTGTTGATTTAGCTGCTCACAGAACAGTCTTTGAGCTTAATCTTCCTTCCTTCTGTTCTGTGTTTAGATTCTCTTCCTGGACATTCCGTGGCACTCTGTTTATCTGTTGCTTTTAAAAGTAAGGCAACCAATGATGAGATCTTCAGCATTCTGAAAGATGTACCAAATCCTAACCAGGTTGATGATGATGGTAAGAGAGTGACTTCTTCAGCTGAACCTCAGGCCCAGTTAAAGCATAAACCCAGCTCTAGCAGCACGAGCTCTGCTGCGACCTATTGGTGCTCACACAGCAGTCTGGCAGCTGTTCTGAGCACCTGCTTATTTCACCCCTCAACTAAGCGGCCCTAAAATTCCTGGGAAGAGCTTCTATTAATAAAACCCATCCTGGTATGATAGTGCTCTCCTTTAATCCCAGACTTGGGAGGCAGAGGTAGGCAGGTCTCTCTGAGTTAGAAGCCAGCTTAGATTACATAATAAATTTCAGGTCAGCCAGAACTACACAGTGAGACCTTGTCTCAAAAGCAACAACAGTTACAAAAAAAAAAAAGACATAAACCATGTGTTACATACAAGTAAATCACACATTGTTCATTCTCATACCTTTCTATATTAAGAGGGCTTCCTGAATGAGGAGGCTTAGCGGGTTGGATATTTTGGGTATGGCTGACGTTTTCTCCAAATAAAAGCTTTACAATGCTACCACCTAATCTTTACTTAGTATGTATCATGTAATTTCAGTCAACATCTTAGCTTTGTTTTATTTTCCTGGTATGAATAGGAAAATTGACAGAATGAAATACAAGCTTAGCTGAATTATGATTGGATAAAGAAGTAAGGAGAAAGTTGCATCAGTACTTACTTGTGAAGGCATACTGTGAAAGATTTAGTTAAGTAAATCTATGTTGTACAAAAAGTAGAATAAATGACAAATCTGCAGAGACGGCCATTTGTTTGGAGAGTACACCGAAGACGTGACGTGTCAAGTCAGCCATGATAACAGGGAGTTTAGACTTGGCAAAAGTTGTAAGATGTAGATTTAAAGGTTTTGCTGGGTTTGCTTTAACATTTTGATATCTTGTACTCAGAATATGGAGGATGTGTGATGCTTTTAAGCAAATGGGTCATAAGCCAGGAGTGGTGGTGCAAGCCTGTTAATCTGACCAAGTTTGAAGTCCCAGGCTGGCAACAGTTAGTGCAGCCTGCCATATAAACAACCCTGAGTTATATAGAAGAGCTGGGACAGTACTCCCGTGAGGGAGAGCTAAGGCTGTGCTTTCTCAGCGAGGAACTGAGATGAGATCTTGCTATGTAGCCCTGGCTGGTTTAACTTCGTTTTATGTTTTCAGTATTTGAAATCAGTAGAGTTGGGTGTATGCTTTTACTGGAACATTAATATATGCTCATATGTTATTATCCTTAGCATTCCAAGGTACAGCACCAAGGAATTACTGTAGTTAACTTTTTTTTTAAATCTTACTATAAAATATTTTTCAGATGAAGGGTTCAGATTTAACCCCTTGAAAATAGAGGTCTTTGTCCAGACTCTGCTGCACTTAGCTGCCAAGTCCTTCAGTCACTCCTTCAGTGCTCTTGCAAAGTAAGTATATACGTTTGCGCACCAATGCTGTAGTAACTTTTGCCTAAAATTGTTAAATATGAAGATGTTCCTACATAATTTGGTAGAGTGGGTTTTGGTTTGCGGTGGCTTCCTTAAGTGTGTGCAGTGTAGATATGCATGTGCCAGCCTAGGTCCGGGGACAGTCGTCTACATGGGCAGAGGGTCCAGCCTATCTGGACATCTTTCCCAAGAGAGTGAGCAACAATGAAAACCTGCCCGAGGGTTGGCATCTTTAGATAGCAAATTTGGTAAGAACCCAGAAGAAAAGAGCACTCTCCTAAGTTGACGAAGCTTCTGCAGGCGGAATTCCAACACAGTTATGTGCTTAGTGACGACTTTTTTGCGTGTATTATATTATGTATTATATTTTCAATTCAGTAATGTTAAAGGGGCTTTGAAAACACTAAAAGGCTTGTGAGTAACTATCTGGTGCTCCTCACTTTTGTCTAAAGGTTTCATGAAGTCTTCAAAACTCTAGCAGAAAGTGATAAAGGGAAGCTCCATGTGCTGAGAGTTATGTTTGAAGTCTGGAGGAACCACCCACAGGTAACTGAGCTGTTGCTTAGGGGAGGATGGGAGGGTCACAGGGCCCATGTGATGTCAGAGGACAAATTTCAGGTCTGTTCTCTCCTTCCACCATGGTGAGTCCTGGGTATTGAACTTGGCTTGTCGGGCTTAAGTGTCTTAGCCACTGAGCCCTCTCGCCAGAGCTCAGAAACAATCTTCCAGTGGCATTGTGATTGGTTTTGTGCTAAAGCATTTTCATACATATTAGATGCTGAGTAAGAAAATTGCTTGACCACAATATGTGGTAGGAAGTAGTTATCGTGTTTGTTTCTACAAACAAGACCCATAAGATGTTGTTTTTTAACTGGGGAGATTTCAGTTGAAATTACACATACACCGACACATATTTCTATAGAAGTGTTATCAATGAAAGTTTTCTTAAAGAGTGAGTGCTACCATTCAAGAGTTGTCTTTTCGTGCAATCTTTATTGTTAATACAGTATTTCTTATAGTATTAGAGCATACCAGAAGGCAGAATAAATCTAAGACTGACTAGTCTAATCAAGAGTGGTGGCCCAATGCCTGTAATGGCAGGAAAGCAGGAGTTCAAGGCCAGCCTTAGCTATATAAAACCCTGTCTAGAAGAAATTGATAAGCATGGCTTAAACTGGTCAATTCCATTGCCATTAGAATCACACTGCATGGCCCTGATATTTCATTTCCTAGCATTGTCTACCAATCTGCCTGCTTATCAGTGAAATTTGACCCTGCCTCTTTTCTTGTAGATGATTGCTGTGCTGGTTGATAAAATGATCCGTACACAGATTGTTGACTGTGCTGCAGTAGCAAACTGGATCTTCTCATCAGAGCTGTCTCGTGACTTTACAAGGTTTGAACCAGAATTATGTCACCTAATAACACTGTGAAGTTACACAGGCTTTATAGATGACCAGGACCAAATAGCAAGGGTTAACATAGAGTGAAAACAAATGAATTAAAATCTGACAGTCTTAACTTCACTACACCTGCTAGTGCAGAGCACACTTGTCTGAAATATACTGAGTCCTGAAGTGACATATGGTCAAAAGTTTTTACAGAACCAACAAGATGGCTCAGTGGGTCAGGGAGCTTGCTGTCAAGCCTAATGGTCTGAGATCCCTGGGTTTGATCCTCAGAGCTCACATGGTAGGAGAGAACCAACTCTAACGTTGGTGTTTTATTAAGGGGTAGACAAGCACAGGTTATGGTCCTGCCCTCTGGGAGTCCACCTGACTCTAATGCATGGAGATGGATGCTTTCCTAGTTCACCGCAGTGCTGAACTAGTGTTGCTGGAAAAGAAGGCCTCATTCTTCCCAGAGGATAGAAGGCCCTGTCAGCCCTTAAGAATGATAGGCTGAAATAATATAGATATTTTCCCTGTAGTGGCATAACATACATTAACCAAATGCTGTATTACTTTAAGGTTGTTTGTGTGGGAAATTTTGCACTCTACAATCCGTAAGATGAACAAACATGTTCTGAAGATTCAGAAAGAGCTAGAAGAAGCTAAAGAGAAACTGGCAAGGCAGCACAAGCGAGTAAGTCATGTGCTGGTCGGAATGCTTGCAAGTTGGGGCAGAATCTGCAAGGTAGTCTGAGCCCATTGCTGTGACAGTAGTGTATTACACAAAACTGTCACATGCTAAGGCACTGATGTTGACCACAAACTCTATTTCCCTAGTTTACCACCTTTAGGTTTCTAGAAGAAAACTTCTGTATCGCTAAGTGTGGGACAAAGGAGAAGGGATACAATTATAGAGGCTGAGTGGAGTTAGTCTCAGTCCCCACTTGACAGTATTCCCATGGGAATGAAGACTGTGTTTAGAGGGAAGCCGTGAGCTGGCTGAACCTCTGACTACAGTAGTGAGTGTTCTGCAGTACTGGTGCTGAGCATATCCACCATTGTAGAAGGCAGGGGAAAGGTAAGTTTAGCGACTGGACTGGCCATGGTAGTGATACCTGCGAGGCCTCACCCCACTGCTACTACCAGTAGTAACACCACCAAGTTTCCCCAGATCTGTCACTCCAGGAATAAAAGCCCTTTAGTACAGAATCCTCCCAGGCCTAGGGCATGGCCAAGTGATAAAATCACTTGCCTAGTGTCTCTGAGCTCCTGGGTTTGAGTCCTAGTACCACCCAAAAACCTATCACACCCCAAAACCAGCTCTAGGGAGGTGGAGGCAGGAAAATCATAACATAATTCAAGGACAACCTGGGCCACAGAACAGAACCTGGTGCTGTTTGTTTTTAATCATCCCCCTTGTGTGGTAGACGTCACACACTGGCTTGTTGTTTTGCAGCGCAGTGATGACGATGACAGGAGCAGCGACAGGAAGGATGGTGCCCTCGAGGAGCAGATAGAAAGGCTTCAGGAGAAAGTGGAATCTGCTCAGAGCGAACAGAAGAACCTTTTCCTCGTCATCTTCCAGGTGGGTTGGCTCAGATGAAATGTAAAGGGCACCCGTTCTCTTAGTTTGGAAAGTTGCGTGATTTTCAATCACAAAATATTAAAAATACAGAACTTTGCAAAAGAAGAGTGTCACAACTTTGAGGCCACCATGAGTCTGAGCTGTTTGCTCATCTAAATACCAATCTCACGTATTCCTTATGGTTGATGGCTCAGGTGACTACTTCCTTCCCAGTGAACATTCTGTACGTAGATTGATACTAACATGCTGTCTCTTAGAACAGAGGCCAGGACATACTTCTACAAGAGGCTACGGGATTTAACATTAAATCTCTCCCTTGCTAAGTTGACAGTTTTAGGAGGAGTCCTGAATGTCAGGAGTACAGACCACAGTCCAGTGTTAATAGTCTTCCCCTAATACTTCTTCAACTTGTGCATCCTTTCCAGCGTTTCATCATGATCTTGACTGAGCACTTGGTACGATGTGAAACTGATGGAACCAGTATATTGACCCCGTGGTATAAGAACTGCACAGAGAGGCTGCAGCAGATCTTCCTGCAGGTCTGTGAGAGGCTTGGAACAGATAGCAGTCAGCACCACTGTCTCAGTCATACAGGCTTTCCAGTTTAAAAAGTCAGTGGTAAAACACTAGTTGTTCATGCACGAGACCACAGATTTTGAATCTTAGCACTGTTAAAAAAAAAAAAATAGTCCTGGGCTGGGGAGATGTCTCACTGGTTAAGAGCACTGACTGCTCTTTCAGAGGTTCTGAGTTGAATTCCCAGCAACCACATGGTGGCTCACAACTATCTGTAATGGGATCCCATGTCCTCTTCTGGTGTGTCTGAAGAGAGCCATAGTGTACTCACATACATGAAATAAATCCTTAAAAAAATAGTCCTGATGAAGTTATGGAGGTTATGTAGCTCTTGTAGGCCCCGTAGTTTATGTCCATTTGCTGCCACTACTGTTGTTCAGAATACTTAAACAGGCGCTGTATAGCACTCACACTCTGGGTTGCCGTTTTCTGTGCTAGGGAGCCCAGCACAGAAATGTAGCTAGGGAAAACGAGCCCGCTAACTTAACAGTAATTAGATGTATAAAGTTACTTTAAAATCTGTGTTCTCACGGTAAAGTGTGGCCACGGGAGCAAGGTAAACTGCTTCCAGCTAGATTTACTGATGTGCAGGGGACTGAGGTTCATTCTTCCTCTTTAACTCATTAATGCCCTAAGTCCGCCTTTGTTCCAGAAAAGTGATTAATGCAGAAGTAATTTTTCTTAAAGTTCAATTCTTTAAGCCTCCAAATCTCTCCCAGATTTATTAGCCTGTTTAAGAGATAACTGAGAGCCCCTAGTCCTATAGAAATTTCTTAGAGTGTCTCTGTCTACAGAGAAAAGGTTCCCACTTTGATGCTTTGGCTCCCTAGACAGGCTGATTATGAAAATGCATTGTGTCCTGACTTTTCGGGCTCGCTCTGTAGCTGCCAGTAGTGTAGCTGTGGCAGTGGCTCCTGCGTCAAGGCTATAAGAACCGGGTTTGTTTACATTATTGTATGTCTCTCCGATCCTTCCCCTGCAATGTTACAATGCTGAGCCTTCTCAGGAAGTGTGTCAGCGTGGGTGGGCTATGAGGGACATGTTGCTTGCATTTGGTTTCCTAACTGAAGCCTCTTTTCTGTGTCGGCAGCATCACCAGATAATCCAGCAGTACATGGTGACCCTGGAGAACCTGCTCTTCACAGCCGAGTTAGATCCGCACATCCTGGCTGTGTTCCAGCAGTTCTGTGCTCTGCAGGCCTGACAGTCACGTCTTCTCCCTTTTTATTATCTTGAAATAACTTGTCTTATTTTTGATGGTTTGAATGTTTGCTTTCTTGTAGTAGCCTTTCACTTACTAAAGGAAATGAGGAGGGGAGTAAGGACTATATGACATGACCCTTAGTTGTCCTGACGGGCAAGTGTTGCTTGATGAAGCAATGTTATGGTGACCGTGGAGTTGTATGTATGTGAGGCACAACTTTCCTGTGATAAATTTGATACTTTTTCTCCTTAGGGCACAAAACAACAGGTTTGAGGTGTGTGAAATGCAAGGTCAGGCTTGCAAAATAGTAGATATAACCGATGGGCTATCCCCAGGGAGCCTAGCTTTCCTCTGCTCCTGGGAAACATGGCTGGAATAAACTGCAGTTATGTTTTTTTAACTTTGGAGTCATGATTTATCATCTTAGTCTCTTTTCTTACTGAAGGTATACTTAGTCTCCATCTGAAGCTGTCTTTTGCAAATACTTTTCTTAAGTGGTATTCTTATGATACTACTTGTTAGTATAAAGGATTATTAGTACTAATCCCCAAATCTGTGTAACTATAAGCCACCCAAAAATCTTGAAAGTTATTTTAAACCGCGATCTCAAAGTATAATGAAGATGGCAGCAGTTTTTCTACCTCTCAGGTGATTGCAGGTTTGTCAGCCATTGTTGAAAAGCATCTGGTCACGCCCTGAACCTCCAGAAAGACTTTGCCCAAGACTCGGTAGTGTCACAGACTAACATGGAATGGGTGATAAATGAGCTGACGTGGACTTGGAATTCAGTGTGACTTGGGGTTTGACTCTTTGATCCTGGAGTGGATAATTGATCCCTGAGTCTGTTGAGGCTGAAGCGCAATGATGTTTTGTAAAATAATGCATAAGCAATTATCTGACATTCCAGATTTCTAGGATTTTTAAAGTTCTCATTAAACCTTAGAAAAATCCACTAATAATGATATAATTACTGATAATTTTGTGCATTGACTATCTTTTTGTACGTTATACTCTAGAAGTATACATTACGATTGTCTGTTTGTATATGTGGGTATTTAGTTACCATACATTTCAATGGCCATAGAATATAATTTCTTAATAATGAGAATTCCTAGGCTTTTTCAATACCATATTTAAGGTAGGAGTATCATTTAATCATTTAAATTCAATAGCTCAGGGTTGGATGAGAGATACTTCAGAAAGACAAAATCTGATTCTTAGCTAAATATCCTATTCCTTTACCCTGTTCCTTCTTCCCATTTAACATAGCCCATGCTCTAACTGATTTGAAATGGCTCCAATCCTCCAAGAGCCAAAGAATTAACCATTGAAGGCATTGGTAACTGTATCCTTTCCTGAGGCATAGAAGATTATTCTTGATCTGCACACAGGACTTTGTACTTTTCTTCCTTTCTTTCGATGCTCCTATGTAGTGGAGATTTCTAGAAACTGTTCATTAATGTGCCCCTGCTCTATCCTGGTCAGCCATCTGGAAAACTGAACAGAGGATTGTATCCTACAGAAGATAAAATGCAGAAGCAGGAAGCAGCTGCTCCCTTCTGGTGGGGCTCCCATAGACCGGGTGGCACGTCACCGCACACATGCATGCCTCCTGAATTCTGTGAAGTCATGCTAATGCTCCTTAACAGGCTTTTGTCAAAGTAGACATGCGTTGCTTCCCTAAGGACTGTATCATACCTAAAAGTTAAAGGTGTAATGTGCCTTTGCCACCTAGATATCTGGACACCAGGATTAACCTAAAGGCAGCTAGAGAACAGAAGCATACAGCAAAACATATCTCCTGTGTTGGCCTTGACAGTAAGTGCCCGCTAACTACTGGCTGCTACACTGTCATACCTCATTAAATCTAACAGATTTCAGATAGATGACTGTACTCACTTCACAGATAGAAGCAGGCCCCAGGAAAACTTACATGAAGTCCACAGCCAGGAAGTCAAGTCCATGTATTTCAGGAATGAATTATCCCTGCCACACAATAGTACTTAGCAGCAGCCTGAACCCCCAGTGACTCTTGTCATCAGGCTACAAACGTCTCTCTGTAAGGAAGTCTGGCTGCCCATTCAGGATCAATTTTTACTGAGCCATAAAAGTATGGCACATGTAAAACACTAGCCTTGAAAAACACACAGAACATCTCTGCTGAGTTTTCTAAAGAACAGTTAGTAGCGATGGCCCCTGTTATTTGGGATTGACTTTTGAGTTTGGCCTTTCTCCAGGTGCAGCGTGCAGCAGCTGACAGGAAAAGTGAGCTGCACACGCTTCCCATTAGTGCAGGGATGAAAATGACCACTGCCTCGCAACCTGAGTGTTTGTCACAGTCATGTGGAGCTCTGTGCTGCTGCTTAAACACTGTGTGGACTAGTTAGGAGTGGCTCCTGTCCTTATGTCAAAGCAGCGCTGTTTAGGGCATCGCTCATGCTTTACCTCAGCTGTTAGTTCTACTTGAGCTGCATTCTACAGAAACTTGTAGATACTCTTCTTTATCTTGGTTCCCATCCATACCCACCAGGGTTTGTGTAGCCCTGGCTCTCCTGGAACTCTGTAAACCAGGCTGGCCTCGAACTCAAGACATTTGCCTGCCTGTCTCCGCCTCTGCCTCCTGAGTGCTGTATTAGAGGCAGGCACCACCACCGCCCGGCTCTTGATCTTTGTTCATGTATAATTGCTTCTAACAGCTGTTACTCATGTACTCTTCAATAATACTTCTGACAAGTGAAGAAAACTCTGGCTAGCTAAACTGAGGTAAATGCCTATAGGGAAGTAAGACTGGCAGCTGTAACTTCCTACGTCAGAAGTGCTAAGCAAGCATGGGAGCAAGCTGTTAGCCCTCCCTGCATTTGATGAGTCCTTGCAAGGCAGATAGACTACTTAAATGATAAATTAATGCTTTTGATGAAACAGTTGGATACTCAACTTTGAAAGTAGTCATTTTTCCCTTTTAATACAGCATTTCCAAACTGCTGTGTGCAGGTCCTGAAGAATGGGGCCTCGGGCACAGCCTCCTGAGTCCTTGGCTCCCGGCTGTGACTGGGCACTTGTTCCTGTAACAGCATCTCACTCTTGCCATTGCCTGAAGACTGCACAGCAGTGCACATCAGACCTGCTCACTCCATCAGCCTTACCCTGAAAGCTTTTCCTTCTGTGCCAACCTAGGATTCACCTACATCCCTTGTTCCCCATGGGATAACTGTTCTTGTCACCTTCATTGTTACTTCCCTGTGTACATGTATGTGCAGTTGTGCCTGTGTACCTTTTTTTTTTTTTTAAGCTTATCTATCACCTTCAGTTTTGAGTTTTTTTTTTTTTTTCTTTTAGTTAGTATATGAAATGACCTGCTAGTTTTCAATCTTGCTGTAGCACTGGGCTCCCACAGAGCTAACATTGTGCCCTCAGGCAGACTTAAACACAACCATTCCAAAGCACTGTTATGTAAGTGCTGTTTCTATGAAGACTGCATTATGGAACTTTTGAACAGGGTCTTTATTTGAATATAAATTTGTTTTAAAAGTCACATTTTTTTCATATGTTAGTTCGTGGCCACACAAGGTACAAGTCTTGCGGTACACGTCATCTTCTAAGTTTTCCTCCGGTCCATATTCATGTTGGTGAGCAGTTGTTTCTCTTTTCCATACACTGCTTCTTATTGCTCGCCGCAATTCTAAGGGGAGAAAAAAAACTTTTCAGCCTAATACAGAATAAGTCCAATGAAGCTTTCATTGATATTTAATGGTTTATTTATATATAAGGTATATAATGGTTTCCTTTCATTCTAACTGCTGGTTACACACACTTGGCAAGCCTGCTTAGCCTGTGCAAATACTTGTTTATTACATTATCAAGCATGAAGTTGCTGTATGGATTAGAAGTGTAGCAACAAAACAACAAAATGGGGTGTGTTTGGGGCATCTGACAGAAGACAGGATGCCAGAGCAGCAAAGCCAGCCAAGGGAAGAAGGAATGGGAACAGCTCCGATCCCAAGGTTTTCAGCCAGGAGCTCCTGCCTATGAGGAATCCCGGAAGCCAAGAACTCTACTATGCTGATAGGTTTCCATCTTTAAAAAACTGCTCAGGCAGTGAGTGATCTTGTGTCTACTGAGATGACAACATTGGTTTAGCTTTTGTTTTGTTGAGACAGCCTCATGCTGGCCCATGCTGGTCACTGAGCTTACGATGATGCTCTTGCCTCCATCCCAGCTCTGAGCACTGATACTGCAGGCATGCAGTAGCACATCTGGGTTGTGGGGTTCTGGCAGGCAAGCACTCTCATCACCGGAGTTACATTCTCATTCTAACAACTGTTTTTAAAAAGTAAAACTTGCCAGGAGCTAGAGACAGCTCTTCCTGAGGACCTGGGATTGGTTCCTAGCACTCGTGTCAGTTGGCCCACAACCAGTAACTTCAGTTCAGCGGTTGCTCATTGTCCTTGAGACATTTTGCTGTAACTAATATCAAAGCTCTACTTGAATCTGTTTCCAGGTATAACATACCATGGGTAAGAGGAGGACAGGATAATCGATAGACTGGACACTGGGCTAAGCACTTCAGATGCAGATAGACGAGCTAAGGCCGGTCAGCCATGAGGAAAAGGTGCCATCTAGCTTCGGTCCCCAGGGATCAATCCGACCCCGGGCAGCATTCTTCACCATTGGGCCACATGGCCTTTTCACCACTTTCTTAGGTTTACACGGCTCAGTGTCTGCACCATCTGCTAGAAAAGTCTGTCATCCAGGCTCTGAGCTTGGCTGTTTGAGCTCAGGAAGAGCCTAGATTCCTGAAGTATATACAAAGCTCTCTGTTGCCTGAGGGAGTCGGTGTGCCTCCTGACTGCAGGTGTCTCCTTGACTTCCCACTGTGGAAACCTCTCAAAATTGGACTGTAGCAAATTATACTAAGCTATCATCTCTGCCAGATTTGAATATTACAAGGTACTTGAGGACGAGGGAAGAATTACTTTCTTCTTACGTACATGGAAAACCTAGCTTTCCAGCCACGACTAAAGACTGTGTTTTCTGTCTTATGAAGTCTATCAAGCTATATAGGCATTCCTGGTAGAAGTGGAAGCACAGGCTGAGTATCCTGTATCAAACTTGAAAGCAGTTTATGGATGTTTTTAGATTCTGAAATATTTGCACATGCAGAACATGTCTAGCAGATGAAAACCAAGTCTTAACCACACACATGGCTTGATGTACCTTATGTATTTCTAGTGTCTGGGCTGCAGCCTATTGCATGGGGTTTCCTTATGGCATTATCTTGGCAATATTTCAGATTTTGGAGCACTCCGGATGTTTAGATTGGAGATGTTTAACCTGCTGTGCTGATAGGTTTGGCTTTTCCTTGCCCTTGTCTCCCTTCCCAAACAAGCAATCCAAAGCCCAAAGACAGGAGTAGAGCAGGCATGCGTGTGGGGGGGGCGGGGGGACACTGGGCAGGAAGAGATGGAAAATGTATCACTTCCTTGCGCTAAGCAGCCAGGTTTGCAGGTCCCTCCCTGTAGTATCAGCCCTGAAATGTGGAGGATAAAAACTAGATATATCAGTATGTGCCTGGACTTTTTATACGTGAAGACAAATATGCTTGTTCTAGAAATGCTTAGTTTGTCAAGGGCATAAACAACAACGTGTGACAAGACCCCACTAGACAGAATCTGAGACAATCTGAGCTCCAAATAAAGTCACATGAACAAACACAACACTGGGAATCAGAGTCCATGCCACTAAGGATGCTGTGGGACACTGGCTGGTGATGGAGTACTCTGACCTATCACAGTAGTACTGGTCCCAGCAAAGCCACCACTGGGCAGCTGCTGAGCTGAGTTGTGTCCACGGCATAAAAGGCAAGGTAGTGAGACTCAGAACCATTTAGACCTAATGCCTAAACCATGAGCAGGTCTACACTGCATCCATTCCAGAAGGGAACACTAAGGTAGGTTCAGTAAGCACAAGTGGAGCACAGCAGTTTAGATTAAAGCCTGCTAATGTCACACTGGTGAACGGTGTGTTAGGAAACAACACATCAGAGTAGTGATTACGGTTGCAGTGAGAGCCTATGCATGATGCAAATGGTAGCATGAGCCACAGCTCAGTCTGGGGAAGACGTGTGTGCTCCTCTGTTCATTATTCCAGCAGTTTCTTACAACTCTGAAATCCCTTCCAAATAAAAAGGGCTTTAGGAAAAGACAGGAACCAGCTTAAAGGAGACTCCACCATCCACTGGCCAAACCTGGGACAGTGTAAGCATCTAAATGAAGACTGCCAGGAGGAGCTTACAGTACCATGACCTGAGAAGAATCAATGGATCAGTCCAACCTATGCTCTACAAAACCACCACAACAAAGGCCAGGCATGAGACCCCACATCTTTAGTCTCAGCACCCGACAGGCAGTCAGTCGTCGCAGATAGTGGATTGGAGGCCAGCTACATAATCCCTAGCACTTAGGGGGCAGAGGCAAGAACATTGTTACAAGTCCTAGGCTACATGAACCTTGTCTCAAGAAAACATGAGTAGAGCCCAAGGAAAAGCTTTGTTTTAATGCAAACAAACAACCCCTATTTATATTTCACAAAAATCTCAGCTAAGACATCTGCATATACTAGAACCACTGAGTAAAAAGGTGCTACACCCACAGTGTCGTTTGTATCAGGTACAGGAAGGAAGGACTTCAGTGGAGACCGTCAGCTCCCTCAAGGACGGGCAGTAGCTCTCATGTGTGTCCTTTCTCTCTGAAGAAGTATTCCTCCCACAGACAATCAGCCTGAGTCTCATGGAGCAGAAACAAGATGCTGAACAATGCAGGGGCAAAAGAGAAGGGCCAAGGGCAACATTAAAGGTGATACCCCAGCGGCTCTTGGATTGACAAATGGAAGTGAGGGGGACACAAGAACACCACACGGGAAACATTTTGCATAATCACTTTTTAAGTGTCTCGATTATGATCAGCTTTTAGTTACAGAGAAAAGTTCTCAGAAACACAAAGATTTGAAGGAATCACAGTGTTTGCAAGTAACTCAGGGCTTAATAAAATGCATGCAAGTGCGAAGGGTTAGAAATGGCCAAATGCCAACACTTGGGGGAACCAGTAGTGTGTGGGGGTATACATGTGTGTGCATGTGGATCACAATGATGCACATATGTACAAGTCAGGACAACTTGGCAGAAGTTCTCTTTCCACCAAGTGGGTTGTTCTGGGAACCAAACTCGGAATTAGCACATTTACCCACTGAATTCGACTGGCCCCAAAATCTTTTAAAGAAAGTTTGTTGGTTTCACAGCACTCAGGAGAGTAGCAACCAACTGTCTTCTGTCGAGTCTGAGATACAACTGTTAGAGTATATAAAAGTGGGACAGGTCTAGCAAACCTGGGGGAAAGAACTGGAGTGCATGTGCTGCACAAAACTGGAGCCTAACGGAGGCTGGACAACCAAATGGTGAGTGCCTTGCCCTATTGCTGCCTCCTAGTCTTGTTTGCAGTAGATAGCTGATGCTTAGAGACTACCTCTCCTGGAAATGAGTAGCCAGTCTGGCTACTGAGAGCCTCAGAAACTGCTTAGAATGTTCACTCAGAGAGATTTCCCCAAAATGCTTGTAGTGAAAACTCAATGCCACTTCAAAGCTTGTTTCTAGACTACACATTGCAAAAGAGACAGTGCAGTCAAAGGAACCCAGCGCTGCTGCTGCTGAGGGAAACTTACTCCAGAGCTGGGAGAGAGAGACCCACCACCTCTACAAGCTGGATGGAAAAGCAGGTGGTGCCCTGTTACCTGGAGGAAATAAATTACAAAGACAACACAAAGTTTTGATCTCAGTTCATGCTCCATAAACTAAACAGGATGGACTGCTACACCTCAGATTCCTCAGAGAAGGTCCACAATGTCACAAACATATCCATGGGACAGTGTGCAATGTCCAGAAATTTAGAAGGGACCTCAAAATGGGATGATGTCCTTACCTGCCCCTTGCAGAGGTGGGGACATTCGTACTAAGGAAGTCCACTGATTAGCCTTTTAGGAGGAAATTACTACTACTAAGCCCATGTATCATGAAAGAAATACCCACAATCCCACCTGCAGACCAAAACTTCTGTGTAGTGCACCAATTCAGGGCTCTTGTCCACTACTGGGTGGTGTGCCCTTGGGAATGCAGTTACCCTCCAGCTCGAGACGTGGAACCTTGTCTGTGCGCACTCTACAGTATTCATCTTTGTCTGTAGCAAACTCCACGTTATAACTGCTACCATAAACAGAAATGTTGAGAGCAGGTGAATGTAGTTGCTTACCTTCCCATAAAGAAGAAAGCTTTAGTCAGCTTCGCTGTGCATCAAGAGGAACCATGTTCCAATTCTTTCCAACTAAAAAGCCTTTAGACTGGCTTTGACTCCTCTCTGTTCTGAGCAAACTGTACAATCAGCTCCTCGTTTCTACTCTACAGTCTACTCCACTCAGCCCTCTGTGGCCTAGTCAGGACAGGAACATATCCACCAAGTGCTAGAGTGAATGAATCAACAAGAACCACAGTTAAAGTCAGCGTCACACTGAGCACCCCAAGGGGGGGAGGGGACACAGACCACCCAGAACTCACGTGTTCATTAGCAAAGGCAGGTAATGGCAGACACTCACTCATGCAACCACTTCAAACATTTTCTTGAAAAGCATGTTTCACCCAAACAAGAAATGAACTCAAAGAAAAATCAATCCTCAGAAAAGACCTCAGTGTCAACTGGGACTCAGGAATGAGGAAAACCCATGAAATCTGTCTAATACCTGGTAGTTTGAGCTAATACAGTGATCAAAAAGTAAACACCAACTGAGTTCATATTTTGAAAATTGTAGAAAATTTGTATTAAGATATATACATATCCTAATAGAGTCATATTAAAAAGGCAAGAAATTAAGTGTATCTCATAATGTTTTTCTAGATAAATTATAGGAGTTTAGTTACATGACAAGTTGACCAGACCACAGGATTAGTGTCTAAGGAAAAGTTACAATGTTCTTCATCACTTTACAATACAAATTTCTAGTTAACACTTACTCTTTTGTCCATATTTCTTCATCTACACCATCTGACGGAAGGGTCTGACTGATTTCTAGTGGCAGTTAAAACCCTGGACCTGAGCTACAGAGATGGCTTGCACTACCATGACCTGAGAAGAATCCACCAGTCCACAGGGTAAAAGTGCCAGAATGAGTAAAGGATTTTGAAGCCCTCCCCCCACCAAAAGGGGGGGTGGGCAGAGACACCAAACAAAACAGGTGGGAGAGGTACACAGGACACAAGGATCCTGGATGCTGGGAGTTCACCAGCCAGCCACCCTAGCCAAAAGACCAGCTTTCGGTTCTGTGAAAAGAGATCCTATTACAAAGGCACTAACCTTTGCGCATATGGCCTCTGGCTTCCATATGCATGTGCATGCACACACAGAGCCGATAACTAATCTGGAGGCACCTGTCACACCCCTTCCTTACTATGCTTTTTTTTTGCTCCATCCTGTAATAGCAGCTCTGCTGTTGGAGGGAGGGGCTAGTGCTAAACATTAGGAAAGATTAGAGAAGAGGGCAGGTTAAAGGAGAAGTCTTCTCAGTGGGTCTCTGCTGACGTGTAAATGCTGGGACACAGCTGTGGCTGGCTTGGACAACATTAATGAAATAGTCTTCTGTAGTAGTCTGCTAAGGAAACCTCAGCTAAGGCGCCTGTGAGGGCTTCCTACCTGCTCAGGAATTAGGTCACTTGGGCAAAGGAGTTTCAGTGAGATTGTCTTGATGCACTTGTGCGTCCAACAGTGCTACCATTTTTTGTTTTAGAATGTGTAAGAGTCTGCACAGGGAAAAGGACTTGGATGCTTGGTTAGTTGACTGGCTGGCCTTTTTTGCTATTTTGTTTTGTTGGATTTGGGAGGCGGGTTTTGTTGTGGGGTTTTTGGTTTTGTTTTTTGAGCCAAGGACTCATTCTACAGCCCATGCTGGCCTCCAACTCACAATCCTCCTGCCTCAGTTTTCTGAGGACTAGGACTACAGACATGTACAGCCACTCCCTTTGTGTTTAAGCATATGGGCCTCTCATTCACCCACAAAATCTCTTCTAAATTTTAGAATCATAAGAAAAATTAATATGGCTAGAATACTGATTTGAAATGGATCAAGTAAACGTATAAGCCAACCTACATACCAGACACATATTACCTACACACGGTGTGCACCACACAGGGACGCTACACGGCCACCACATGAAAGGCTTATGCTGCTTACTTCCTGAAGACTCCTCTTTGGTGATTTTGTTTACAGTCCCGGGTGCTCCTGCCACTCTGTGCTCATCCCTAGTGTGACTCCATGGCCAGCACACTGGGTTAGTGTCTCAAGCCTCCTTCCTGACACTCAATCCAGCACATTGGTTAACACAGTGCTTGGCCCATGGTAAAACTAGATGTGTGCATGGATGGACAAACTTACGGAAACATTCACACGTGGACAATGGATGCAGAGACAGAGCCACCAGGGAGTGGATGACACGGAGACAGATACACAGATGGAGGAATGGCTATGCATATGTATAATACATATACATATGAAGACTCAGGAAGAAAACCAGACAAATGTCCCAACACACAGAACAAGCCATTTATCTTTCCGGGTTTATCAGTCATATTTAAATAAAGACGCTTGGACTAATTGATACCGGTTATTCCTTCTAGCTACTAAGTCCAATGACTACAGAGTTCATGGTTTTGTTTCAAGCAATGAGAGGTAGCTATTGAGAGTCTTGTTATTTTATGTTACTGTTGTCTTAAACATTGCCGACCACACAGAATCCGACTGACGCCTAAGCACGCCATCCCCACCCCAACAGGCAGCACTGCTGCACGAAAATGACACACAAAAATGAGCTGACGTGCAAGCCCCCTCCTTACCTACAGAAGGCACTGAGGCTGACGTGCAAGCCCCCTCCTTACCTACAGAAGGCACTGAGGCTGACGTGCAAGCCCCTCTCCTTACCTACAGAAAAGACATGCCCATATCTACGACAGGACAGGCTGCGAGGCCTTTTACTCCATGGTGAGACAAGTGACAGGACATCCGGCCACTTACCTTTTACTTTTTTATCAAACTTCTTCTGCTTCATTTTTTCTCGGTTTTCCTGCCTCACTTCCTTTGCATCTTCCAGAGCTTCCTGGCTACCCCAAACTTCAAGAGCCCGCTTTACAACCTACAATACAGGTGAGAGCCCAGTTAGCTTACCTTTTACTTTTTTATCAAACTTCTTCTGCTTCATTTTTTCTCGGTTTTCCTGCCTCACTTCCTTTGCATCTTCCAGAGCTTCCTGGCTACCCCAAACTTCAAGAGCCCGCTTTACAACCTACAATACAGGTGAGAGCCCAGTTAGCTGGGATCCAGAGAGGAACTGGATGAACTCCTAACTGTCAGGCTTACACATGTCATTAAGTCACATCAGGAGCAAAAACATGGAATTTAACAGTTGACGGCTTCCCTTTAGGTCCCACTTTTTCCAGAAGGAATTGAAATACTAGTACAGAAAACATAAATGAAGAAAAGACTCAATGAGAAAGAACATGTAAAATCCAATCATGAGGCCAAGAGCGGCAGGAAATGCCAGCAAAGTCTGTGCCCTGACATGTCCCTGCTTGTGCTGCCTCAACAGGGTACATGAGCCATGTTAAGCACAAAGCACTAAGCGATAAGAAAACCTGGGCTGCTTTAATTAGCATTGTTTTTACTTATTTTGAATGGTACTTAAGATAAATAATGAACTTTTTAATCAATAATCATATTTAATGAAATTGAGTGTCTGTTTCTCAGTGTGGCTTAAATTCATGTAAGGAAGGATGAGAAACTTCTAGTAAATTCCTGTACAAACAGCTCTAAAGCAGTGTCTCTACATATTTACATATAATGAATGGTGCAAATATTGTAATATTCAAGTCATTCTGGAGGACACATGTGACTCCAAGCAGTAGGCCCAGGCGCTGGAGCACACAGTCAGTGGGTCTCTACCACAGCACACATGGAACCTGACCACAGCAGGGGCTGAGATATGTCCCGAGCTGTGCCAGTTACTGGGACACTCCAGCATTCCAGCTTATATCCCAACACAGTTAGAATCCAGGCATCTGTGAAGTAACTGAAATGCCGATCACCTTTCTTCTTGCTGTTTGGTAATAGAAGACTGAGGAGACAGATGAGGTCGGAGCTTTTCTAAACCTTTTAGAGTGCAATTATACTTCCTGTATCTTCCACTAGCAATACGTTTATGCTGAAGTTGCCACAGCAAAAGCAAGCTGAGAAAACAGTGTTCTGGGTAGTCATTAGCTGTGACAGGGACAGATACATAAACAAGGAAAGGGTCGTCTTATTGTGTGAGCAAAACCAGCGTTAAACTAGTCAGTTACGCTGGAAGTTCACCTAAGGTCGGACATCCCAACGTCCAGCTTACTAGACACCTGTAGCTTTAAGTAGAGCTTCATATCACCCCACTGTGAATGGCGAGGGTTCTTCTTCACAATGAACCTGAGCGCTGGCTCTCTTTTCTCTAAATCACAGTCCTTCAGAAGGTATTCTTGCTTGGCTTCTGTTTTGGTTATAAGCTTGTGTTTATCATCAGCATCTCTGGAAAGAGATTTAGAACATTATAGAAACTACTTCAGCTGAGTTGAGTTTTCAGACAGCCCAGCCTTTGGGTCTCATGTTCAAAGTCATAACGGTTCAGACTCAAGTCTCACCACAATTAAGAATCTTCTTAAAGTCCTCTTATTTCAGAAAGAACTTGAAATAAGAGTAGGGAAGACACTGAGAAAGAAAATACAAATTGAGTTACAAGGCCACCAGAAGCAGTGGCCCATGCCATCATCCCAGCACTTGAGAGGCTGAAGAGAGAGAACCGACCGCAAGTTGAAGGCCAGCCTGGGTTACACAGACCCAATCCAGGAAGATGGCAAGAAATAAATGTCCCGAAGTCCCATTCCCTAAACACAGCTGGGTTCTGGTGGCTCAAAAAACAAGGTAAAAACAGAGACAGTGGGAACTTGAAGCAGCACCAGAGTTTATAGAAGGCCCATGAACTTTTAAGTTATTTCTTTTCCCTCATTTGTCACCTCAATGTCAGGCACTGTTCAAGGTGATAAGAAGACAGTAATTTAACGGATAAAATAGGGCCTTGTTTAATGAGGCTCTGTTCTAGTCAGAAGACGGTCCACATAATGACAGGGAAGGTGCTCTAAGATCATAAAGTACAGTGAAGGAACAGAGACTTCCTGGCAGCAGGGTCACCAGAAGAAGTCTCTGCTGAGGACACTGGTGAGCAGAGCCCAGAGCAAGCCAGAAAAAAGCTCCTAAGCAGAGAAGCAGGCGCACAGAGGCTGCCGGGCAGGTGGACGGGGGACGGCACACACCCCCGCAGTAAATGATGGCAAGTGTGGGAAGAGGTAGTCGGGGCAACTGGGGACCTGCAGCCAGGGTGAAGACGTATTTGAAATGAAATTAAAAACCAGTTTAACAGTTTGACAAAATCCCCTAGTTGTCAAGAGGTGCAAGCTTGGGAAGGTACAGGGCAGAGACCCAGAAATCTCCACTCAGGAGGCAGACTGGAAGACTGCGAAGTCAGCATCAGTGTAACAGCTCAGCATGAGCTGAGGCTGGGGCTCAGTAGCTGGGTTGCCTAGACTGCCTCAGTCTCCAGCACCACGAAAACAAAGAGCAGTTTAAAGCAGGCACCTGCAGCTATCACATGTTGGCAAATCAAAGTGGTTCATAAGATACGAGTCCATGAACTCTTTCCCACATTCTTCACAGATGGTGTAGTCAAACTCCATGACAGGCCCTGCAAGAGGAAGGGGGAGTCTTTATTCTTTTGGAGAAACATGTACTTTTCTCTGTCTTATTAGCTTATTGTCATAGACTGTATGCCTGACACAAACACCTATGGGGGTAGGGGGAGGACTGATTAATCTTACGTTTATGGAAAACAATTTTCTAAGAGGAAAGAAAGAAAAAAGTAATTGACTTTAGGGTTTTATTGCTGTGAAGAGACACCATGACCAAAGCAACTCTTACAAAGGAAAACACTGTCTCAGTGCATCTTAAAATTCTTCTCCATCACCTTCTGACTGCTTAATAAAGACCATGGCGGAACACTGATTAGAGTAAGGTTCTAATAATTAGGTTCTATGAGCTAGTTGGGACAAGCCTAAGCTATAAGGCCTAAACATTCATAAATAAATATAAGTCTCTGTGTCATTATTGGAAGCTGGAGGGTCGAGGCAGTCTAGCGATTGTCGTCATGGTGGGAAGCAGGGCAGCATCCAGGCAGACATGGTGCTGGAAAAGGATCTGAGAGTTCTACATCTTGATCCAAAGGCAGCAGAAGGTGACTAGATTCTGCAGGCGGCCAGAAAGAAATTGGATTTCCACATTGGGTGGAGCTTGAGCATGGGAAAACTTAAAGCCTACCCCCATAGTGACACACTTCCTCCAATTAGGCCACACCTACTCCAACAAGATCACACCTCCTAAATGTGCTGCTCCCTGTAGGTCAAGCATTCAAACACAGGAGTCGATGGGAGCCAAACCTATTCAAACCACCACATTCCACTCCCTGGCCCCCATAGGCTTGTAGCCGTAACATAACATAACATAACATAACATAACAAATAACATAACATAACATAACACAAAACGCATTTAGTCCAACTTCAAAAGTCCTCATGGTCTATCACAGTCTCAACAACATTTAAAACCCCAAAGTTCAAAGTCTCTTCTGAGATTCATGCACTGTGCACCTTTCAGTTCCTGAGAAACTGAGGCACTCCCTCTGGCAGTGAAACATTCAGAACATCTTGGGATTCTCTGTGTTCCCTAGAAGTCAACAAAACCTGGAAGGTTGATAGGACAAGTGGTCTTAGGCATTAATCCTGTGTATCCTTGTATTAGTCAGGATTCTCGAGAGTCACAGAACTTATGGAATGTCTCTATATATTTGGGGATTTATTGGAATGACTTACAGTCCAACTAACTTAACAATGGGCAGCTGTGAACGGGAAGTCCAAGAATCTAGACGTTGCTCAGTCCCACGAGGCTAAGTGATTCACCTGGTCTTCTGAATAAGCTAGAATCCTGAAGAAGTAGGCTTCAACAGATGTACTGGCCAGTAAGTGCCACCAGATGGAGAAAAAGCCTTCCTTCTTCCATTGTCCTTATGCAGGTCTCCAGGAGAAGATATGGTCCAGATTAAAGATGTGTACCACCATGCCTGGACCTAAACTGTTCTTTACTTAGAACTTGCTCTGTCTCAGGCTGACACTGAACTCAGAGATCTGCTCTCTTTTTAATGTTCTAAGTTTTATTTCATGGGTACTGGCCTCTCATTTTGGACTACAAAAACCATTTCTTTTTCTTCCTGACTTTTTTTTTAATTTTTAATTCTTAGTTACTTTTCCTTTTTTTTTTTTTTTCCTTTTTTTCTTTTTCTTTCTTTTTTTTAGGTTTTTCGAGACAGGGTTTCTCTGTCTAGCCCTGGCTGTCCTGGACTCACTTTGTAGACCAGGCTGGCCTCAAACTCAGAAATCCCCTGCCTCTGCCTCTCAAGTGCTGGGATTAAAGGCGTGTGCCACCACTGCCCGGCTTTTTTTTTTTTTTTTTTTTTTTAAGATAGGTTTTGTGCTGGTAAGTTTTTAACTGTCAATTTGCTACAACCTAAAATCACCAGAGACAAGAGCCTGGACTGAGACGCTGTCAAGAACAGGCTGGTCTATGGGTCTGTCTGTGAGTGGCACAGTTCCCAGGCTGGAAACCTGGACCGTGTAAGAGCAGAGAGGGCTGAGTGTCCAGCAAGCGTGGGTGCACTTGTTTCTCTCAGCTCTTCACTTGGGTGTGCTGTGACTGGCTACCCAACTTCCTGCCTCAAAGGCCCTCATTGGCAGACTGCAATCTGGGATTCTACACCAAATGAGCCTTTTCCTCCCTCACGTGCCAGGGTGCTTGTCACCACATCAAAAATGAAATTCAAACGGGGCTCTACTATATTTTACTAGTCTGTCTGTCTGTCTGTCTGTCTGTCTCTTTTTCTTCTAGGCGGGAGTTGCTGAGATACTGACAGGCAGAAGAGTCTCAATTAGAGTATGTTCATGAGCTGGGCGTGGTGTTACTTAGGAGATGAAAGCAGGACGATTGCTTGAATTTAGGAGTTTCAGACTGGACTGGTGAGGTCTGGTGCATGCTGGTTAATCCCAGCAGGTGGTGTATGTACATAGTGATCTTCAACCCAACCAGAGCGATCAAGAGAGACAGTTTCAAAGACGATACAGCAGCAAATATCTGTCCACCCCATATACACAAACCAAGGAGTCATTTCCACATGCTTGGGTGTTTGCCTTCCTGTTGTTCTTAATGAGTATTCTTAATAAATGCAATGTTATCACAAAGCACATCATTTAAAACTACATGTGGGGGCTGGAGAGATGGCTCAGTGGTTAAGAGTACTGACTGCTCTTCCAGAGGTCCTGAGTTCAATTCCCAGCAACCACATGGTGGCTCACAACCATCTGTAATGGGATCTGATGCCCTCTTCTGGTGTGTCTGAAGATAGCTACTGTGTATTCATTCATGTACATAAAATAAATAAATCCTTAAAAATAAATAAACAAACAAACAAATAAAACTACATGTGAACAGCCAGGAGTGGTGGCACATACCTTTAATGCCAGTGCTTGGGAGGCAGAAGCATGCAGATCTCTGTGAGTTCGAGGACAGCCTGGTCTACAGAGCTAGTGTCAGGACAGCCAGGGCTACCCAGGAAAACCCTATCTTGGAGGAAAAACAAAAAACAAACTACATGTTAGCAAGCCCAGAACACGAACATATCCGGAGAATGGGAGTAACAGTGTACATATCAAATATGATATATTCTTTTTTTCTTACAAAAGGAAGGCATTTTAATTGAACATTGCTAAAATTAAAACAAAAAATCCTCTTCAAAAATACATCTTTAGGCCAATGCAAAGATAGCCTCAGCTAAGAGAAAATGAATAGCAAACCGTTTATATGTTGAAACTAAAAGGAAATCCGTACCTAGAATTTATACAGTTTTATATCACCACTATATAGTTTAATTTAAAATTATATGGAAGGTTTTAATAACTACTGCTCTAAAATTTAAAATGGGCAACAAATTCTCAAAAGAATGTTCAACACCATTAGTGTCTAGTAGATGCCATTCACCTCGGGAGCATGCTGCCTTTCACACTGGGATAAGAAGACCAGAAAGACTGATAAGAAAACTGCTGCCAGAATCTGGAGAAGTCAGCCCTCTCCTATATTACTGATGAGAGCTTGAAATTGTGACTCTGCCTAAAACTGTTTTGTAGTGCTTCCTAATAGTAAACTTCATACTATCGTATGTCCAAGAACTTGCATGTGTAAGCATATGTGTTCTACATAAATGAAAGGGAGGATACATAGAAGTTATCACTGTAAGCTGATAAACAAACAAATAAATATGCGTGTGTGTGTGTTTTCCCCTTTTATTGAAAAGAGAGGCTTTTCTCATATAATATATCCTGATTAATTTCCCTCCCTCTACTCCTTCCAGCCCCTCCCCTCCCCCCTGGGTCTTCTTATTGATCAAAGAGCAAAGAGTCCTTCATGTTGCTCCAGATTACCAATGTTAACACTTCTTTTGTGGAAACACTTAAATGCTTTACCTGGTTCATGAACAACATTTCCAATCTCGTGTTTCTCTTCCTCCTCTTCTAAAATGAAGCCACCTTTGGTGTCAATCATTTTGGGAGCTGCTTTTACACTGGCCACACCTACAGAAAGCAGACAAAGGAGTCACCAGCTGAATCAGGCAAGCCTATAGATTCCCCTGTGGATAACAATGTCACCACTTCATTCAAACTGCCCTTAAGGTCCCATCAGGGTGAGAAAGCAAAACTAACAAAAACCAAACAAACTAGCAAAGCCTGCGCCTTAGAAAGAAGTAAAATGCCACTTCCTCCCAGATGACGTGGGCGTGTATGCGAACAGCCATAAGCACCTAGCATACAATAAAGAACAAACCTCCTGAAGCTGTCACACTGATTAAAAGACACTACAAAATCCAAAGACATCGAGAACCCTGGGATGCCCCTGGTGGAACACACATGACTATGTATAAGAAATGGGGTCTTCTATGACTGCTCCTATGGCTACAGCAAATCCACACCAAACCCCAAAGCTCCCAGCACATCAGAGGTTTGGCTCCAATTATAGACAGGACAAGCCACTCAGCGCTATTCAGCAAACACCCACACCCCTCGAGTTTCTCCGGTGAATTCCAGCCAGGTGCTATCTATCTAGCTGGAGTCAGAGCCCACAGGCTGGAGTCAGTTCCTGACTGCCCAACTTCAGATGCTTACTGCACACCAGGGACTTTGATCAACTGGCTATGAATCAATGTTTCCAAAACCGCTTCCCTGGTTGCAGTTAATCTTTTACAGCAATAATACACACAACTGGGACCATAACTCACTCACATTCACTAATCATTTGCACAGGATTTTAAATACAAATGAAAAGTCAAGTAAAAAGACACACCTGGCATGTGAGGACCTAAAGGAGTCCCAATATGGGAGCTTCTTCCCCATCCTCCAGCCCTGACTGCCCAACTTCTAGAGAGGCACCCAGGTATAAGGCACACATCAGATTCTACTTACAATATAGCTACAGTAAATCGTTGGGAATAGTAGAAATATATCGAATCCCAAGTTTCTCGATAGCAGCCAGTGGAAAGCCTTAAGCCTTCCTGAGGACAGTCCCAGCCCTGCTCTGTTAAGTCCTTTCTACACAAGGCTTGGGAAAACAGTGACAGCCTCTAGCAGAAAGGATAGTGGCAATAACTAGTATTTACTCCGAGGATTCTATACTAGACACTTGTCCAAAAAAAAAAAAAAAAAAAAAAAAGTCACTTTAAGAGGATTAGAATAACCAGAACTGAAAGTGAGCAAACAAGGTAAGCCTAGCTGGGAAGTGTCAAAGTAGCGCCCTGAGGATCTGACTGTAGAAGCAAGGAACAGAAGTGATTCCCTGTGACAGCAAACAGCAAACTGAAGGGAAATCTGTCAAAGCCTGTAACAAAGAGTTAAAACTCACACCCGGGTATAAGCCTCTGAAGGAGAAAGCCCTTTCTCCCCAGAGTGGTGAGTGAAATGAGGGGCGGGACATTCAAACAAGATACCGAAGTCACTTGCTTCCAAGGGCAACAAACTTACCAGGTGGACTGACCAACCTTGCCTACGCTTAAGACTACTTTTCTTTCCACACCAGAGGATGCACCCAGGGTCCTGAGCACGCCAGGCAAGCACTTGACCAATGAGCAACCCCAACGCTCTCTTTCTAGTTTCTAGAGTGAAGGCCTCCCTAACCTGCTCAGGCTGGCCTGGAACTCTGGAGCCCAGGCAGTTTTTGAATTCACCATCCTCCTGTCTCAGCCTCCCCAGCAGCTCTGGTTACAGGCCCAGCAGCGAGGCTACCTCTGCTACTTCTAGTTTTCCTAGTGTTCTGGGTGGACTCCTGTGGAACTACACTGTCTCTGCACTTGCCAGGCTGTTTGAAGCTGTAGAAACTCTCATGACTTTAGATGTTCCCAACGGATAAAAGGACATTGGTAAGACAGTGTCTATCTGCACATGGGTAATGAGAAACTCAGGGTGCAGTGTCGTACAAGATCTGCACTATAACCAACGAAAATAATGAAAATTCATTTTTACATTACAAAATGGTATATAAGGACTTCAAGTGATTTTGAAAGATTCAAATCTAAGTCAGTTACAAGCCAGCTCTGCTGGTCAGGAGCAACAAATCAAATTCAATGGCAATTCTAAAAGTACAAATTGCCATAAAACACCGGCCTGCGGTGGCACATCGCTGTAGTGCTCGCGCTCTGTCGCTAGGGCGCTCTGTCTGTCCCGAGTTCGATCCCGCTGTCCTTCAGTGGGGAAAAAAAAAGCCGGGCGGTGGTGGCGCACGCCTTTAATCCCAGCACTTGGGAGGCTGAGGCAGGCGGATTTCTGAGTTCGAGGCCAGCCTGGTCTACAGAGTGAGCTCCAGGACAGCCAGGGCTACACAGAGAAACCCTGTCTCGAAAAAAACCAAAAAAAAAAAAAAAAAAAATTGCCATAAAACATACACAGTATTATTTAGTACATGCTGCCAAAACAAATACTTACACGCACACACACATATATAGATAGATAGATATGTAAATATATCTATAGATAGATATAGATTATATAGAATAGATATAGAATATAGAGATAGAGATATAACGTGAAGTTGAGAAAGAGAGAGGGATGAAAAAGTAAATTACTTTTGTAGAAATAACTCGGGTGAATTAGTCCCAAGAGCACAACAGAATTAAAAACCGGAGAACAGCAAGGCAGGGGCTACCCTAAGATGCCAACTATGAATGAATCCAGGGCCAGATGACTCTTTGTGGTCCTGATTAACCTGAAGAAAAAAAATCCTTTTTCTTTACTGATGTCAACTGCTACTCAGTAAAACAGGGTTACCAAGCCCTGCCCTTTGCCTTTTCCAAGGTGTCCCTAAGAATCCAATCGGGTAACTCCAAAGTGCGGGGCTCCGGGGTGTTACTCTACTTTTGCCCTGAAAGTCGCGGCCCATGTAAAAGACTGGGTGAGTCCTGCTGGGTGCTGGACTGGGAGACCGTGCAGCTTGTTTAATGGCTGCAAGGCTGAAAGCTCTGCCAGACAAAGGGCATCACAGGAAGGCCTGGGACCGCAGAGACGCAGGCGTTCACGGCTGCGCCGGTGCGGGGGACCCCACCTCCTGTGGCCGCCGCCGCGGGGTACGGGCGCGCCGCCAGCCGGGCCTGGCGTAGCATCAGCGCCCGCTGCCGCTTCCGCTCCACGCTCGCTCGTACGGCAGCCGGCAGCTCCGCGGGCTCCTCCGCGGCCCCGGGCTCCGGTGACGTGCGCTTCTCCTCCACGGTCGCCATCGCCAACACACTGCATGTAAGAAGGCACGCGTATCAGGACAGCGGAGCCACAAGTACCTGACTCCAACATAAGCAGAGAGAAGAATTGCGCCTGCGCAGTCGAGGAGTAGTGGCGGAAAAAGACCGTGATAGGCAAGGCAGTGCGCCTGCGCAGCCGAGGAGTAGTGGCGGAAGAAATGTTAGAGTTCTTGTTGACATACAATCCGGACTAAGTGATGCTGGAGGATCAGGACTTTAAGGTCATCCTTGTCTACACAGTTGTTCCAGACCAGCCTGAGCTACATGAGACCCTGTCTCCAAAAGTAAAGAGAGCATGGAAAAGAGCATCGGGAAAGAATGGATGTGTGACGACTAAAAAGCATGAGAAACAGGAAGGCAACAGAGAAAAGGGGACGCAGGACTTGCTCCAAACCCAGCTGCTGGGCATGGTAGAGAACCAAAGCCATAACCACATGGAAAGCCAGGCAGCCCCATGACAACAGACTGGCCATTCTATACGTAAATGAAACCTCTAGTTTCAGAAAAACCTTTCATCCAGTTGGGGAATGTGATGTGGCGTGACTCCTCCTCGGGCAAGATGGCTTTGGAAAAGAAATTCACATTGTTACTCCCCGTGTTTTGGACTGATGTGCCAGGGGTTATGTTCATAGTACCACTGCTCCCAATAACCAAAAGCTGGAAACTACCCAAATGTCCAACAACGTTTTGAATGGCTAAACAAAGCATAGTATTACCATACAATGAACTATCTTTCTTCAGCCATTAAAAAAAAAAAAAAAAGCACTGATTCATGCTACGACATGACTGAACTTTGAAAATGTTACTCTAAGAGAAAAACGCCATTCGCAAATGGATGTGTTTATGTGAAACTCACAGAATAAGCAAGCCCACCACAAAAGAAAGCAGATTAGAGGTTCCCAGAGTATGAAGCTAAGGAGTGACTGGGAAGAGATGCAACTCTGTAGGTATGGAGCCTCCTTCTGAGGAAAATTCTAGAACTAGACATTGTTGATGACTGTACAACTTGTGGATGTATTTTCTAGCCAGAGTGAGGAGTCTGAGCACCAGAATTGTATAAAGAGCCCCACCTCTGCCCCCCTACCCACCTACCCCACCCCACCCCCGGTGGCACCAAACCTTAAGTGTCAGCATCGTGATGACCACCACAGTCTCTGCACATTTCTGGCTTGGTAGCTGAGAGAATGAGGTAACAGCATTCCCCCTAAAATCACTTCTGAGAGTGTCACGTGCTCACAATCCTCTCCCAGACAAAGCACCAAATCTGACAGCAGCTCGGATGCTTCATGTGCCCCAGTGTTTTGAAACTCTTGGCAACTTGTTGGTCTCCCTTTCCAGGTAACTCCCTCTCCTTTGGCACAGGGACTTTTTGTGATAGGGTTTCAGGTAACCGAGTCTGAACTGTGAGCTGGCGCCTCGGCTCAAAGCAGACTCCCTCCTCAGAAAGGAAGAGTGTGTGTCCTCACTGTACACTCCACTGAGTGACAAAGCTACGGATTTGCCCAGAGCAAAACACATGAGTCACTTGGTGGGGGTATAAAAGGAAAAAGGGCAAGGACAACAAACCAGGGCCTATGTCCTTGCCTCTTCCCATCCTGTCTTAGGGAACCGTGACTGTACCCACCTTCCCACATTATACCTCTTTCACCTCCTAGACTGACAGATCCTGGCTAAACAAGGAAGCTGCACAAAGGACGGAGAGCATTCAGTGGAACTGAAAGAGTAGGCTCTGAAGAAGAACTCCAGGAAGATAGGGGTGAGAAGCCCTGAAGAGGCCCTGGCAGGACCTCCTCTCTATATGTGTGACGGGGCTGGTTTTCCTCTGATTCCCTGAGGTTTTACCCCTTAAATGTGGTCATCTTGTCCCTGTGCAAACATCAATCTCTTCTGTCCTCAATAGATTTGCCTCCTCTGGATACTCCCTATAAACAGAATCACAGAATGCATGGTCTCTTGTGCCTGGCATCTTTCACTTAGTATAAAGTTTCAATCACGTAGCATAAAGAGTCATCAACACTGCAGTTCTATCAACACTTCTTCTTTTTTTATTGACAACATTCCATTAGGTGGACATAGATTTTATTTATCCATTCATCCACTGACGAAACCCTGCTGTGAGCATCCAGGTACTAGCGATATGCTGTCTCGGTTGGATACAGACACGGGCATGGATTGCTGAAGCATGTGGAGACTCCGTGCATGACATTCTAAAGAACTGCTGTGCTTACCAAAGCGACTGCTGAGAATACTTATGGAGACTGCAGCGGTTCTAGAGAATCCCCTGGGGAGTGAGAAAGCCATTTGTGTGGCCGGAGTGCAGAGGGGAGAGCTAAGTAACCCTTATTCACCAAGAAAGTCTGGAAGAGTCCAATCCAAAAGAGTACGGTTAGGGTGCGACATCTCCGTGGGACTTCCATGGGGGCAAAGGCACAGGTGTGGGCTGGGGGGGGCATTTTGTTATCTGAACATTCATCTCACTTCAATAGCTACCAGACCCATGGATACAGGACAGGAGGGACAGATAGGGACACTTTCAAATTCCGTATTAGAAAGACACGTTTGTATTCCAGTGGCAGAGAAGTCTCAACATGTACTTATCAATACTTTAGTGAGCACACACTGTTAGTGCTTCGCTTGTCTGGAGCTTACAGGTCTTCCAGCCCAGATGCCCCTGGAGAAGTTCAAAGTTCACACTGGCAGATGCTAACTAAACTCAGTGTTTCAAGAAGTGTCCAAGCTCAGACATTCACAGAATGAAATTTTATAGAAAGCACACAGGGGATACAAAGGATGATAATGAGACTCACAGATGTTGCCTCTGGAGTGTGACTCCAACAGGGCCAAGACTGAGCTTTGAAATGACTGACAGCCTTTGTTCCCACCCCTTCCCTCATTCCCTATAAAGCTTCCTGGATGGAGATGGGATGGAAGGCAGGTTTGTTTGCTTTTTAAATTGGTAATCTGGGGCCAAAGAGATGGCTCAGCAGGTAAAGGTGCTTGCTGCCAAGCCTGACAATCTGAGCGATCTGAATTCAATCCTTGCAACCCATGTGGTAGAGGAAAGTCACATGTACCACGGCATACGCATGCCACAAATAAATAAGTAAATGCAATAACATTTAAGATGTCAATCTGCTACCTTCAGGAATGACCTGTTCTCTGAATAATATCCAGATACAGTTGCTAGCTCTGCTTGGTCTTTGTGACCACAGTTGGTGTGAGCTCCCAGATTCCTAGCTGTGACTACATTCAGAGGTTGCCTCCAGCTGCCATGATTCTCAGATGTTAGAGACAGAAGTGTCAATAGGGTGGGGGTCTGATCCACACAGACAAGAAGGCATCAAAGCTCCATTAGACTCCTGTGCAGAGGGCTAGGCTCAGGCTGGCCCGAGCCTGTAGTAGACTTCTTGTCACTGTGACAAAACTCCTGGTACAGACAATGTAAGGGGCTTGGAATTGCTTCTTTGACGGCCAGTGGGGAAGCTGCAGCCCATCATGGCGGGATGGCACGCTGGGGTAGGAGCAGCTAATCCCTGGTGACTGCTTCCTTCAGCTGGGCCCTGCCTTGTCAACCTTCCCTCCCTCTGGGATGAAGTGTTGAACGAATCCACCTATCTTAGACATTTAAGGTTCAAACCACAGCAGACAGCTTAGGAAATTCTCCTCTTCCTCAAACAAACGTGTATTCTGTTATTTCCTTTTTCTGTATCCTAGGCTGGCCTCAAATTTAATATATAGCCAAGGATAGCCTCAAACTTCAGATCCTCCTATGTCAACCTCCCAAGTGCTAGGATTACAGTCATGTGCCACCATGTTTGTTTTATGTGGTGCTAAGACTCAAAGGTAGGGCTTCAGGCGTTTGTGGCAAGCACACTACAAAGGTCACATCCCCAGCCCCTCCCTTCATATTTTATTTTTAAAAAATTTCAAACTCGGCATGATGACTAACACTGTATGTAATCCCAGCACTTGGGAGGCTGAAGTAGGAGGATTACCATGAGTTCCAGAATAGCCTGGGTGACACGGCAAGACCCTGTACACTGTGGAATGACTAAGTCAGTTAACATCCATACGATCCACACACTCATGGTCAGAACACTAGGCACCTACTCTAAATACCCAATGGGATTGCTGTATAGCACTGTAGTTCTTACAGCTTTATTTGTATACCATTATCATTAGTGTGTGTGTGTGTGTGTGTGTGTGTGTGTGTGTGTGTGTACGGGTGTGAGAGTCAGAGGACAATTTTGGGGAATTGGTTTTCCACCATAGGTTCTAGGGATCAAACTCAGGTTGCCAGTTTACACACCATGTATATTTACCAGGTAGGCCATCTCCCCAGTCCTCCAGTTTTAGTTTTTGATGGAATGTTCTATATTTTTCTTAAATCACATGGCTCCTGTCTGTTGGGTTCTCTTTTTGATAAATACCTGATTTTAAAAAGTGAGCTTGGCTTTGTTGATACTCCGTGTTTACAGCTTTGAGTGTGCTGGTTGGCGCATCTCCACTGAGATCCCTCCCTACCCCCACTCCCTTTCAGAACATTTTCCTTTGAGACAAGATCTCACTAAGTTGCTTAGACTGGCTTTGAACTTGCTGTCCCCCTGCCCCACCCTCCAGAGTAGCTAGGATTACAGGTGTGTGCCACCATGCCTGCCTATTGTTTTTGTTTCATAAAAAGAAAACTAGCATATGCTGAAGGTGAAATGGTACCTGCCAGTCACCCTCAGTCTAAGAGGACAATAAAGAAGGAGACAGGCAGCAGTGACAGGCTGGAGCAGGCCCAAAGAGGCCAGGGCATGCACTTTGTTAAAGAGGAGCTAAAACCAGGGTTCTATGTGAAACCTTCAGCTCTAATGGTTGATACCAAAGAGGAAACATGTACCATCTTGTAGTCCTTTCCCAGCATCTCCCCCATAGTCCTCTTAGCCCTGCTCACCACCCCTGACCTGCACTGCTCAGTAGTTGAGCCATGAGCCTGGACTTGGTTGACCTTGTGGCCTGAACATATCACTGTTGCAGCAGCAGACTCCCAGCTATGCATAATGATAGTTGAGCCATTTATAGACCCTTAAAGGGAAAGTGCTACTTACTAGGAGGCAGGGGGCATGGAATCCCATCAAACGCTGGGTTTTAACCAAGCTCAGTGAGTTAGACAGGTTATGTCTTCTTCATGAGCTTCAGTTTCTTCACCTAAATGGGGATGAAATTACCCACATTACCCACAGGTTTGTTCAAGGTCCCGGCAGTAGGTGCAATGGTTGTTGTCAGCTATAGCCAGTAGGGGGCACCAAACTAAACCAAACGAGACCCCACCTAGTGATCGCACTCCGAGTTGGCTGGGAAGTTATAAATTAAATTACACTTGGCACTGCACTTGGGAGCCAACAACACAAGCAGACTGGAGTGGTACAAATAGCAGCGTCAACGAGGAAAGCTCTGTACTTGGGTTCTTGTCCTGGATGGAATTTGGAGGCTGTTTGACCTTGACAATGAAAGTCTGTGTCCGAACTCTTCCTTTCTTGGAGACCAAGATGGTGAGGCCAGGGTACCTCTAAGGGAACCTTCCAGCTGTCTGTCACCAACTATCAGGTAGAAATCACTGCGAGATAGCCTCCAGGTGCGGAGGTCGGGGAGGAGCGAGCCCTAGCCGACTTCTGCACGCCCTTGCCCGGGCTGCGTGGTGATTTGGTCCGGGTCCAGGAAAGGGCGCACGGACTCATCCCGAGCTCACAAAGGAGTGCTCTCAGAGACCTGGGTGGCGGCGTGTTTTCCTGCAGGAGCACGACGCTTTTCCAAACCTTTTGTGCCGGTTGCCTTTGCAGCCACAGAGACCACCCAGCCTGACAAAGAAAGGAATTCTTGTGTGCAGTTGACAGCCCTCAGGTTGACGGCTCTGCTTTTGCCCTGGAGGCTGTCACTCGCAGAACAATGGCAGCGAGCAGGGTGGCTCTCACCTGAGACGGGGCGCAGCCGCCAGCGGAGGGGGAAACGCGGGTCCTTGAGCTGCCAGGGAACATGCCTGGCTCCAGAGCCTGCTCAGGCTGGGATGCTTTCAATCTGCTGATCAGAAAGCAGATAAGTTTGAAACCTTAATCCCTATTCACAACACACACAACACACATACACACATTATATATGAAATGTGATGAAATTATTGGTACGAAAATATAAACCTCTAATACATTGATTTGGGTGAAAGAAGCCTTAACTATATATATGCTTTCAATTGATGAATAGGTAGGGCATAATTCCGTTTCTGGGAATTTCTAAAGCTGGTGAAATTAAACTAGAGTACCAAAGCTCAGGTGACCTGCTGTTGCCTGAGACGCAGGGAAGGCTGGCTGCAAAGGGATGTAGGGACTTCCCGGGAGATGGAACCCTTCCATGTCCTGATTGAGTGACCGCCAGTGTGTACGCCCTTGTAAGACAACTGTTAGCTTTAAATTCCCGCATTTTACCCTGTGGCAAATTTCACCTCGATATCATGACTTTTAAAACTGAATTACAAACAAAATATGATTTTTCTTATTCACAAAAGAATAATGTGTCTGCTGGCTGTTTTTAAAAAATATCCTGAGTCCCAAGCCCTGGAAAGAAAAATCACAATAGAAGTCAGCAAAAATACAGATGGTTTACAAAAGGGAAATGAAACTCAACCATACTGTCATTGCTCATAGATTTATATGGCTATCATTTAATATTAACACCACCACTCTTTTCTTTTTCATAAAATAAATTGTTTTGTAATCTAATTTATTTATGTATGCATCAAGTTGAGAGCATAGATACACAGTTAAGACCTCATGAGATACAAAAAAAAAAAAGTAAAAATTCTCCACGTCTCACCTCCAAATCAGTTACTTTTATCACTGACTTACACATTTTCCTAAAAATGCTATAGATGAAGACATTATGTATATGGATGTTATACATAAATACGCTATGCATAAAGATGGTATGCATGTGCCTATGAGGCTCCCTTAGAGCAAAGACTGCAGTCATCCCGCCCATGCCATCTGGGTCCATATCAGCCTGCTTCCTACAACGTGACAGCTTGTCTTCCCATGTCATTACAGTGTTTTCTCCGATGTCGTTTTACTGGCATTCGACTGAAGCAGAGCATTAATGGAAATACGACAGGTCTCCAGATAAAGCCCCCAGCACGGTTACACGCTGATATTCCTAGCCAGCGCCGATGGAGAAGAGAGCATTTCCAGAACCTGCTTTGGACAGACTCCTGCTTAGGGTATTTCCTCCCCCAACGGCCTAACTTCTAACTTCTGTTCCTCCCTGTTATGGGAACATTATAGAGTGGGTTGTACAACATTTGTGGGTTTTAACGTTTGTTTATTTTTTTAGTATTGTGCACACATGTACACATGTTTAGCTGAGTGTGTGCTTGCCATGGCATACATGTGGAAGACAAGAGAATTTTTGTGGAGTCCATTCTCTCCGTCCACCTTTCAGTGGGCTCTGGATTAAATGCAGCTCGTGGCTTTCTGAGTGAGGACCACGTGGTTGACCCTTCTTTTTATGTTTATATTCTTTCATTCATCAGTAGGAGAATGAAATCCATTCATGGTACATATAATAACATATTTACTCTCATTGCCATATCGAATGTACCTCTGTATAAATGCATCACAATTTCTTTCTTCCTTCTGTTAATGGACATGTGGGCTATTTCCAGATTTGGGCTGTTTTAGCTGGCATAAACATTCCTCCGATGTCATTGGTGAATGCATCTGTATACCCTGTAAGCCACACACTTAGGAATACAATTGCTAAGTCATAGTCAATACATATGTTTAGCTTTGGCAATAAAAGCCAATTATCTCAAAAAAGAAAAAAGAGAAAAAAAAAAACTGGCTCCCCTAATTTCCCTCTCATCTCCAATGTATGAGTTTTAACTGTTTGCATTCTAAACCACCACATCTATTTTAATAGTACATCATTGCATAGTTAGGAAGCCACAGTCCTATAGGCAGGAGTTCTTTGCCGTCAGCCTCTGACCGGCTCATAAAGCCTGAGCACCCTTCTCAGAATATGACGTAGTGAATTCAAGCTTTATCATTAATATGTTAACTAACACCAGCTAGAGAGGCTCTAATAAGGCTGGGAATGAGCATACACATAAAAGGATAGGGCTGAGGGCATGGCTCCATGGTAGACCGCTCACCTACCCTGCACTAGGCTGGGGTCAATCCCAAAATTTGTCCCAGAATACATGTGTTAGCCATATGTACTGTTTCTTCTACAAAGGCACATTCTTGACTTTTCCAATTGTTACAATTATTTGTTATTTATTTTCATGATAAGAGGGGTTGAACCCAGGATCTCATATACACTGTGCGAGCGCTCTACCACTGACCTACACCCCCAGTCCTTGTCGTATGCTTTATTTTTTATGTTTTATTTTGAGATGGTGGAGTCTCACTAAGTTGTCCAGGCTAGCCTTAAACTCTCTTTGTAGCCCAGGCTGGCCTTGAATGTGCAATCATCATGCCTCAGCCTTCCCAGTATCTGGGATTGCAGGCTTGGGCATCATGCCTGGCTTATCTTTCACAAGCACTCCCCATATGAACATTAGCTGGCTGAAAGAGTTTTTAATCATAGTCATTTTGTGGTTAGGAGGAACAGATACTGTTTGGTGAAATGGCAGCGACTGGCTACACCAGACATAAGGGCATAGGAGAGACCATTGTGTCCTACAGTTTGATGAAGTTGGCCAAGACTTGGGGCTCACTAGCCCAATTTTGGAAGTAAAAAAAAAAAAAGAAGAAGTCCCAAAAGAGCAAAAGCTGAACAAACTCCCAGGATGAGAAACTCCCAGAACAGGAATATGTGAGAACCGTTAAGGCAACAGCCCCCTCCCCCACCCCCAGCAAAGGTCTCCTAATCCCCTGTTCCCCAAGGAGAGGGAGTCAAAGGTCCAAGGTGTGTACACAGACAGCCCATAAAAGGAATGTGGGTTTTGTAGCTTGGGATTTTCCTCCCCCTTTCTTAGCACGTTTCGCATGCCAGCAAAGGGTGTGCATATAGGGGTGGGAGCTCAAGGGGACAGTTTCATGGTTACTTGTCATGTCATTCCTAAGCCACTTAAAAAAGGACAGCCATGCCTGGAACCTTCCATGAAGCTGAAAAGTTCCTGCTGGTCTTTTGGTGCCTCCGTTCCTGCAAGGGGACGGCTCAGGGTGAAGCAGCCCAAGGGTGGGAACTAGGCTTGGGTTCTGTGAGACGTGACTGGTTGAAATGGTTTGTTCAGTTCTGTGCACATGCTTCACAATCATAAAATACCCCCTTTGTTACGGCAGGTAGACAAACTCTGCTTTACAGCCTCAAACCTGAAAACCAAAGGCTGGCAACGATCTCTGCACGCCTATGACTGCGTGCCTCCGTGAGTCTCTGCACGGGAGGAAGGTTCTTCTGCTATTGCACACTGCTCTTAGAGACTGGCCATGACAAGCTTATTCAACACTCTAAGAAGTCACAAGGATGGACCGGTTGAGTGTTTCCTAGAGTCCACCAAGTACATCTGACACTGAATCTTTCTCAGGTAACATTCAAGACTTCTTAGAGACAGACTTCCTCATGGAACCTAGGTTGAGGTAGAAAATGCGCCTATTTCTAGGCTAGGTGTGATGGCTTACATCCCGATACTCGAAAGCTAAGGTGTGAGAACTCTTGAGTTTCAATCCAGCAGAGGCTACACAGTGAGTTCCAGAGGGCCTGAACTACAGAGGGCGAGTCTGTCGCCAGGGGAGGAGGAAGAAAATACATTTGTATCAAATACACTTTACTAGTGACAACTGCAGTATTTTAAATCATTAGCATATTCTTCAAGATTTATTTTCATTTCATGTGTACAGGTGTTTTGTCTCCATGTATGTCTGTGCAACATGTGCACGCAGTACCTGCAGAGGCCAGAAGAGGGCATCAGAACTCCTGGAACTCGAGTTACACACAGTTGTAACCAACCATGTGGGTGCTGGGAACCAAACCTGGGTAAGAGCAACCAGTGTACTTAACTGCTGAGCATTCTCTCCAGGCCCTGTGTTGTGTTTTTAAATGTATAGAATAGATTGTGAGACATCTTTATTGTACAAGAAAATTGTTGTTAATGTACATTCTCTATAATACATTCTTGGTGACTCAGGCTTGAAATCATTCTTAATATGTCTTAATATTCTTATATTCTTATATCAACATTCTTATATACGTTATTATTATCAACTTATAACCTATTTTCAAACTTCTCAGCAGCATTAACTTTTATGATATTGTTAGGTGCAATTTTCACAAACACACATAAATAGATTTTCTGTTTAGACCATTAAAAGGTTTCAGATTGGAGTTTTGATCAGTATGAGCTCTTTCAAGTTTTTAGCAAAATATAGAAAAGCAGAAAGATCTATTTTCTTTTTTTTTCCCACTGAAGGACAGCGGGAAGGATCGAACACGGGACGGACGGAGCGCCCTAGTGACAGAGCGCGAGCACTACAGCGATGTGCCACCGCAGGCCGGTAAGATATATTTTCTGTTCTCCAAAACAAACCCTGCAATTATTTTCATCACTCTTGCTTTATATGTACACAGTTTTTACATAGTTAAACTCTGACTTTGTAATTTTATGTATTTACTGATTCAACATTTTAGCACTGTTTTACAATGATTTTTATATGTGATGATTGTATAAGCAATTTTTTTAAAGATTTACTTCTTTCTTACACACACACATACACACACACACACACACACACACAACACACACACCATGTGCATGCAGGTGCCCAAGGAGGCCAGAAGAGGGCATCAGACACCCTGGAACTGATTTGTAAGTCGCCTGATGTGGCATGTGAACCAAATCTGGATCCTGTGGAAGAGCAGCGTATTATAACTTCATTTTTTTTTCAAAACCTACTTTGATGGTTCTTAAATGCTTTAACCTCCCTTCTAGCCCACTGCCCACCAGAGGTATTGGGAAAGAAAGGGTACAGGGGAAGAGAACTTGTTCAGAAATGGTTCTTTGGAGCAACTCCCATCTGTGTTGTCTGGAAATCGGCAGTTCAATTCCCAGGTCAGCAGCGGCAGCTCGATCCACTCACAAACACTTCAGCGATCCAGTTTGGTAGAGTCAGGATAGCAAACACAAATCAGCAGTGGTGGTACTACCTAGCAGGAACAGCCAGGTCCCAGTCTCGGCACAAGTCAGCAGGAGGGACCAGGGCCAACAGGAACACCAGGAAAAGTTCTCAGCTGTGCCTCAGCACCACTGTCTGTCTCAGCTGACATCACTCTGCCAATCAGCTGGAATCCACAGATGCTGCTGGAAACTGCAAGACGTCACCAGAAGTTTTTTGGTGTATTTCTCTCTATGGATTCCTGACAAACGGAGCTCCACTACGCAATGTAAGACAGACCGATACATGCATGTTGTTAGCAAAGAATCCTTCATCACGTGTCCTTTCACTGCTTGCTTTAGAACATCCTTTAACTTGTGTCTGCTTCAGCTAAATGTGTTTGCCTCAGCAAAACACCATCCAACCAACTTTTCAAAGAACCCTTAAGTTTCCCTCTACAAGACAAGAGGGATTTGCTACGGGAGGCAACTTGCATTTTCTTGTCTGTGTTTCCCTTGGGAAAGTAGAAGTCTCAAAACCAGCTCTACAGTGATGATTCTGAAGGGTGGCTCAGGATTACACCTGAGAAGGAGTATGTTCATCAGAGAGCCATCTCAGTAGCACCTAAGCAAAGAAAAGAACAAGATGAGAGACTACCTTCTAAGAGGTACCAGTAACAGCAAGTCTTTGAGATCCAGGAGGAGTGGCCATGTCCTCATGGGACTCGTGGGCATACAAACTGTCTTCTATGATGATTCTGAGTGTCCAAGAGGCCGGAGTTCATCTTGACCCAGCACAGACCTGTCTCCACATTAAATCCACTTGGGTTCCACGAAGTTCCTCCTAGCTGGGTACTAAGATGTCTCTCTGGGAATCACTGGAAGTTGAGGGGCCCAGGTTGGGAGGGACAGGGAATACCGATCTTCACGAATTAGAGAAACTGTAGATAATGGGGCCACCATCATTAAGTCCTGAACTTCTTTCTCTCCCAGATTGGTTATAACATGAGCTATTGACTTTGGGCTCATGGCTAAAACACTAATTGTCTGGGCTGGGCGATGGCTCAGCAGTTGGGGGGTGTACTGCTCTTACAAAACAGCACCTATGTCGGCAGGTGACAACTGCTTGTAACTCCAGCTCTGGGGGATCGGATGCCCTCTTCTGGCCTGGGTACCTGCACTTGTATGTACATACCCACAACAGACACATAATTTAAAAATTTTAAAAAGAAAACCAAACTGGTCTCAAGTGGTCCTGATGAGAACCTGTAAAAGCTGAGAGCCAAGGGGTTTGTGTGGTTTGGACAAGGTCCATTTCAGCTGTCTCCTGACAGCTTTGGAGCCCAAGCCCTGGTCTGGGGGTCTGGGTCTCTCCCTTTTGCCTTCTGTGACGGCTTTCCCCTCGTTCCAGGCAGGCACACAGTGTTAAAGCGTGGCTCTCCTGGGCTTCGTGGAGTTAGAACCTTGAATGCAACAGAATGAATGGGCTTATTACAAAATCCTCCTAATTCCTCAGTCAACTGCTCCAAGCCCATTTAGGTCGTCCGTGCTAGGTTTTCAGCCTCAGCTGGCAGGTGCTGAGTGTTCAGAGCAAAAAGCACACAGGCCTGGGAGGTGGCTTTCGTTTCATAATGGCCACAGGTGTTCTGGTCTGTCTTTCGGCTTCACCCCTTTCACACTTCGCCAGACGACAAAGACCTGGTGACGCCACAGCCGAATCACCTTTCTGAGGCTCTACAAGACAAGAGGGATTTGCTACGGGAGGCAACTTGCATTTTCTTGTCTGTCTTTCCCTTGGGAAAGTAGAAGTCTCAAAACCAGCGCCACCGTGATGATTCTGAAGGGTGGCTCAGGATTACACCTGAGAAGGAGACTTTTTTTTTTTTTTTTTAAAGCTAAAGTGAAATTTTAAAAAGCATTCTAACCAAGACTATGTGAGATTAGAGTAGGCGTTTGTTGGTAGCAGCTAGAGATCGATGAGAAAGAAGCTGTATCCTACTATCTTCTTTAAAAACAAACACATTTCATTATGAAAAGCATATGCGTTGTCACTTAACATCATTACAGATTATTGTCCCCAAGTGAGGGGCTAATAGAGCCTGTCACATGTTTCTGCTTTCTCTTCAAAGCCCTTAGAGTTTCCTGAAAGGCAGCCTCAATTTCCTCATCTGAAAGATGGCTGATTTTGAAGGCATGATCACTGAGGATCTTTCTAGCATAGTCACTAGTATAGATGCCTCAGTCAAACTCCATGTCCCACCACGGGCCTCACCTTTGACTCTTTTGGTGCACACACAGTACACAGTTTCCCTGCTTGCCAGGGCAGACTGACACCATCTGAAGGCTTGCTATATGTGGCACACAGTGCCTAGGGTACAGATGAGGAGAGAGTGCCCAGCATTGCTTGACCTTGGAGGGTCAGAAGGATGTCAACAGGTAGAGACAAGGATGCAAGCAATATGAGGTCTCAGAAGAGCAGGAGCCATGTCAGGGCACAGGTGACTGGTGGCTGGAACAGATCCTCTCGTCTTTAACACCGATGTCACTGTGGCTCACACGTCCCATGAGGATGCTTCTCAGCTCAGGCCTCTCCCTGTGATTCTGTCAGCTGGCTCTTTGCTGCAGTGCCTAAGAGAGATAGCTACATTCTCGCCCTTGAGGGCTCCTTCCTCTCTGCCTATGGCATCTTCTCTAAGTGCTGTGGGAAGCAGGCTTACACTGTATCAATAAAGCAATCTTTCAAACGTCTACAGAGAGTTCCTGAGCATTATGGAAGGAGGGCTTCGCACATGTGCCTGAGCTGTAAAGTCAGGACCCCGATCTTTTCCCACAATGAGCCTTTGACAGGCCCATGTTTTGTCTGGAGTGCTAATGTTTCAGAGTCAACTATATTATGGGGCCTTCCATGTGAGGAATTAGGGTCAGACTCACTCAGATACTTTGGGATTCTTCTCCTTGGTGAGCCTCAGCTGCAAGATCTGTAAAATGGGAGTCACACTTTTTTTTTTTTTTTTTTTTACCTGCTCAGAGTACTCCTGGGGCTGATAAGGGAAGAATCAGGGACCAGCTTCCGAACTCTAACCTGTGCTTTACACATGAGGAAAGCCAATTGCAGAGGTGAGCTGCAGGCCTAAGAGTCCCCAGCAATGGGTAGCTAGGCTGGAGCAGGAGCTCTGCCTTTGGAAGGGAAGGCCCACCAAGCTGGTGAGACAGACCTGACAGATCCGAACATGCTATGTAAATCCCACCATCTTAAACAGCGCTGGGCTTTAATCCACCTGACAATTTCTTTTTAAAACTTGTATCCAGAGTGGACGAAGTCTCAAGGCTCTGCTTCTTAGCCTTTTAAAAGGAGGTCTGGAGTGTTTGGATTTCCCGCATGGCCTCTGGTCCTAATCTCCTGGCCACCAGCGGCTGTGACAGCAGTGACTTTGTCCACCCCTGTGCCTCTTAATCAGGAATGCAGGGAATTAGCGAGTGCATAAAGCCACTTGACCTTCTTCAGGGTGACGTGGCATGGGACAGGCTGGGGTGGTCCCTTTATTGGCAAACGATTCTTACCTGGGTTGAGTAAACATTCTTTAAGCCACTCATCACTCTCAGATGTTTGTCTCCCTGGCTTCATTCTTACCAGGTTGTATAAAACTAGAAAACAACCCACGGTTACTGTGATACAAGATGAAAAAACCTCTTGCTGGGTTTTGTTCCCCCCCTGCCCCCCGCAAACCCCCCCTTCCACCCAAAAGCCAAAACAACAGAATATGCTCTTATTGGTTGAAAGTCCAAAGCCTTACTCTAAGACAAGTAAAGCTACCTGACACCCTAGAGCCCTTCTCTCATACCTAGAATATCAAGAAAAAAAAAAAAATCTCCTGGGAGTTCAATGGGCTTGAAATTGCCATGAAAGTAAAAGAACCCTAGTTTAAAACTCCAGAGTCCAAGTTAGCTCGTGTGGCAGCATGCACTTCTGCAATCCTGACAGAATCCACGGGAAACAGGAGCACAGACAGGAGACGAGGAGAGCAGGCGGGACGGAGGGCCAGATAGCCTGGCCCATGTAACACCCAACAAGAAACCCTGCCTCAACCAACATGGAAGGCTGAGGCCAACACCCAAGCTTGTCCCCTCTCCACCTCTGAATACACAATGTAGCACATATGTGCCTGTATACATTCACACAGACACGCATGCACACACACAGGCACACACATCAAATATATGATTTTTAAAAATTAAGATAATAGGCCCCAAAGGGATAGAAACTCCACAGGAAGACCAACAGAGTCAACCTGGACCCTCCGGTCTCAGAGTCTGAACATCAACCAAAGAACATACACGGACTGGACCTAGGCCTCCCACTCATATGTAGCAGATGTACAACTTGGTCTTCATGTGAGTCCTAAACAACTGAAACAGGGGCTATCCCAAAAGCTATTGCCTGTATGCGGGATATGTTCTACTAGCTGGGTTGCCTTGTCTGGCCTGAGTGGGAGAGGAAGCACCTAGCCTTGCAGAGACTTGAAGTGCCAGGGTGGAGGGATACCCAGGGAAGGCTCCACCCTCTCAGAGGAGAAAGGGAGCAGGAATGGGGGAAAATGTGGGAGGGGGTGACTGGGAGGGGGCAGTGAGCAGGATGTTAAATGAATAAGTAAAAAACAATTAACTAAATTTAAGAAATTAAGATAAAATAAAAAAATAATGAAACTCGTCAAGCTAAAGGAATCAAACAGTTCTCCCTAGCACCCATGAGGTGGTTGAGGCTGAAATGGTAACTGAGAGAGATCTTCTGGATGCCCGGGGATGTGGGTGCCCGGGTATTCGGGCGCCCGGGGATGCTACCCAGATGGGTCCCAGAGTCAACCATGTTTACTGATCTTCCACTGCAGTGATTCCAACCCCCAGATGTCAATGTATGAAGGGATAGTCAGCAGCTGGCTCCTTCCACACAGTAGCAAAGCCAGCGTGAGGACATTACAGCCAATCCCTGGCTGCTCTCAACAGACTGATAACAGTGAGGTTTACAAAGTGTTAAGGGCTGCCATTGCTGAACTTCCTGCCAGCTCCCTTCTAATTCCTGCACTAACGGCCACTGAGAAACTACTCTCCTCAGAGTGTGTGCGATGAACTTATGCTGCCTTGTTGTTTCCGTTTGGATTGGATTTGGGTTCTGGGACAGGCCTTGAATTCTACGTAACTCAGGCTAGCTCCAAGCTCTGTGTGCAGCCCAGGCTAGCTTCAAAAGCACACTGTTCCTGTCCCAGTCTCTGAATGCTGTGTATCCTAGAACACGACCCCCTCTCTCTTCTGTAAGAGAAGAAGAAATGGATCGACTTCATTCCAAGGCACAGCACAGTCGGTATTAAGCAGACAAGGACAACATCAAATAGAAGCAGTATCTCTGATTTGAAGGAAATAATGAGAGAGCTTCGTGGAGAAGACAGAACTGTGTCGGGATGCTTCTGAGAGGTGGAGAATAGGTTAGACACTTCAGTTTGAAGAAACATGGAAATATAAACACTGGGGAATAGGGAGAAGGGAGAAGAGAGCACCTGGCTGTGTCATACCCTGAGGACCTAGGGTACCAGGGATTGAAAGGTGGTCTTCACTGTGTAAGTGTTGATTTTTGAAAGTATATTAGCAGGAAGTGATGTCATTAGAGGAAATTATACAATCAGAAGGAATGATGTCATCAGAAAGAGTGGAATTGTGCCACTCTGTTGAGAGGCGAGACATAATGACATTTAGGAAACGATTCCTGATGTGGGAGGGGATAGTGGACCAGAGTTAGGTTTTGGGGCTAGGTTTGATGTTCAGAAGTTGTAGGTGGTAGCAGAGTTCTAGGGGAGGTGAAGTAGGGGACTAGAGGTAAAACTCATCTCTTCCCAAGAAGGCCTTATCTGTGACTCTGCAGGGCTGGCCATAGGTCAGCAGAGCCCCTATCTGCACTGAGATGTTGGTTACAACCTCTGGAGGAGGGCATTATGGCTCCAGAGATCAACCAGTCTGCCTAGGGATTCATCCTTACTCACAGGTGCTTGAGGACAACACCTGACTTGTCTGAGACTCTTTCTCTGCCTGCACGACAAAGTGTAGGTGGCAGTCGGCATCTATAGGGGTTTGGGGAGAGAAAAATACAAAGCACATACAAGGAACTTAGCACAGCACTGAGCCAGAGCAGGTGCTAAGCACACTGGACTGAGAGGGCAGCCAGGAGGGCCCCCGAACCCGAGCCCGCGGGGAGAGAGCTGCCTCTGTCTGGCTCCAGAAGGAGCCAGTGCTCCGGCCTTACTGCTCTGGGTACAGCCGCTGCCTGTCCTGGGTCTGGGCCAGCGCTCTGCAGCCTCCTGGACTACTTGCTCTTCCTAGCTGATTGATGGGATCAACAGGCATGCTCTTGATCACAAAGAAACACACACTTCCTCCACTGTGCAAGGGCTCTTCTTTCTCTGCTTGCCAGTCTACCTTCCAGCAGCTCTGACGCTCTTCTAGCTCTGTCTGTCTGTCCATCTACTTACCTATCTATTTCTGTCTTTTCCTCCTTCTTTCTTTTATTTATTATTTCTTTTTATTATATTATATTTTAATAATTATAATATTAGTGTATTATGCATATAAGGTGTATTGCCAACATCTATGTCCATGCACCACATACGTGCCTGGTACTCATAGCGGTCAGGAGAGAGCTTCAGATCTCATGGAATGGAGCTTTAGACAGTTGTGCGTGCTGGGAATTGAACCTGGGTCCTCTGCAAGAACAGCTGAGCCATCTTTCCAGCCCTCTGGCTTTTTCTCCCGGCTGCACTGAGCCGACTGAGCTTACACCCCACGGCTGTTCCTGTTTCTGGAATACAGTGGCAAGGCTGAGACTGCACCTCCCTCTTCCCAGTCTGGGCTGCCAGGCTTTTCTGCACCTAAAACTCCAACCACCCACGTTGTCCACATGGAGAAATGTGGGCATAACGTCACATGTGACACCCCATGGCGTCCTTTGACGACATCAGATATATGTATAACATTTAACTTTTTATCTGGAAATAATGTCCAGCTTATGGAAAAGACTAGAACATGGACTTCTTTGTGCCCTTCGCTTAGATTCACTAATTCGTACAGTCTGACCTTTCTTTTTCATTTTCTGTATTCTGTATTAAACCCACTTGAGCAACAAACATCCAAAGGTAAGCTATAACATCATGCCTCTTAAACTCTACATTCTTCAGTGTCTTACACACACATACATGCACACACACACAAATACATACACATAAACCACACACACACATACGTACACCACACATGCACACACACACACACACACACACACACACACACACACACACACGCATCATATAAACACAATAGAGAGGCCAACATCAAGAAAATTGACAACTGGGACCAGTAAGCTGTGTCAAGGTAAAGGCGTTTATTTCCAACCCTGGAGACCTGAGTTTGTTTCCTGGGGCCCACATGCAGGAAGGAGAGAACAGACTGGAGAAGGTCATCCTGTGACCACCACATGGGCACTGTGGTAGCATGCCATAGGATAGATAAAGAAATCTAATTTTAAAATTGAAAAAGAAGTAACAGCAGATGTAATAATTCTAATCAGCCCACTGTGCGTATTTCAAACATCCCATGTTTCTTAACAACGTCCTTTCTAGCCACTTGCCCTCAGTCCACAAGACAATCCAGAAACAAAAACTGCTATATAGCCCAGGCTGACCCAGAACTTGTGGGTGCTAGAATTACAGGCCTGGAATACCTCTCTTGGCTTCTGATGTGTCCTCATCCAGTTAGATTTGGGTTTTATGTTCCTGAGTCGGTACATAAGTGAATCCGTGTCCTCCCAGGGCTCAACAGGGATATGGTGCCCATCCATCACCAGTGAGATCGAGCCTTGGTACTGCCCAGCTCTCACTTTCTTCCCTTGCAACTAACAGTCTGTGGACAGATGCTTTAAGGTCTCATGAGCAAACTGTACAAGCTCATCTTGTAAAAGACAAGCATGAACGGACACAGGCCTCGAAGATCAGCCCGGATGAGCTCTGCGCTGGTAGCTATGAGTCAGTGAAGAGTAATTACTCTTGAGTTTACAGCCAAGAAACAAATAACCAAATACAGATTTTAAAAAAGAATGGCTGACAGACTGGAAGCTAGCTTTGGAGCTACAAAGGGAAAAAAATCATGTTGCTCTTTTTTTCTATATACCTCAAATTTTATGTACTGAAAAAAGATTTTTATAATGGTGAAAATTACTTAAAACGGTTTTCCCTTTGAACAGAATAGGAGCGGATTGTCTCTGAGAAGAGGGCTAATAATCTCTTCCTATATTGAGAATGCAGCAAGACTCAAATGAAACCATGTGAGTGGAAATGGTTTAAACTTTACAAACAAAGGTAAGGTCATTACTCTATTGTTATTATTATTGTCTTAGAGTTTTCATTGCTATGAAGAGACACCATGGCCAAGGCAACTCTTTTTTTTAACTAAAACAGCTGACCATTTTATTTTCACATTTAACAATGTAAGTGAAACGGCCCCTTTTGTATCACTTCTCCCTCCAAAAGTATTCTCTCTGTTAGGAAAGGAGTTCCTTGCCATGCATCTAGTAAACACTCAGGCTCAGCACCAAGATCTCCTGGTGAAACAGAACAAGAAATATAAAACGATAAAAGAGCACTTCTGCTCTCATCTGTCTGGCCGGATCATGCCGGGCCGAGTGGGCACCATCATAGGGCAGGTGGGAGGTCTCATCATTGGAGGCCGGGCATCATGGGCATGTGACCTCCCATGGGTGGTCTCATCCAGGAGCTGGTCCCACCGACATCATCCCAGAAGGAGGGGGGCCCATCATTGGCATCATGGGAGGGCCTCCCATGTGGGGTGCAGGCATCATGCCAGGCCGAGGAGGACCCGGGAGACTGCGGGGAGGTGGGATCATGGCCCCTGCAGGCGGAGGAGCAGAGAACGGAGCTGGAGGGATCTTTCCTTGTTGAAATGCAGCCATTGTTTTGTCAGTCAGGCTCTGGGCCTGCTCTTCCATCCATTTCTGGTAATAGTCTTTCACATTCTCTTTGTGTTTCCGACCACTGCAGTGTGTCTTCCTCACAGACGGAGAATCATGGGTAAGATATATCACAGTAGTCACAATAGAACTTAGGCATGATGCTCACAGGCCGTTGGCTACCCGGGTCCCAAGGCAACTCTTATAAAGGACAACATTTAATTGGGGTTGGCTTACAGTTTCAGAGGTTCAGCCCATTATTATCGTGGCAGAAAGCATGGCAGCGTGCTGGCAGACTTGGTGCTGGAAGAGCTGAGAGTTCTACATCTTGATCCAAAGACAGCCAGGAGAGGATTCTATTCCACAGGAAGCAGCTCTCATTCCACATTGGGCAGAGCTTGAGTTTAGGAGTCCTCAAAACTCATCTCACAATAACACACTTACTCCCCCAAGGCCACACCTATTCTACCAAGGCCACACCTCCTAATAGTGCCACTTCCCATGGGCCAAGTATATTCAAACCACCACAATTATTATTTTTAAATGTTTGTTTTGTTTGTTTATTTTATGTGTGGGGACATGCTTGTGTGGGGGTATGTCTGTGCCATGATGCATGTGTGTAGGTCAGAGGGCACCTTGCAGGAGTGGGTTTTCTCCTTCCACCATGTGGGATTGAACTCAGGTCATCACATTTGGTGGTAAGTGTCTTTACCCACTGAGCCATCTTAATGGCTCATAAATAGTTTTCTTAAAGAGCTTCTAAGAACGTGGCTATTTCATGTTTGGTTGGTAGCCCAGGCTGACCTTAAACTCCCTATGTAGCAGAGGATGACCTTGAACCTCTGATGCTTCTGTCTCCACCTCCTGAGAGCTGGGATTGCAGGTGCTCACCACGACACCCAGCTTGGGCTCTCTTTCTCTCTCTCTCTTTCTCTCTCTCTCTCTCTCTCTCTCTCTCTCTGTCTCTCCCCATGAGTGGCTAGTTAGGATAGTTTTTGAGTCTGAGCAAAGATGTCCCAGGGGTGTGAGCAAGCCCACAGGGAATCCATCTTACAGTTGCATATGGAGTCCAGGTCCCTAAAGGCTCCCTGGGAGGAGGAATCTTGTAAATGTAGCACATTAGCAAGTGCTCCCAGGAACCTGGAGGTGGGTGAGTAGGATGGGGCTACTTAGCAAACTGCTCAGGCCCTCAGGAACAACTGTGAGGCAGTCCCACCAGGGATCTCTGTGGACGTCACATTCTTGGGTTGCCCATGTCAAGAACAAGGGATCTGGAGACTACACTGTCAGTCGTTGGAGGGGCTGAAGAAACTCTCAGAACTTCAGCATCAGCTCCCCTGTGCCCCAGCAGTCTTGAGCTCTGTCCTCTGACAAGGTAGGTATGGATGCAGACAAGTCCCCAAATACTAAGGAATGTGAAGGTAAGCAGTGACGTCAACATGAAGAAGAGGCCAAGTCCTAAGGCTGAAGTAAAGTAAGACCCATGTCAACACAGAACAGGTGCTCTGCCAAGCACCACAGCTCAGCACATGGAGGCTGTGCCAACAGAGAGGTTCATTGACCCACCCAGAGTCACACTAGCGGCACGTCCTTCTGACTCAAATCCACTCCCTTCACCGAGCGGCACTACTATACCACGTGGGACTAGGTGCCTTGTCTGTGAGGGCCACCCATGGGGAGTCCTTCAAGCCCCACAGCATTCTACCAACCCCATCTGTCCTCAGAAACCTCAGAAGCCTCTGGGTGTCACCAGAATGGCAATAGTGGTCCCTTCCTCTCGAATTTGCCTATAACAAGGCATCAAGATAGATTGACCCGTGACCTTATGAACTCCAGTGAGAAACGCCTATGTCTCGGGTGCAGGGTGGCCCAGCTATCGGCTACAAAGGCAGTCTGAGCGATCTGAGGAGAGTCCCTTAGATAAACAGGTACCATCCTAAACAAAAAGCCCTGTGAGCTCATCTGCTCACTGCTCTTTTATTGTCCGTAAGGGAAATTTCCCCACATCCTGCATTTTGAACATGAGCAAACATGCGAGGGAGCCAAGCACAGGAGCCCAAGTCACGCAGACCTCACATGCAGCTCAGCAGCCTCGTCCCTTGCCAAGTCAACGGCTGCCCTGGTCTGTAAGATCTACACATCCTTGCTGGTAAAACTGTAACACCCTGCCTGTCCCAAGGCTGTGGGAGCTAGAGATGCATCTAAAAAGCACAGCACAAGGTCACATTAAATAAGCACATTGTCATTTACATGACTTTAATAAAACCAAATGGAGCCGCCTTTGTTTCTTAGGATGATTGATCCAATGTCTTGGGACACTCAAAATTTAGTCAAGATCTAAACAGTGTCACGCCGTTGGGAAGCTGCAAAAAAAAATAGCAGGGAGCTACACACCTTCCTTATAATGAATCGGCCAAGTTGTAATGCCCAGTGTGTGTGTGTGTGCGTGTGTGGTGTGGGAGTCAGTGTGAGAGTAAGGGTGTGGGGGAGTGGGTGTGGGTGATCATTTCTGTCTTCTCAGGGTAGAACAAAGACCCAGAAGCTAGCCCACTAACCCCAGCAAAACGAAGTATCTAACAAACCTACAGAAGAAGCACCCCAAAGAGTAGGCATGGCAGCTGTACTCAAAGCCACAGTCCACAGTCAAAGGCCTCCTCATCCCAGGGCCCTGGGACTGGTGATGACTCAAGACTTCACTCTCAGCTTAAGAGACACACAGGAGAAAAATCCAACAGCACTATTCACTGAGACAAAGCCATAGATGATCAATGAAGCCATGCTGAATTAAAAACACTATTGGCAATGACACAGCACTAGTGAATCTACAAAATCAAAAATTGTGTGTGTTTAACAAACAACAAACAGTGAATTAGGTTTAGCCAGAGTAGAAACCATTTATTATCAACAGAAACAAAAACAAGCACAAAACCAGGAAGTGTAGGAAATTTCTTCTGGTACCTTCCATGAGAAGCCAAGATACGTGATTAGGGCAAATATAGGTGCCTATACTCACAAGCCTCAGAAAGAGACTGAGAAGATGTCTGAACGCTGCCCCTTCCCACCCTCTAGTTCCTCAGCACTTAGACGATGGGAAAATTGAGACTGAATGGCTGTTCTCACTGTTGGGAATCTGTCGCTGCTGCCCGAGAGGAGAGAGGGTCAGGAAGATGCTTGGGTCTAGGGTGGAGAGGATTGGTCCAAGATGTGGCTTCAGAACACACCTACCTGCACAAGGGGATCTACTCAGTATCAGGCCCTAAGACACAGAGGCAGATCAGAGCTGTGCCGCTCGCACAAACATGAAGGGAAGCTGGAGTCACTGGCAGACATGAGCAAGGAGTATGTGGCCTGGGATCTTGAGACAGGGAAAGGACACAACCTGCTCCCGAGGGTTTGTGAGCTCAGAAAGTCAATTGCTGTTTTCAGTGCTTAGACTCTGGTATTAAAAATAAATATGGTAGCCGGGCGGTGGTGGCACACGCCTTTAATCCCAGCACTTGGGAGGCAAAGGCAGGCAGATTTCTGAGTTAGAGGCCAGCCTGGTCTACAGAGTGAGTTCCAGGACAGCCTGGGCTACACAGAGAAACCCTGTCTCGAAAAAACAAAAAATAAATAAATAAATAAATAAATAAATAAATAAATAAATAATGTTCATTCAGTGAGTACAGACACTTGCACCCAGGCCTGAGGACCAGAGCTGGATCCCTGGATCTCACAGGTGGCAGGAGAAAGCCCAGCTGCAAGAATTGCCCTGTAATATCACCCTGTGTACTGTGGGGTGCATGAGCGTTAGTGTACACACACACACACACACACACACACACACATTTGCTTTAAATAAATAAGTACATGAATAATTAATAATGTGATCCTAAGCTACTGAGTGAGCTTGAGGCCAGCCTGGGCTACATAAGACCGTTTCAATCATCATCACCATCATCATCATCATCATCATCCCACATTTACAACTCATTAAATGCTATTTGAAACAATGGCAGTTCTGAAACCCATCAGGTCTGAATACCTTTTCTACATTTATTTTTGCCTCTGTGACACTCAACTTTTTGCCTCTGTACAGTGGAAAGATTATACAATGGCACACTCCTGTCATATTCTATACTGAGTGTTATGGTGGCCATTGTGGCCACGAGATCCATGATCAGGACTTGATTTACTGTTTCATTGATGGCTACAGTCTAGACTCTGAACCTTAGACAGGAACAGAAAACACTCGTAATGCAAATAAAAGTTAAAGGTCTCAAGTTAGGTGTAACCACAGATTCTCAGAAGGCTGAGGCAGGAGGATCACTTGAGCCCTGAGTTCAAGTTCAGCTTTCCTCTACCTTCCTTTGTTCCTCCCTCCCCCTCCTCCCTGTTTTCTTTTATATTGCTGAGACACAATCTCTCACTGTACTTAGCTCAGAACTCACAGCAATCCTCCTGCCTGAGCCTCCCATGTGCGGAAATTACAGGCATGAGCCTGGCATGTGAGATACCATCTTTTAAGGGGAAAAATTGTGATATTTATAGCTTTTAAAACTGCAAACAGCACAGATGATGAGCCTGTAGCATTTAAACCATTGTCTGAATTAGCAAAAACCTTATCTCTGTCCCTGATGACTGAGTGAAGCTCCATCACTTGTAGCCCTGGTCTCCTTCTGATCTCACTGAGTTATGAGAATGTTGGTCGTCGTCATGAAAGAGAGCGGCAGAACGGGTCCCCTTTACCTGAGCGGAGAGCAAGCAGGCATGTGCTCAGAGGCAGTTGCATACCAACACTCTTGGCAATAGAAGCTTAAAACCCGGTAGTGGGTTTACAAGGTGAGAGTACCGGAGTTCAGAGCTGTGTGGGACTGCGGTGGGTAAAGAACAGAACACAGTACAACAGGCTGGCTGGCTCTAGAGATCTCCCATGTCTCATACAACATTTGTGCTTTGCAAGTGACATGCTCCTCGTTTCAAGATGACTTATCATCAATCTGTACACAGCTGGGGGTGGGGGGGACAGCCATCACTAAACACTAGCCACACACTCCAGTAAGCATGAGGTAGGAAGAGCTGGGACAGAAGAAGACAGGCGCAGAGCAGGTAGAGGAAGGAGTAGGAGTGAGGGAAATAGGTTGCACAGCAGGGAGACAGTGCAGGAGGAGGTGGCTACTGTCTCCTGGAGCCCCAACCATGACCTGGGTTCCTCAGGCCCTGGCCCCTGGCCCACACAGCCCTGGGGAATCAGGAGGAGTTCTTGTGTGTGGTCCTCTCAACCTCCCACTGAGGGAGCCTGGGGTGGCTGGGCTGAGCCTGGCAATCCTGGAGGAAATGGCTTGAGGCCCTTAGAAAGAGCCAGTCTTCTATAGGGCATCTCTGGAGTGGATGGAGACCTGATGCCAGCTCTCTTCAGATGACAACTCACAAAGAGGAAACTAGGGTGAGGAAAAAAGGTCCAGACAGGCTGGCTGGCTCTAGAGATCTCCCATGTCTCAGACAACCTGTTTGTCACAGCCACACTGCACATTGAATCTGGCCTTTGCCTTTACCTGGGATACTAAAATGTTCTCACTCCTTGCTGAAGGCCTGTCCTGACCTTTAATACCCCCTCCCCTGCCACCCCGTGTGCTTTTCTTACCTGTTTGTAAATCTGCAAGCCCGTGGCTGGGGTTCTTCTTCCCTGACCCTTTTATTGTTAGCATTATCTATCGTTATTTCCGTGTGTGTGTGTGTGTGTGTGTGTGTGTGTGTGTGTGTGTGTCCCTAAGGTTGGCCTGGTTTATGTTTGGCTGATCTGCTGTACTGCTTTGGTTTGATTTGGGGACTTTGCTGTAGTCCTGGGAATTGAACTGAGGGCCTTGTACATGCCAGGCAAGAGTTCCCCCTGCTGCTCCCCAGTCCAGGGTTCAGTTGTCAGGTTTGGTGTTTGTAGCATTGACTTCATCTCTTGCTTCTTCCCCTGAGTCTGTTTTTTGTTATTTTCACTAATCTCATGGACTGAAGTTTTAGCTGGTCTCACTTTGTTTCATTTTTGAGACCTTATCTCTTTAGGTAGCCCATGCTGACCTTGAGACTCACTGCATAGCCCAGGCTGGCTTCACTGTGAGGATGCTGGGATTACATGTGTGCACCACCACATCTGGCCTCACGTCATCTTCACGTCACTGTAAAGAGTGAGGACAATAAAGCTAGAAAGTTCTCCCTGGGCCCCACTTTGGCAAAATCTAACAAATCTGCCATCTGCTCACCCAACAAATGTTATTTCTAGTTTTATGGAAGTATGGTTGACAAGTAAAACTGTACACATTTAGGTTCTCATGTATGGTTACGTTTTGAAATTACTTGCACCATCAAGCTAATAAGCATAGAAAATGTTTCACCAAGTTACTGTGCCTATGAGTATGTGTGAGTGTGTGTGTATGTGTGTGTGTGTACATGTATGTGTGGTAGGTGGTAAGTGTGTATATGTGCGTGTATGTGTGCACGTGTGTATTATAACGTGTGAGGTCAATTTCACTTATAGAGCACATCATCACTGACCAGTCTCCATGGTCGACATTAAATCTCAAGAACTTACTCATCTCATACAACCAAAGGTGACTCCAGCTGACCTTCCCCAGCTCCTGTTAATCTCTACGACTCTAGACTATGAGTTTACCGCACTGAAGACTCCACAGGTAAGTGAGAACATGCGGTCACCAAACGTCTGAGTACTTACCTGTGTCAGGAACTGATGGCCTCTCTCTATTTGGTTCTAATCAGTGAACTTCCTATTATGGATTATTTATTCACTGGTGGATTCCTGTGGCCAGGTGCATAGACTTCTAAGGCTACCACTCAACGGCTCAATTGCTTTGTTATCTAGTCTGTGGGTGGCTGTCAAAATTTTAGAATACATTGGGATTTCCACTACTTACTCTTTTTACCTGAAGTATAATACCCACATAGTGAGGTGTACATACCATGTGTACAGTTTGATGTTTCCACCAAAGCAGGCACCAACATCCCTGCCACACAAGTCACAGAACATTCTCACACCCCAGAAATTAACATTCTCGAAATTTTCCATTTATAAATGTTGAGAATTCTTATAAGTGGGGGATATCTTATGATATTTACTCTTTAGTGTCAAGATTCTCTCTACACTGTTTGAAGATTCATTCATATTCATTTGCAGAAAACAACGGCCTGTTTCGTTTTCTCTGATGCATAGAAAGAAGCCTACTGTACAAATGTATTCTACTTTATGGGCTGAAGAGGTGGCTCTGCAGTTACAGGTACATACTGTGCTTCTAGATGACCCGGGACTGGCTCAGCCCATGTCTCCAGCTCTAGGGTATCCAACAACTCTCTCTCCCTCTCTCTCTCCCTCTCTCTCTCTCTCTCTCTCTCTCTCTCTCTCTCTCTCTCTCTCTTCTCTCTCTCTCTCTCTCTCTCTCTCTCTCTCTCTCTTCTCTCTCTCTCTCTCTCTCTCTCTCCTCTCTCTCTCTCTCTCTCTCTCATACACACACACACACACACACACATTTAAAACTCTCTGTAATCTGAAATAATGGCTCAGCAATTCTGCTCTTGCAGAAGAACCAAGGTTAGCTCCCAGCCACCTGTAAGTAACCTCAGCTGCTCCTGGGGTTCTGTCTGGCCTTTTTAGACACTGTACTTATGTGCACACACCCCACACAGACATATGTTCATATACATGAATAATGAATAATAAAATAATAAGAATAATGTTTTAAGAAACAAATTCACTACAGTTCAGTCATTCTCCATACCACTCCATTGCAAGACACTTAGGTTGCTAAGCACCCATGGCTGCTATTAAGGGTGCAGTTACAAACACTTTATGCCTCCAATATACATGCATGTATTATAGGACATATTTGGGAATACTAATTTTTTAATTTTAAAATCTTAGGGTTTTGTTGTTTGTTTGTTTTTTTTTTTTGTTTTTTTTTTGTTGTTGTTGTTGTTTTTGTTTTTTTTTTTTTTTGAGACAGGGTTTCTCTGTGTAGCCCTGGCTGTCCTAGAACTCACTCTGTAGACCAGGCTGGCCTCGAACTCAGAAATCCGCCTGCCTCTGCCTCCCAAGTGCTGGGATTAAAGGCGTGCGCCACCACTGCCCGGCTATTGGGGTTTTTTTTTTTAATCTATCACTTTAAACCTTATTTGAATCAAAGTAGAACAACAAAATTTTGTTACCACAACTATGTTAAATGGTTCGAGGCTTTACTGTACAGTAGTGTTGCCTCCAAAAGATCCCAAGTCCCAGATCTTCAGGCAGAGGTTCCTAAATTTTTACTTCCAGTCACTGAGTGTGTAAAAACTGTGACTCAGAGGTAGAGTGCATGTCTGTGGTGCTTGTCAACCTGAGTTTGCTCCCCGGAACACTGTGAAAGACCCACTGTGGTGGTTTAGATATGCTTGGCCCAGGGAGTGACACTATTAGGAGGTGTGGCCTTGTTGGAGTAGGTGTGGCCTTGTTGGAGGAAGTGTGTCACCCCTTGTTGGAGGGGGTGGGCAATGAGACTCTCCTCCCTAAGTACTTGAGAGCCAGTCTTCTTCTAGCGGCCTTCAGATGAAGATGTACAACTCTTGGCTCCTCCTGCACCGTGCCTGCCTGGATGCTACCATGCTCCCACCTTGATAATGGACTGAACCTCTGAATCTGTAATCTCAATTAAATGTTGTCGTTATAAGAGTTGCCTTGGTCATGGTATCTGTTCATAGCAGTAAAACCCTAAGACACCCACCATGTCCCCTCAGAAGCAGAACACAGGCATCCACGTGGCAGAAATCCCAAGGCAATTCTGCTCTCACCAGGTGTGAGAGGGTGGGTTAGCACATCCCAAAGAGTTCTAATTCCCTCAACCCCATTTAAGGGTAACAGATCAAACTGGGTCCACGCCCTGTGCACTGCCTCTGCTGTAAAAAGCCACAGAGAAAACTGGACAGTCTACCAGAGTAACTGGTCCATGTGGTTCCCTTACTTCCTGCTCATATGAAGAATGAAGGCTAACATGGCCAAGGACACATGGAGTCCACATCAGGGAAAAGCCACCTCACACTCTAAGAGAAGAGGTCCTGCACAGCAAAGGTCCTAGGTTCTAATCTCCTGGGAACACAGCACACTGAGAGAAGCCCTGTGCTATTCCTGTATGAGCCTGGACCAGGAAATCAGCCCTGTGGTCTGAAGGTCCTTTGCTACAAATGATGTCTCTGAGCCTTGGTTGCCTTATGATGAACATGGGGTTGTGGCTGGTGTCAGGAATCACATTAATATGCATGAAGAACCTGATGTGTGCCAAAAAGATGCATGTGACTTGTATGTCGAGGGTCAGATCAGGCAGGAAGTATCAGCATGCTACCTGAAATGTCATATAGGCTGAATGGTGGCTGAGGACCTGCATGTCTTGACTCTGAGTTCTCCTGGGAGAACATTTAATTGAACCCAGCCTGCACATCTCCATCTCTTCTATAATTTCTTTTAGGAGAAGCTGGGTTCATGCAGTGTCGATAAAGGGGCCAGAGGGTCCTCGAGAACTCTGTGTGAACTTGTAATCTTAAAGTAAATCAAACACGCTCGGCAAACCCAGAGTCACACCGTCCTTTGTATGTCTCTTTGAGCTAATAATCCATAAGACAGACCCCCTCTGGCAGAATCCATGTCAGTCTGAGCTCATAAGCGATGTTTGCAGACTGTTGCCCTTAAAATGACACGGGCATAGAAGGCCAGGGAAGCCAGTAGGAGCTCGCCCTTGACAGCATCTTGCTCTGTCTTTCAGGATTGGCTTGTGCTTAGCCCGTCATTCCTGGAAGCCAGACTTCTAGTCAATCTATACCAGACTTGCTTTGTGTATAACCGGGGCACCTCCCTGTCTCCATCCTGGTCAAAAGACCATTTTATCCCTGTCCATGAAATGAAAGTAGTAGACTGTCTCCCCAGGCTCTTTCAAACCAGAGTTCTGAAACTCCATTCTCTCTGTAGAGAACAGCGGTTCCAAGAGGCAGGCATCGTTCAGCCCACTGCACAGGCTCCAAGGCCCACCCAAAGCTCAGAGGAAAGCGCCAGAAAGCCACTTCTAAGTATATGTATGCACACACGAGTGTGTTTTCACGTGGGCCCAGAGCTGCACTTGTTCCTGGACGCTGCGCGTAAAGACTTGTTGGCCAGGCCAGGCCTGTTCCATGAAGGGGGAGAAGGAAGGAGGGGGGGACTGCACCTACATTTTTGTGCTGCTTACTGATGTCAGCTGCCGAAATTAGGCTCCCGGCTGCTGTGTACTTAGCTAAGCCTGAGTGACTCCAAACACGGGCAGTAGGCAGAACGCTCCCCTCCATGCTGACAAGCTCTTCACAGCTGGAATTCATCCTCACAGGAGTAATCACAACCTTTCTTATACACAAAAGCACATGCATGTGAAGACACACCCACACACTCGCTCACACCCGCACACCCATACACCCACACACCCGCACACTCAAGCACAGCATAGACCCCCTCAGGCTTCAGCTACTTTTGCCTTCCCAGAAGATTCTTACAATCCAGGGTCACTGTAGTTTGCCTTGCAACCCGTATAGTACTGGAAGACTCTACTTAAATAATGCTCATCCAGTCAGCCCCAGAGAATAGAAAAGAGTAAAATGGTTCCCCGTTTCTTAGGTGATAGTATAAGCCACAGAGACGTCCATGAAGTACCTAATAGATAAGTGTGCCCTAATCCACGGATGATACTACCCAAAATACAGACTTGCTGATTTCAACCTCAAAACACCTGTCATGCCCTCCCCCTCCCCAAACCAGATTAGCCTAATGTCCAGATACTCTGACTCGTGGTTCTAGAAGATGCTACGGGGAGGTATCTGTTCAATGCCTCCCATCAGTGGGTCAGATATTCAAGAAGCTGAGGCAGGTGGATAGCTTGAGCCCAGGCATGCGAGGCCAACCTGGGGAATATCTCCATCTCTACAACTTAAAATAGAATGACGGAGAAAGGACTGGGCACAGAGGGCTGGGTTCACACTCCGGTCGTGTGCTTGCGGGTGACATGGCTTGTTGCAGGCACGCTCTGTAATCGCTCCAAGGCTTAGGTCTGTCACTTGTTGTGAGGAGGGCAGCAGTCCCTCTTGCTGGGCAGTGTGAATGCCTCCATCTATAAACTGTTCTGTAAAGGTGATGATTGTCTTCTCTTGGAAGGAGAGTAGGTGGTCGGTCGAGGGAGGGGCCGCTGTGGCCCACACTGGCATGGAGCTGTCTCTTGTTGAATCCAAGTGCATATACTGTGCTCACAGCTTTGTCACAGCCCCCTCAGGGGTAGTAGATGCTTTCTGTACAGTTGCCACTGTCACCTGGACCCCGTGGCAGAGGGTTTGGAACCCTGAGTTGAAAGGACATTTATCAGAAAAGGAACTACACCAAGTGAAGAATAGGGTCCCCGGTTCTTTCTGCCTCAGGTGTGCTGGTAAGCCTAGGTGAGTTGCTTCACCACTCTGAACTAAGTGGCCATCGATCCCATGTAGACTTCTCTTATTTGGAGTGTTAAAAATCAAATACTAATTTAAATACATTACTTTATTAAGGAATCAAGAAGCCCAGGAGTGGAGCTGGCTTTGGGAGGTCTGAGGTCAGGGCTCAGACACCAGCAAGATTCACCTCTTTTCTCTAACAGCTGCTTCCTTCTGTCCTACCACAGAGGTGCTCTGTGGGGTGATCACATGACTCCAATAGTTCTGCAGCCGGGTTTTCCAGCAGTGAAAGGACCCCGAGAGAGCGCTGTGCCTTGATTGTGTCAGTGTCTGGGATAGTCACAGTAGGCTGGAGCTGGAGGACCTGGGAGGCCCAGCCTGGGTCAAGTGCTTAGCCCTGAGGAAACAGGAAAGGCTGAAGCTGGGTTTTCTGTTCTGAGTGCACGTGGGTATGTAGGAGATCGGCTCTTTGCACTAGGATGGACGGCATGAAGCCACTTCCTCAGGGTGCCTTTGGCATCGTGTTTATCCTAAAACACACTCTTTGTAGAAACAACACAACTTAATACAGTTTAATGCTAACTAAATCCAGCTTCCTCAGCTGCTGTTGGCAGAGCTTACACTGTGTTCACAGTAGACAAGACCACGGCATCTAGGCGGGCTTCCTGGAGGGGCCATCATAAGTCTCCCTACACCCCCTCCCATCCCCGAGCATCTCCTCAACCTCAGCGACACCCTTCTTCTCCATTGGCCCTGGCAGATCTCAAGGAGACAGCAGGCATGAGCCTGAAGCAAGAATGATAGTGTTGGAAGGGACAGACCTCTGGAATCACACAGCCCAAGAGAGGACAAGAATCTCATGCAGCACCTTCAGCCCTGTGCATCTGCTACATCAGTGATAAACAGAGGGTTAAATAAGGGCGTGGGAGTGTAGCCAGTGGTAGAGCGCTTGTCTAGGATGCACAAGGCTCTGGGTTAAATTCCGAGTTACACACACACACACACACACACACACACCACACACCACTGAATGAGCAAATATTTGAATCCAGGCCTCCTGATATCTAGGCCTGTTTATATCTGCCATGCCAGTCCACATCCCTCAAATATAGAAATCTTACATCTTCCTGATGTAAAGTCCTTCCTCATTCTAGAAGTTGCATCAGGGGCTAGGGGAAGGAGAGAGTAGGGCTGCAGGCTTGGGGAGTGTCCACAGTCCCTGTGACAAGTTCACCGGACAAAGGGGGCAGGCAGGTGGAGTGGCTTGGAGAGGGGCGTGTCATTATCTGCATCTGTCCTCTTAGTTCAGTTTGGTGTCCTTTGGAGACAAGGTGACTCCATTCACATTTGATGGACAGGAGGGTTTCTGAGAGATTCCTCAGTGCTCCAAGCTCAGAAGCTCAGAGAAGGCAGGTGACCTTCTACAGCTCAGTTTTCAGTGACTGGTGTGGGATTGATATGCCACCCCTTCTGTTTCTCCAACTATCTGTTGCAGACAATTCACTTCCTCGGCACCTGTTGCTCTGCCTGGGGTGTCTTCCTGAGGGACATCCCCAGCAAGCATCCCCAGCACTGTTGCTGGGCAATCCACAGAGTGCCTCCCCACAGTGTGTAACCTGAGGTGATGGCTACAATGTCTTACCACCCGACCCCACAACAGGGTCATCCTGAGGCTGCTCAGACATATGCCGGCTCCACACCCCCAGCAGTCAACTTAACCTTCCAGAGGCTCTTGTTTCATTAACAACTCCCTTTGCTTCCCTCTCTACTTCCCCCACACCGTTCTGGTATCCCTTCCAGAGGAACTGCCTCCATTTCAACCTTTGTATCAGCATCTGCTTATAGACTAATGTGATTCCGGTTTTCTCTTCTTCCCTTGTGGTGTCCAGGCACCGCTGCACACGGGCAGGAAAGGATGAAGCGAAGTCTGGACAGGTGGGTCAGCAGGATCCTGGTCCCTCAGTGAGTGCCGGGGAGCTGGGGGCGTGTCTCTGAAGATTTCAGGGTTACAGATCTTTTAGAAAACAGCTGTCTTAGATAATAGTCAATGAAACTGTGTGTGCTTGTTATTCAGGATGGACAAGGACTATATAAACCTTGAAAAGTAGGAAGGAGGTCTTCTGAAACTTTCATTGGCTGAGGCTTAATGTTCTGGGGAAACTTCATTCGCATGGGGAAGTGTTCCAGGAAGTTGAACTGGCAGTCTCACCAAGGATTACGTGATATTCCTCAGGTAGAGTGTTGGGGTCGGGCTCCCCAGATAAGGTAGAGAAGAGGAAGTCTTGTTGGAAAGGGAGTCTCCATTTTGCACTGAGCTCAGGGGAGCTGTCCGGATGCCATAGACTACGACTTTTAAATAGCAGGATCTTCTAACAGAATAACCCAAAGGAAGGCAACTGCCTTCTTTAAAATATAAAAACAAAACAAAACAGTTCATAGGCCTGTCATTCCAGGAGACTGGGGCAGGAAATTCACAAATTCAAGGCTAGCCTGAGCTAGTGAGACCTTGTCTCAGTAAACCAAGGACCGGGAGGGTTGATCTGAAGTGGGCCACTGACCTAGTATGGACATGGTCATTGCTTCCACATACCACAGAGGGGTGGGACTGCTGACTAGTGACAAACAGTATACAAAGCACAGGATGGCTTTATGCCTCCTCAATGCCCACTGCTCCTTTTTGGGCCCCACCCTTGCCAGTCTGACCAGTTTCTCCATCATCCATTAAGGAGTGGGCACCTGTGACCCTGAGGATGTCACAGGCCACGCTGCCACGATCCAGCACCATCCAGGGCTTGACTCCCTCCTGAACCCTGCCAGCAGTTCTTGAGGTTCTGACAGGTAACAGGGATGAACTGTGTGTGTCCTGCTTCCCCGACAGCCTCCTGCTCTGACTCTGTTCCACACACCAACCTGGAGTTAGCTCTCTTAGCCCCTGAGTGACTTCCAGGATAACCTATGTCTCCCCACCCTGCTCTGGGTGTGAGGATCAGGACCACGGGGGTCACAGAAAGCCATAACTGGGGAGAGCATCAGGGCTGGGCATCCTGCCTGAACCCCCATTGTGGGAGGACACAGACTGGCAGACAGGTTTTGTCCAAGCTCACACAGTGCAGCAGGAATGCAATCTGACCCCAGCATTTTCTTTATTTCTCAGGTCTGTGTTTTTCTTCTTCTTGTCAGACTATACGGAAGGAAGCAGTGTGGTGCAGAACAGCAAGGAACCAGATTCAAGGACGTTGACATCGCATCTGCTGTTATCTGTGGCCTTTAACAGGTACCATGTGCCTTGGTTTCTAAGACTATGAGGTTAGAGATGTTGGCAGACCTGACAGGGAGTACTGTGGTGGAAAGCACCTGGTGTTAATAGATGCTCACTAAACACCAGTTGATGCTGGACCTAAGGATTCCTCATTTCACCGTGGGTGATACTCTGAGGGGGTCAGAAATCCCCTTGTCATCTTCATAACCATTCCTGGAATGCTCGCAGCAGACATGATGGGGAATTTCCAGACTTCCCGGTTCTGCTGCAGTGTGGAAAGAGGTGTGAGGAAGAAAGGAAGGGTCACGCCAGAGGAGCTTAGAAATGGCTGCTGGAACAGCAGGCAAGCTGATGTGAGGCAGGACTTCTCAGAGCCTTTGCTGCTGGTGTGCAGACTGCCTGGTGGTGACAAGGGATGTCTCAAGACAGAAAGGCCACCTGGCTGGCCAGGAACCATGGATCTTTATTTTATACCGCCATTTACAGAGTGTGATCTTCTACATGTTCTTGACCTTTGTATCAATGTCCCTTGTGTTAAATGACAGAGGGAGTGGAGTTCTGGAGTGTACTTGTAGTCTGATGGGTTGGGACCTGAAAGAGTTCTACCCTCAGCTTCTGGCTTGTGACTGTTGGCCAGCTCTGGCCAAAGACAGTCCTTGGAACAAGACAGGGGGTCCCAAGAGGGGCCACATCTGACAACAGTTCTAAAGCTGTCGTTCAGTCTTGCTCTTGAAGGGAAGGAGAAATAGAAGAGACTGGAACCACCTGCCTGCAGAGAAGACAGGGCAGCCATCCTCCCCTGACACCTCCTGTGGCTGCAGTGGGGACAACCAATGGCTAGGGATTAAGTATGGGCCTGGCATTCACCTATACCACCAGCAGGATAGGAAATAAGGCAAGCTCTGCTGGACAGGGTAAGCATGGACAGGGGCAGTGCCCAGAGCGAGTCTCAGCACACAGAGGCAGTGGGAAAGGCCTACCCTGGACTGGTCTGCAGACTGCACAGCAGGCCCCACAGGCTGGCCAGCCAGACCCAGAGCCCTCTCGAACGGCATGAAGTGTCCAGTGGTGCCTGCGAAAAGCAGTGGTTCTCCTACACAAAGTGGATGGCTACAGGAAGGTGGGCAGGCTGGAGGACAAGTCCATGTCAACAGGCGCCAGCCCCTGAGGGCTCTGGGAAAACAACACATTAATTCTCTGCCTCACTGCAATCTTTCCACCTAATCCTCACCCTGGGCCTGCAGCACCATGCTCCTCTAGGAGGAAATGGCCTCAGTGGCTCCAAAGGACAGTGGGCCAGAGCTCATGGCTCAACCCTAGTGCTAGGATTCTAGGCACACAGCCATAACCCTCCGTCATCCCTGAACCTTAAAATCTGCTTGGGAATGATCGACAGTAAGTGAAGTTCAAACACACACACACACACACACACACACACACACTCATTCACACACGTGTACACATGCACATACAGAAGTTACATAAAGCAATGTTAGTGCTTATAGATACACTACAAAGGACAATAGAAGTCCAAATTCATTTCAAACTAGTTTCCCAGGGGCAGTGTGTGTGTGTGTGTGTGTCTCACATCCCACAGGGTAACTACTGCATACTGAACCCACTTTGCCATCTATACTAATATTGATTCAATGCTTTTCTTTATATCAAGCAGCTTAAGTAGAAAGTTTAGTCCTTTAGTAAGCAGTGTCTGTGAAGTCATTGGGATTTATGTCCTCTAGATTCAACAGACATGTGTTCCAACCATAAAAATTTTCCCTACAACTTAACATTTTTTTTTTGAGACAGTGTCTTGCTCTGTATTCCATACCTGCCTGAAAGACACTATGTTGCTCAGGCCAGCCTGGGACTCACGATCCTTCTGCTTCTATGTGCTGGATTACAGGCAAGCACCACCACACCCTTACATTCCCATAGCCCTTAACACCAGCTCGGGCGTGACTGGTGATAAGTAAGGCTGACAGATGGAGTCAGAGTCTTAGCTCCCTTCTCCTGGGATCTGGGTCTACAGTGCTGAGCCTACTGTGTTGTTGATTCCAAAATTCTCGATATTCATCTAAGTCAGATCTTCAAGACTCTTCTGATTTGGCTGGCTCTTCCTCACCCCTGAGGTTCAGGCTTTTATCCAGTCCCTAGAGTCCCTGTGATGACCTCCTCTTTGTCATGTCTGCCCACCTCCAGTCCTGCAGCCAGGGCATCCTTCCTGCCAAGCGAATCTCTGGTGAATGTTAATGATAGTTGTGGTCTTTTAAAGGTACAAGTTTAATCATGTCTCCTCACTGCATCAAAGCTTTGCAGCTTCTCTCATGGCCCACAGGATTAAATGCATTTCTTATTATTATCATGGCTATTTAATGTGTATGGGTGTTTTGCCTCTGTGTGCGTGCATGTGTGTGCACACACACACACACATACACAAACACGTGCACGAGTGTGTGCCTGTTGTATAACAGTTTCCTCTGAGATTGAAACTGTTCTTCCTGCAGGAAGTTCCTTAAACAGAAAGGTAAATAACTCAAAAACAGATTTAGGAAGTCCCTGAAACTAATCAGATTCACTAGGCCCCTCCCTGTCAAATAAAAGTTAAAAGTCCCTCTCAGATGAAAAAAGTGGAGTTGCAAAGAAGACTTTGAGACCAGACCAGCTGACAGAGAGAAGCAGAAACTGGCAGAATTGCCTGGAAGAACTTAGAAAGGACATGCTCCGGTCTTTTGAGCTGTCTACAAGCTGTGCAGTGTGCTCCAGATTTCCTGGCTTTGGTGAGCTGTCACAGTGCTGTGGTGGGCTTTGGTAAGGCAGCTGACTTTGAGTCATTTCTGTTTCTATAATTAACTCACACTCCCCAAGTAACCCCAATAAAACTGATTAGTTTATCAAGTTGTTCCTTGGTGTTTTCTGTTCTTCAGTCCACTGTGGGCTCCCTATCTGGGGTGAGTAGGTGTGTGTTTGTGTCTCCCCAGGAAACATTGCATCATTTAACAGCACATAACCTATGTGTCTAGTGCTTGAAAGACCACCAGAGGGCACCGAAATCCTGGAACTGGAAACTGAATTGTAAACCAACATGGGAGTGCTGGGTCCTCTGCAAGAGCAGCTGGTGCTCTCAACCCCTGAGCCATCCCTCCAGCCCTCAGAGGTATTTCTTTAACCTTCTATGAAATGCTGTTTCTGGCCAGCTCTTGGCTGTGTTTCCTGTAATTTACCAGGGTTCTCTGTGCTGCAGGGGTGTCCGCATGTGCCACATGGTTTTGTGTCTGATTCTGTGTACAGGGCCAGTCAATTCAAAGTGCAACAGCCTCTGAGCAGGGAGTGAGGATGGTTATATGAAAGATAGAAAAAGATGCAAGATACAGATATGGGAGGCTGCAGGTCGATACCACACCAGCAGCAAGTGTATTTTTCATAGCCTTTTTATACGACAGTACCTTGGAAAGCAAAGCCACAAGCCAATGGAAACAATTTCCTGAAATATACACATAAGACATCTGTTCCCATCCAAAGCACCCCTGTTCCTTCTACCAAGGTCAATCGAATTTTCAGCCCCTCACCTTGAGCCTCTCAAGTAGGTCTCTGGAAGAGCAGCCAGTGTTCTTAACCCCTGAGCCATGCCTCCATCCTTCCTCTCATCATTCCATGCCTCAGCAGGCCAGGAAATCTGCCAACAGACCCTGACCTGCCTTGACTCCACCTGGCAGGCAGACTTTTCTTTTCTTTTCCTTTCTTTCTTTTCTTTTTCTTTTTTCTTTTTTCTTTTTTAAAAACTCTCCTTCAGAGAATCGGCAAACAGCTCCTGACAATTCTAGCTCTTCTGCCAGGTCTGCTTCCTCTGCCCTTACCTCCACCCCCTGACCTCCAGTGTCTTCCAAGTCAAGATACTACTCAAATGTGTCAAAAGTCATGGTTCAGTTCAAACATCTTCGTTATTCTGAGGGTTGGTAGGTGCTTCTGCCTGGGTTGGCCTGGCACACACCTGGGACCTCCAGTGAGATGGAGGATGACCTGCGCAGCCTCAATCTGTCTTGGCATGATTGAACCCTCCTGTGGGCTGGCGTGGACTTATGAAGAGGACTCAGGAGTGTACCAGCAGTAATACTAAATATAAGTGTGTACCCAAGCATCTGGTGTTTGCCAGATCTTTGCTTACATCAATCACACTGGCAAATATCCACCAGCCAGAGCAAGTCACATGTCCAAGCCCAGACTGCAGAGCAGCTGAGGAGAGCAGCCAGGCCCTTGCAACGGCAGCCAGCTGTTGAATACACAGTCCCTGCATTCCTTTTGCAAGGCACCATCTGATCTTTTCTATGTTGGAAAACTCATTTTATCTTCCCAAGTTACTTCTTTTCTAATAATATCACCTTTCTTTCTTTTGAAAAACTATTCTCTCCTGACTTCAACTAAAATCTGTCTTCTAGGCACAGGAATGGAGTAAACTGGGTCACGGTGTTGCATCTCCTGGGCTATGATGATTGGTCCACAAATCAATCATGTGACCCAAAACAGGCTAATCAGTGTTTTGTTAGAACTTTAAATTGGAGCTGAGAGTAGAGAATCCTCTCCTCCCTATTGAAAGTATTAGGACTGAGCCCAGGACTGGCCAGCCATCATACAACCATCCTAACCAACCATCTGTGAATGTAATTCTGGGTGGGGGCAGTGCTCTACTCCAGCCCTTACTCTGAAATAACTGTAGGATGTTTCTACACCAGGCCTCTCTAGACCCTTTTAGCTCCCAAACAAATGACATGGAGACTTAATCAATGTATGAACAAGCTGCAAGCACTTAGCTTGGCAGTTCTGAGTGTTCCAGTCCTACTAGGCTACCTACTACCCACCCACATGCCCCATTACTTGCCATCTGGTCTTGCCCTGGCTCACTCTGGTCCATGTGTGTCCTCATGGCTGCTCTCTCATCGTAACCTCATGGTGAATCCTCCTGGTCCATCCCCTCCTTCTCTCTCTCCTGACTCTTTCCTTGGGCCTCCTCCTCCATGATTAGAAGTCCTGCCCTATTCTCTTCTGCCCAGCTAATTGGCTGCTCAGCACTTTATTAACCAATCAGAGGTGATGGAAAACAGTTTTTTATATAACATTGAGACCAGAGATGCTAGACCTTGCCAACCTGCAGACGGCAACCAAATGTCTGGGCATAGAAAACAGCATCTTAATGCACACTGCACAAAGCCACCCCTTATCATTCACCTCTCACAGCATTGCTGCTGTGCCTCTCTCAATGAAGTGAAGATCAGTGAAGACGAAGACTTGAGACCAGCGAAGTGTTGCAAGGCTAGCTATGCAAGCATGCTGTTATTGTCCATTGTGTCCTATTTATACTCTCTCCAAACATCACGTGTCCTTCCACAGGTCTTGCCTTAGCAAAACACGTGTAACTTTAATTGCTTCAAATCCTACTTTTAATGATGGTTCCTAACCACTTATAACCTCCCTTGTAACCTATCACCCACCAGAGGTAGTGGAAAAGAAAGGATACTGGGGGGCGGGGGTGACCAATTTAGAAAGGTTCTTTGGAGCAACTCCCGTCTGTGTTGTCTGGAAATCAGCAGTTCAGTTCACAAGTTAGCAGGCAGTGGCAGCTCAATCTACTCGCAAACACCTCACGGATACACCAATAGTCCAGTTCAGTAGAGTCGGGTTAGCAACAGCAGTGACATGATCTATCAGAGACAGCCAGGCCTCAGCTTCAACTCGAGTCAGCAGGAGGGACCAACAGGAATATCAGAAGTTCTCTGACCGTGTCTCTCTCAGGGAAGTGAAGATCAGCGAAGACTCAAGACCCACAAGCATTGCACAGCTAGCTGTACCAGCAAGCCAAGCTCTGTCTCCATCACTCCGTGGAGTCCTATTTATACCCTCCACACATCACGTGTCCTCCACGTGCCTTGCCTCAGCACGTTGCATCCAATCAGCCCGAGTCCCTGGAAGTCGAAACAAACTGCAGTACACCAACAGAAGTTTTTGGTGTATTTCTCTCTATGGAGTCCCAACAAATGCCTCAACTATGTAATGTAAGGCGGACCAATACATGTGTGTCATTAGCAAAGAATCTTTCATCATGTGTCCTTTCACGTGCTCGGCTTAGCAGAACAGCCTCTCTCCTGTGTTTGTCTGAATGCTTCAGAGAAACATTCCTTCACGAGTCTGTCTTAGCCTTTCCCATCTGTGTCCACCTTAACAAAACGTTCCTTCATGTGTTGGCCCGGCAAAACACCATCCAACTGACTTTTCAAAGAACCCTTAAGTTTCCACTTCACATGTAAGTCTGTATAAGCAAAACACCACGTGAGTCTGCATTATCTGAAACTTCCACTTCATATGTCAGCACAGTAAAGGATCTATATGTCAAATCTATAGCCAACTGTACTAACTGGCAAACAAACAAACAAAACCAAACCCCCGAGAGCATTTTCCCTAAAGTCAGGGACAAGGGAAGGGTGTACTTGCATTAATACAACGTTTAATGTCTTCATCAAGGCTGTGAGATAAATAAAAAAAAATGGAAGGAATACCAACATGGAAGGGAAAAAGTCAGTGGAGCCCTTTTGAAGATGACATGATTCTGTATACAAAAGACTTTACGGACTCCACAGAAAACCCGCAAGGCCTCATAAACACATTCAACAGAGTGCGAGGATACAAAAACCAGCCACTTTAGCTGGGGACATCTCCCAGTCATTGCCCAGTCTTAAGTAATAGTGCTTGCTCAGCTCAGATCCCCATTACCCACATAAAAAGCAGTGAGTGCCTGTGTCCCAGCACTGGAGAGGTGCAGGCAGAAGGTGTCTGGTGTTTGTTCATCAATCAGTCTGTCTGAATCGGTGAGTCCCAGACTCAGTGAGAAAAATAACCTAAAAACTATGGTGGATTCTGGGGCTGAGGCTATACCTCAGTTTTGTAAAATGCTTGTCCAGCATACACAACATCCTGGGTTCAAACGTCAGCAGCACATAAACTCATTGTAGTGACAAAATGCCCATCTCCCAGCACCCTAGAGGGAGGTGGAAGCAGGAGAATCAGGAGTTCATGGTCAGGTCAGCAGAATGCAATTAGTAATGGTATCAGTGGTAAAGACACCTGCAGCAAAGCCTGGCCTCTTAAGGCAGGATCCCTGGAGCCCACATGATGGAAGGAGAGAACTGATTTTCCACAGATTATCCTGTGACGCTCACAGGTACAGCATGGTAAGTGCATACACGTGCATGTACACACAGATACATACATGTTATACATATGCATATAAAGTTAAAGTTAAAAACCAGCTCAAGGGTATCCTCTGCTACATAGAGTGTTTGAGGCAGATCTCAGTTACGGGAGACCCTATCTCAGCAAAAGAAAGCACCTTCCTGGAAGATGACTATCGATAAGTCATTCAGAGCAGATTCATTCTAACAGACAGGGGTGCCCTGGACACACCTTCAGTGGAAGGCGTTAGTCTCACTTTTTGGTCTTTTTTGCAGGCTCTCTAACAAACACCTCTGGAAAAAACAACTGGATCTCTACAGGTAGAAAACGAGAGAGAAGCTGTCTCACATATCCCAAACCTTGCACAAAACTCAACTCAAACACCATGATGCAAGATGTGAACCTTTAAACTGTGCGAGGAAAAACCCAGGTAAAACTCTTAAAGAGGTATATAGAGGCAAGGACTTTCTCAAAGGGACTTTTACTAGCACAGGAAATAATTCCAAGAATTGGTCAGCGGGATCAGCTGAAAGTAAACTTCTGAACAAGAATGAAAACAATGAGCAGAGTGAAGAGACGCTGCCGAACTGGAGTTCCATTGACATCTCTAATTCATAAAAAAATGAAAAATTAGCAAATGCCAATAAACAGCCAACACATGGCATCATAACCCGAATAAGTGGTTCTCAGAAGAAACACAGCTGGCCAGTACATGCTCGAAAGTGTTTAAACATCCTTAGCCGTTTGGGAAAGTCAAAACTCCTTTGAGAGTCCAGCCTCAGCCCAATCAAAATGGCTGCCATCAAGAAAAATCACAGGGCTGGAGAGATGGCTCAGCAGTTAAGAGCACTAAACTGCTCTTCCAGAGGTCCTGAGTTCAATTCCCAGCCTGCCCTTTTTCACCATCTGCAATGGTGTCTGAAGAGAGCAATGGTGAACTTAAATAAATAAATCATTAAAGAAAAGAAAAGCACACATGCCACTAAGGATGGGGGAAGGGAAACCCTTACACACTGCTGGTAGGAATGCAACCTGCTGCCATCACTGTGGAAATCAGTGAGGGGGCCCCTCAAACACTAAAAACAGAACAAAGACAGGGCCCCGTCAATCCACTGCACACCTGAGGTCTCCCAGCACACACCACCGAGGTGCTTGCATATTTGTGTTTCTTCCTCCACTATACACAACACTAAGAAACAGATTCAATCTTGATGCTGGTATCAGACAAGAGATAAACAAGACCTGTTCCATATGCACCAAAGAATTTCATTCAGCCACAAAGGAAAATGAAATTATAAAAATATGCAGGAAAACGGGTGAAACTGGAGATCACTGTGTTAAGCAAAATAAGCCAGACTTAGAGGAATACTGGGTATTTTCTCTCAGATGTGGAGCCTAGATTTAAGAGAGAGGAGGGCCCGTGTATACATATGGGGGTGGGGAGGCCGGAGGGGTCATGAAAGTCAAAGGACCCCGAGTGGGGAACAAGCTATCTGAAAGAAGGCTGGAGAAAGCAAAGGAGACAATAATGAAATACATGTGCTGTGAAAACAGAAGGCAGAACTATTTTGAAAGAAGAGAGGGATTAGTACGATGTGGGCAGGAAAGATGAGGAAGACAGAAGAAGATGAATAAAAATAAAGTATAACGGTGGTGTGTGGTGTATGCTCTGTGTGTGCCTCTGTGTGTGTGTCTGTGTGTGTGTGTGTAAAGCACATTGCTTTACACTTTAACTTAATTTTTTAAAAAATATGCCCATCTTTTTCTCCTCCTGTAACTAAAAGTATATCTTTATACAACAGACATAAAACAAGACAAGACATGCTGTCCACTAGTGACTTAGGGATCTAAGTCTATCCTAGTATGCAGATTTCTGTGTCATCTCTGAATAAAAACTACAACCCACCCCCCCAAAAAAACCATAGCTCATCATCCTGACTGGTACCCACGATCAAGTCCTCACATGGACTCAGCATGCCAGAGCCACTCCATCACCCTACAGGTACTCAGCTAGCTTCTAACAGCTCTGCAGGAGAGTCTGCAGCAAACCATGCCCCAGCAGAATAGAGACAGACGTCAAAACCAAGGCTTATAGAGTGTGCCCCAAGGTCACATGCCTATGAGTGGCAGGGCTGGGCTCATGAGGCTCCAAGGACAGGTCTCCCAGTTTGCTTTTTAGCACAAGTACATTGTGTTTTTCTACAAGGATTTCCTACAGGTCTGTTTTAATCTCTGCAAATACTCTATGTCTTTGTTGGAAGGCTCCCACTTCATATTTTAAGAAACTGGGCTACCTGGACTAAAGCTGGTGCCTGAGAGATGTCTTAACCATGTTTCAAGCTCTACCCGGGACAGGCCACATTCCACACCTGATCCTGTAAGCCAGGTCTCAAGCTAGAGGAGAACAATCATGTCAGAAAAAAGATCTGGGGACAAGAGCCCAGAGTCAGCACTGCAAAAAGACCCAAAAATGAGACCAACATGCCTTCCACTAAAGGCACGTCCAGGGCACCCCTGTGTGGATAAATGAATCTGCTCCCAAGAGCCATAGTTTTTTTTTTTGTTTGTTTGTTTTGTTTGTTTGTTTAAAAAAAACATTTACTGCTTTATTTAATCTGTACGTGTGTGTGCCTGAGTATATGCATACACACCAGTCAACGGCAAATGCAGAGACTCATAACTAGCCAAGAGTTGAGAATAAATGATTGTTGACTATGCAGCCATAAGAGGAGCATCTGTATAATCCCCACCATGTCTCAGGAAACAGAAGCACCAAAGCAAAGGAGAGAGCAGTGCTCAACATCAAATTTCAGCGGTGGCATGGCTGTGACATGCCTGAATTCACAGCATTCAGGATTACATGCATACTATCTGCATAACATTGGGCTTGTCAACATGCAATCATGCCAGCAGGAGGCGCTCATGGGAACCCTCCTCCCTGAGACTCTAAACTCAGTTAAAGGTTGATGTGCTGTGTCAGTGGTGTAGCCATTAGTAAGCCATGCTCTTGTTAACAGCCCTAATGAAACACACACACACACACACAAATGCACACACACATGCTGCACTCACACACGCACTCACACATGCATGCACGAACATATACACACAAGCACATGCATGCACACACATACTCACACTCACACACATAGACCTGAAAATAGAAAAGAGGGCAATTGGGAAAAAGGAAGATGAGTAGCAAGGAGATGCACACATTTCATACATGCATGAAAATGTCATAATGAAGCTCACGCTGTGTGTGATTAATATACACAATTAAAACACTTTTAAAAGCTGAAAAGGAAGATTGATCTAGGGAGTGAGGCCGACACCCCCTCCAGGCTAGGTGCTGCTGGGAAAAGGCAGATCTACAGACTGCTACGATTGGTCTTCCCATCACTCTTCTTTACTAACTAAGAAGGTCAGAAGCAGTGCTCTGAGGGAGGGGAGGGAGGGCGGAGGGGGGAGGGAAGAAAGGACAGTAGGAGGGAAGGAAGGAGGGAGGGAGGGAGGGAGGGAGGGAGGGAGGGAGGGAGGGAGGGAGGGAGGGAGGGAGGCCTGGCCACTTTGCCCAGGGTTTTCCCCACCCCTGGCCCCCGGGGCTCCCCTTTCCCCTTTTCCCCTGAATCAGTTTCCTCCCCCCCTCCTTCCCAATGCTTGCTCCCTCTTTCCCCTTACCACTCTGTGCAACCCTTCAACTTTCCCCTTGCTCTCCCCCAAAACGCCAGCCCCCCCTGCCCTAAAGCGGTTTGCTACGAGGGAAAACTCCCCCAAGGCCCCCATTTTCCTGTCCCCCCGTTTTCCCCCCGGGGGGAAGACCTTTCCCCCTTCAAACCCCCCCACCAGGTTCCCCCGTGCCCACCTGGTAAAAAGAGCCCCCGGGGGGAAGCCTTGGCCCCTTCCCCCTCCCCACGCCGAGGCAGCCCCCAAACCCCCCCATCCAAAAAGCCCCTGACTGGACCCCGATGTCCCTAAGGGGCGGCAACAGATTGCCTTTTGTCCCAAGGAACCGGCGCCCCCGTGGTCGCCACAGACCCCAAGGAAAACCAAAAGGTGCCCATCCCCTGCGCCAACACTTGGGGGGCCCCCAGATGACCCGGGGTTCCCCATTGGGTGAAACCGGTGAAAAATTTTGGCCCCTCCCCTCTTTTTTTTACTTCCCCACAGTGACAACTGCAAAAATTGAAGTTTTTTCCGAGGCGGGAGTGTCTGCCCCATTTTTCCCTTTTTTTTGGAAAAAGGGGAAACCTAGCCCTAGGCTTTATTGCCTGCAGTAGCTCCCCCCAAACCCCAATGGAGGGCTTATACCGGCCCCTTTCCGGGTTTAAATCCGCTCCTCTTCCGCTTTCACCCCAAACCCCCATAATTTTTCCCCAACCACAGGGGTGCAAAGGAAAAAAAACAAACCAAATAACCCCCAACCAACCCCCAACCCCCAAAACATGCCCGTGAAAAGGGCCCCCCGGGGTCCCCCCAAAATTAAACTTTCCCCTTTCCCCCCCCACCCATATGGGGAAAAATTGATATTTCCCCCCCCTTTCCCCCCCCCCCCGCCCCCCCTTCCAAAATGCCCCTTCCCCCTGCCCGGAGCCTTCTTTCCCTTCCTTCAACCCCCCACCCGTTCCCCCAAAACCCGTCCCTCAGGACTCCCGAGAAGACCCTTGCCCCCCAGGGAAACTTTCTGGAAAACCCCCCTTCCCACCCCCCGCTGGACAAGTTTCTTTTCCCCCGGTCTGAACTTAAAACCCCCCTTTTACAGGTTTAACCCCTTTTTTAAAAACCCCAAATGGAGAACTTTTGAGGGCGTCATGCAAAATTTCTCTTTTAAAAACCCCCTTTCCCCAGCCCCCTAACCCTGTTTTCCCCAGTAGGACCCACCTTAATATGCCCACCCCAAAACCCAAAAATTCTCCTGGTTCCCCCCCACCTCAGATCCTTTGTCCCTGGACCAAGGCCCCTGGCCCCCAACCCCTCTCCCTCCTCACTTTCCCCCTTTTTTTAAATTTTCCCCTATTCCCCCCCCCCCCCCCCCCCCCCCCCCCCCCCCCCCCCCCCCCCCCCCCCCCCCCCAAAAAACCCCCCCCCCCCCCTTGGTTTAAGTGTCCCCTGCTGGGGAAAAACCCCCTTTTTCCCAGGTTTTGGGGCCCCCCCTTTTCCTGCCGGGACCAAAAAAATAAAAGCAGCCCAAAAATTCCCCTTAAGGCCAAAAATTTTTTGGGCCCGGGGAAATTCGGGGGGCCAGGTATTACCCCGGGACCCCACTTTTAGCCCCCTTGCCCCAAAAAAATTGTTTTTAAGGGCCAAAACCCCTTTGCCCCCCCGGGCTGATCAAAAAAGGGGGTTGGGGGAAATTTTGGGGAGGTTTCCGGTGCCCCCTTTACCCCAAGGGAAGCCCCCGGGGAAGGGGTTTCCCAAACCCCCCGGGGTTTTGGGCCCAAGGTATGGGGAAAACAAATTTTAAATTTTTTTCCGGGGAATAAAACATCGGGTGAAAAATTCCAAACTGGGCTTTATGGGCCCTTCCCCAAAAAACCAAAAAACCCCCTCCCCCAATTTCAATCCCCAAAATGTGTGGAATTTTCCCTTTTCCCCCAAAAAAATAACTGGAATGGAAGGGGTAAACAAATTTTTCCCCAAATTTTCCAAGGGGGGAAAAAAATAACCCAAAAAATTTTTGGGGGAACCTTATCCAGAGCTTGAGGTGGAAGACACAGGCTTTTGATTCGGGTTTGGGGGGGGAAGCACACACCATTTGATTGGTCATTGAAGCATATGGCTATGAAAAAAATTTGGTTTTCCCCCCAAGGTTGGGGAAAAAAACCCTTTAAAACCCCCAGACAGGTCAAAAAAAAGGGAAAAACTGAGTTTAAGGCCACCTGGGACAGAGCAATTTTTCCCCCTAAAAACTGTTTAGGCCCCGGTATGGTACACAACCCTTTTTAAAAAGGGAAAAAACCTTCTGCTGGAGGCCCCCACATAAAAAAATTTTTAAAAAAGGGGGAAAAAAAAGAGACTTCTTTTCTTCTTCTTCTTTTTCTTCCCCTTTTTTTTCTTCTTCTTCTTCTTCTTCTTTTTTTTTCTTCCTCTTCCTTTCCCCCCTTTTCCTCCCCTTTTTTTCCTCCTCCCCCTTTCTTCCTCCCCTTTCCTTCCCCTTCCCTTTTTCCCCCTTTTTCCTCCTCCCCTCCCCCGGGGGGGGGGTTACTTTTTACAATCTGTTTTGGGGGCCCCCCTTTTTCAGGAAAATTTCCCCCCTTGTACACCCAGCCTCTGGGGGCTGAGCAACTACTGATTATTGGATTACCATTCAAACGCCCCCCCATTGTTTTTGGGGTTTTTTGGACTTTTCCCCCCTGTAAGTCATTCCAAAAAGTTTTTAAGAGGAGAACAATCATGTCAGAAAAAAGATCTGGGGACAAGAGCCCAGAGTCAGCACTGCAAAAAGACCCAAAAATGAGACCAACATGCCTTCCACTAAAGGCACGTCCAGGGCACCCCTGTGTGGATAAATGAATCTGCTCCCAAGAGCCATAGTTTTTTTTTTGTTTGTTTGTTTGTTTGTTTGTTTAAAAAAAACATTTACTGCTTTATTTAATCTGTACGTGTGTGTGCCTGAGTATATGCATACACACCAGTCAACGGCAAATGCAGAGACTCATAACTAGCCAAGAGTTGAGAATAAATGATTGTTGACTATGCAGCCATAAGAGGAGCATCTGTATAATCCCCACCATGTCTCAGGAAACAGAAGCACCAAAGCAAAGGAGAGAGCAGTGCTCAACATCAAATTTCAGCGGTGGCATGGCTGTGACATGCCTGAATTCACAGCATTCAGGATTACATGCATACTATCTGCATAACATTGGGCTTGTCAACATGCAATCATGCCAGCAGGAGGCGCTCATGGGAACCCTCCTCCCTGAGACTCTAAACTCAGTTAAAGGTTGATGTGCTGTGTCAGTGGTGTAGCCATTAGTAAGCCATGCTCTTGTTAACAGCCCTAATGAAACACACACACACACACACAAATGCACACACACATGCTGCACTCACACACGCACTCACACATGCATGCACGAACATATACACACAAGCACATGCATGCACACACATACTCACACTCACACACATAGACCTGAAAATAGAAAAGAGGGCAATTGGGAAAAGGAAGATGAGTAGCAAGGAGATGCACACATTTCATACATGCATGAAAATGTCATAATGAAGCTCACGCTGTGTGTGATTAATATACACAATTAAAACACTTTTAAAAGCTGAAAAGGAAGATTGATCTAGGGAGTGAGGCCGACACCCCCTCCAGGCTAGGTGCTGCTGGGAAAAGGCAGATCTACAGACTGCTACGATTGGTCTTCCCATCACTCTTCTTTACTAACTAAGAAGGTCAGAAGCAGTGCTCTGAGGGAGGGAGGGAGGGACGGAGGGAGGGAGGGAAGAAAGGACAGTAGGAGGGAAGGAGGGAGGGAGGGAGGGAGGGAGGGAGGGAGGGAGGGAGGGAGGGAGGGAGGGAGGCCTGCCACTTCTGCCCATAGGTTCTCCCCACACCGTGGCCCTGGGGCTCTTTCTTTATTCCTCTGTAATCAGTTTCTCTCCATCTCTCTCCTTCTCCACTGCTTGCTCCCTCTTCCCTTCACCTACTCTGTGCAACCACTTGCAACTTTCTTAGCTCTCCCAGAGACAGCCGAGCCCCCAGTGCCCTAAAGCTCAGTGTTTGCTACTGAGGAGATGCTCCACCCAAGTGCTCCATTTACCTAGTCCTCCGTCTCCAGGTGGAGAAGACGCTGTCTCCCCCTTCATCCCCCCACCAGCAAGTTCACTGTGCTACCTGTTCATCAGAGCTATGGGAAGCCTAAGGCCTTGCTTGCCCTCCTCCCCACCTGCAGAGGCGAGCCACAGCCCAGCTACATCCAACAAAGCCCCGGTGACATGATAACTGACTGTCCCTAAGGGACGGCAAGCATGATTGCCTGTGTCCTCACGGACTGAGCGCCATCATCCGTGGTCGCCACAGACAATGGAGAACCAATAGGTGCCATCACTAGCGTCACACTTGAGGTCCAGAGATGACTGGTTCACAGATGTGAGGTGAAGACCGGTGAATCTGACTCTACGTCTCGCTCCATAATTTATCTCCTCGCTCCAGCAGAGTGACTGAAGCTGCAAGCTTGAAGATATTCCCCAGAGGCTGTGGAGTGTCTGCCCCAGTTGTCCCTTTCTCTTGGTAACAAGGGAACCATTAGCCGCTCAGGCTTGATTGCCTGCAGTAGCTCCCCAAAGCCTCAGTAGTGGCTGAGGCTTATAGCCTGGCTTCCAGGGAAGCATGTCTTAAGCTCTTGCACTATGGCAGATTGGACCCTGAAGCCTGGTGCAAAGCCACAATAGCTGGGTCACTCAGGAGACCTTGTGCTAACTCTGTCTTTCACCTAAGTGCAGGAGGAGGGCAAAGGTCTCTCTGTGTTTCTTCTGGGAGACTCTTCACTCAGCCAGTTCTGTACGTGTGGGGCATGCCATGGATTCCATTCTAAATCCCTGGCTTTCCTGACTGAGTCTCCCATTAGCCTGCAAATGACAGAGCAAACACCTCAGCCTGATGCACAGGGCAGAGCCTGTGGTCTGCCTTCCAACACTGCCACATCACAGACACCAAAGGGACCAGAACAGACTGCCCTGTCAGGGGACCCAGAAAAGCTTCCAGTCAGTCAATTACTGGGATTCTGCAGTGGGAGCTTCACTTCTCCAGCTTTGGGCTGAGTCCTCTGTTTAAACCTAATCCTATTCCAGCCAGCTGTGCCATTGGGTTTTCTATGTCATGGCTCAGATCTGAAGTTATAATAACAGCTGGAACCTCAGTTCAGCGTAAAATGTACACCAGGAGGCCCAGCGTGTAATCCCTACACCACAGGAAGGTAGGCAGGCAAGTAGGAAGGAACAAACCAACTAACCAACCAACCAACACACCCAAGAACATGCAGGAAGGCCAGGGGGTCCTGATAATACTACTGGCTGCTCACCCATATGGAAGGTGATATTTCATCTTCCTGCCACTTCACATGCTGTTTCCTCTGCCTGGAGACTTCTTCCTTCCTCTTCCACCCACCAGTTCCCATCCGTGCCTCAGGACTCAGCCAGGAAGACTTGCCCTCCAGGGAAACTTTCTGGAAGCCCCTCTTCCCACAGCAGGTGACAAGTTCTTTCATGGTCTGAACTTTACCATTATGCTCAGGTTAACACATTATAACAAGCAGACTGGAGAGTCTTTGAGGGCAGTCATGCATTGCTCTTTTCAATCTTCCCAGCCCTAAACATGAATGCACAGTAGGACCTCACCTTAATATGCCCACCCAAGCAATTAGTCTCCTGGATCCTCACTCAGATCCTTTGTCCTGGACCAAGGCCTTCTGGCCTCCTCTAACCACCTCTCCATCCTCAGTCTTCACCCCTTACTAAGTGTCCCTGCTGAGACACACACCTCTGTCTTCTCTGTATTGGCTTCTGTTATGTTATTCTCACCTAAAACCCAGAGCCAACAACTAAAGGGAAGGACAATTTGATCTGTGGTTTGAGAGATACAGTCCATCCTGCTGGGGAAGGCATTTAGCCACAGCAGCTTTCAGCTGTGACAATAGATATATGAAGCAGCTTACTTGCCTCTTGACAGATCAGGAAGTAGAGAGGACTTGGGTGAAATCAGGGCCAGGCTATTACCGGTCAGCCCCACTTCTAGCCTTCCATCTGCAAGCTAAGTCGTGTCTGAAGGTTCCCAACCTCCTGTAGCGCCATCAGCTGGTACTAGACTCAACACACAAGTCTGTAAATCTGCAGCTCTGTGTGCCAGGACCCCAAGGTCAGAGCAGCTGGATGAAGGAAGGAGTGGAGCCAATGCCTACTGGGTCTTCTAGTGTCCAGGTGATGGAAGAACAAATAAATCCAGAATAAAACATCTGGATGAGCAACTCCCAAACTGTGTGACTTAGCTGTCCCTCCCCAAAACATCACCACATGCCTGACATGCATCAGGCACTGTGATGGCAATTTCCCGTTGTCAACTTGACTATATCTGGAATGAACTACAATCCAGAAATGCAGAGCACACCTGTGAGCCTGTGAACCTGTGATCCAGAGCTTGAGGCTGGAAGACACAGGCTTTTGATTCGGATTTGGTGTGGGATGACACACACACATTTGATCTGGTCATTGAAGCATAGTGGCTATGAAAAGCTTAGGTCCAGGCAAGGTGGAACATGCCTTTAATCCCAGGAGACAGAGTCAAGCAGATCTCTGAGTTCAAGGCCAGCCTGGGACAGAGCAAGTTCCAAGTAAAGAACTGTTTAGGCCCAGGTATGGTACACACCTTTAATCTGGGATATACCTTCTGCTGGAGGCCTACATAAGAATGTTGTAAAAGGGAAGACAATGATGATACTTCTTCTTCTTCTTCTCTCTTTCTTCTTCTTCTTCTCTTCTTCTTCTTCTTCTTTCTTTCTCTTCTTCTTGCATAATTTATGTGACTGTAGAGAACCCTGACTAATACAGAACTGTGCACAGAATCTCAAATGCAATGCTGTAACTCATCCCACCCAATCCTGAGAAGGCAAGGTCCATTTTTCTCTAAATTGAAACTGAAAAAAAAATACAACCCAGAAAGGGTAGTAAACTCCAAACCAGCCAGGAAACAGTAGATGCAGGACTCCAACCAGTCTCTGTTACCACTTGCAAGTCTATCTTTCTGTCCACAGCAGTGTCCCTTGAGGACAAATTAGCACATCAAACATCCCAAAGATCCTTGGATGAATGGAAGCAAGTGTTCCCACATGTAACTGGGTCAGGGCAACTGCCTCCTCATTTCTACTCTTGCTGAATCCCATTGCCACCCCACACAGCACTGGTGCTCTGTTGAACACGGTGTGGTGAAAGGCTAATTACCTAAGGCCAGGATGGAGGCATACAGGACCCCAGAGCCCCCATGTTATATACAGGGGCTTCTGAGCCCCAGAGAGTGGTCAGTGCTCTCCTCAGGCTTACCCAGCCCAGTAAGAAAAGAAACAAGTCCTGGCTCCCTCCCCAGAGTCAGCACAGGCCTTCCCTGCAAGAATCAAGTGGAATTCACACACCTTCCTGTAGAGGCCGCCCAGGCTTCAAGAGATGGAAACTGCGAGAAGGGATAACTATATAATGTAAAGAACTATAGGACATGCAAAGACCACAGAGCCGCATGCACAGGTCCTGCTAAACACACCTGAAGTCCAGAGAAGGGAAGGGCTTGTCCAAAGCCACAGGACAAATTCAACCCTCAGCTGGGACAGAGCTCAGTTATCTAAAGGTCCACCCAGCCTGCCTGCAGGGCCAGGTGACTATGGCTTTCCCTGCAAGAGGTCGCTCCAGAGAGCACCAGCCTCTGCCAGACCTGTAGCCACTGACAAGAGTCTAATGATGGTATAAGAAAATAAATACAGTGCTCAGACTTTACCGAAAGCTCTGTTTCTTCTCTTGATCATTTATACAGGACGCATTAACTGTTGGCTGGTCCCTGAAATCTCATTTGATGCATTTGATGGCAAAGGAAAATGATAATACTTCTATTGTGTGTGATGTGTATATATGTGGGTGCACACATCCACAGATGCACACACAGGCACACATGGGCACATGTATGTGCCCACACAGCTAGCTCCTGGTATGAAAGACGCAGCAGTGAACACGACAGACACTGTCCCTACTGTCCCTGCCCCCAAGAAGATTGCATTCTGGGAAATCGGATCCTTGTTAAACAATTCATTTCACAATTAATTAGCCAATTAAAATGGCGGTAATTGCTACACGGAGAAGTGATTAGCTTTGCTCCCAGTAGAAAGCGCTGGCTAATCTGCTGGATGTTTTGAGAGCAGACATTAAAACAAGATTCAGAAGTTCCCTGCAGCAATTATAACAGGAAAGCAGGGAGGGAGGAGTTTTTGTTTATCTGAAGGATAAAAAGTGAGGTGCCCTTGATCAACACCCATTCCTGGAAAACAAATCTTCAAGAACTTTCAAGAGAATATAAAGATATTTCAGGGAGCTGAAGAGATAGCTCAGTGGTTAGGAGCACTGGCTGGTCTTCCAGGGGATCAGAGATCCATTCCCAACACCCACATGGCAATTACAACTGTCTATAACTCCAATCTCAGGGGATCCAACACCTACTTTTGGCTTCCTTGGGTACTAGGTAGACACATAGTCCATGGACACCTATGCATACAAAACACTCATACACATAAATAAAAAATTATTTTTAAAGATATTCAGGATGCTCTATGTCAATACCTTTTGGGCCCCCACCTGCCAGGCCTCTGCTTATTGGGCTAAAGGGAAAAGTCAAAGGGTCAGAGTGGTTTCCTAGCTCTTCCACAATCAGCTAGAAGCTTCCAAAGAAGTTTGGGAGCCAACCTAGGCTGGCATGACTTATAACGATCTTTAGAATCTTCCCTTGAGATACATTGTAGCTTCTAAACTTAACTACTTAACTGTGTATGAGTGAATGCAAGTGAGCCCGATGGTGCGTGTACGCATGTGTGTACATAAACATGTGTCATGAGATGTGTGCAGTCCTCGCCTTCCACATTGTTTGAGACACGGTCTTTGTTGTCCACTGCTGTGTACTGCAGGCTAGCTGGCTTTGAGAATTTCAGGGATTGTTTTCCTATCTCACCTCCCACTCACTGGACTCACAGGGGTCCCCTTCCACATGCTACTTTTATGTAGGCTCTAGGGATTTGAACTCAGGTCAGCTTGCTTGTGTGGGCAAGCATTTAATCTATGGAGCCATCTCCCCGCTCTAACTTCTGATCTTCAGAGCCATTTAGCCAAGGACGTGGAGCCCTGGCATCACAGGAGTCCTCTTGTTGGTGACAATCTCCCTTCCACAGGCCCCGAGTAGAATATAACATGTTCTGAGAACCCAGAGGATCAAAAATGGAGAAATCTAGGTGTGAACCCCACCACACCTCTCAGAGGGAACGCTCATGACTGGGATGATCAAATTCCTTCCCCTGAGACACACAGATCTTCAACAAAAAAGCTTTACTATTCCACAGATATGAAGAGAGGGACCAGTGCCCATCATCTCTCAAACAAGATGCCCACATGAGGTCTTCATGCTGCCTTTCAAGGACATAGTTGCACGTTTTCCTCCTCCAAGGCGCTGTCACCTCTTGGCACAGCCAAACCTCACCTAGGGTTTCTGCTTTTCAGTTTCAGGGCCCAAACCATCTCCCCCTAGCCCAGTTGGGTCTCAGTGTATAAAGCACAATAGACTTCATTTTGCACATGGACAGAAAAGGCCTATGTTTTCCAGAGTCATCATTTGGCCTGGCAGTAGTGTGCTGTCACACACCAGGGCCTGACCCCATAGATGCCTTCCCCCATCAACAGTGCGCTGGCTCTCAGGAGCTATTTCCAACCTCCAGATGAAGTCACCTTTGAATGGAGAATATGAGCTGTTCATTGGTCAAGGAGCCTTCCTAAAAGCTGCCCCCATCGCCCAGGCTGGTCCCACCTCAGTCCCTCCTCGGAGGTGGGGAGTCTTGGAATGTCCAGTGCTCTGCTGCCCCAAAGCAGGCATTCATCCTTCTTAGAAGAAGCTGAAAGTGGGCGTCTGGACAGGCGGACAGGCGTGTCCCAGCAGCCCTCCTCCTAGGAAGCCTGCCTTTCAGGTTTTTGAAGAACCCAGTGCCTGTGGATTCCATAATGAGGAGGGATTTGTTTGTTGAAGGATCTTTTCAGCTTTATTGCTTAACTGGAAGGTGAGAAGAAGGTGGGGGCGAGATGGGAATGGCTCGCCTTCACCTCGGATAGTCCACATTCGTGCTTTGTCTGTAGCTGTCTTGAGTCAGCATCCAAGGGTTTTAAGAATGAGGACTTAGGGGTTCTAGTCCTGGGTTGTTCTTCTTCCATTCGTTTCATGACCAGGGGCAAAGTCCTTTTGCTCTCTGCACTTTAGCCTCCCTGTCTACAGCATGAGATGTGGCCCGAGGACCAGTGTCTCAGTTTACTCATCTGTGCAATGGGTATTATCTAAGTTCATCCACTACCATTAGAAAAATCACCACGGAGTCAACTTAAGGTAATGAGATCTGAACCAAAGGTCTCATTTTGATGGTGGGTAGCTAGAACCATAGAACATGGAAAAATCTCACCAACATGGACACTTCCTTGGTAGTGACTCCCATCTGACTGAACAACAAAAATCTATTTTAAAAAAAAAAACCTTTGTATCTTGAAAGGCTTCTTCACCTGCTGGGAGAGTTGCAAATTATATCCGATTGAGCCACACACATAACCCTCGCCCAGATCCCTCTGGCGATGGCATGCTTTGTAAGGTGTTAGCAACTGCGGGCAGGCTTTATTCCAGTCCTACCAGCATTCCTGCTAACATCCTTCTTGTTTCAGAAATCCAACCCTGGGGTATCAGCTTTTGCATGGCTGTTATGTCACCAAGCTGTCCCTTGGTCCCTGGCAGTTCCTCAGGACCCTGACACTTTGGAAGAGCGCTGTGCAAGCCTTCAGTATAGTGTCTCCAACTGGGGTCTGTCAGTCTGACCTCTCACTGCCTGGAGAAGCTAAAGGATGGGCAAAGGATGCCCATCCCAGAGTTCCTGTCTCATGGCTGACATAGTCACTAGTGGTCACTTGACTGAGGTAGTGTCCGTCAGCTTCTCCACTGTCAGGAGCTTCTCCCTTCCCACTCTCAAGTCAGAGAAGAGAGTCACCAAGGTCAGTGGAAACCACACACCAAGTTCAAGGAGTGAGGAAGTAAGCCCCGCCTCCCAAGGGGGGAATATCAAAGAGTAGTAGACCTGTTAGGTCACCACAGTGGCTAATAAACTTTGGGGGAGCTTCTTTGATGCTGTACAAATACCCTGTTTCTCCTTAGTTTCACCTGCCAATTTCACCTCAGCAGGGGCTTGGGTAATTATTGCTGTGCTGTGCCAAGGGCAACTCTGTTTCTTCCGTCCTTCAACATTCGCTGGTCTCAGGTCTGCCATGGAAAAGAGTTTACTGGGTCTGGGGAGAAGGCTCGGTAGGTAAAGTGTTTGGCATACATGAGGTCCCAGGCTCAGCCTCCAGTGCCCACATAAAAAGCTGGGTGCAGTGCCACATGCCTTTAACCCCAGTGCCAGGGAAGAAGAGACAAAAGGACCCCCAGTTTACTGCTTAGCAAGTCCAGCAGAATTTGTCTGTGCCAGATTCAGTGAGAGGCCCTGTCTCCAAAAATAAAGAAAAGAGAAATAGAAGAACATATTTCTGGCATACACACCACACACACCCCACACACGCACATGAGCACACACACACACATGAGCACACACACATACAAATGCATGCACACCATACATATGAATATGGGTGCCTGCCCACATACATGTATATATACACACAGATGCATGAACACGCATGCTCATATGCACACACGCGCGCGCGCGGCACGCGCCGCGCGCACACACACACACACACGAACATGTACATTTATCTCTACTTCCCTATCCATCTTGTAATTACATCAGTCTTTGCCTTTTCTCAGGATCACAATCCATCCTACAACGGCTCCCACTGTTGCTCAGCTGTAAGTGTTGACTGGCCCCATCTTGGAATTTTTATAAATGCATCCTTAGTCTTTACGAAAAGCATTTCCTTCTATTCAGTCCTAAAGCTAGCCGATTCTCCAAGGAGCTCTGGTTTCTTCCACACTGCTTCTGGGTCCTCTTGATGGATAGAGCAAGCAAGACTCTAACCTCAAAGGCCAAATCTGAACTACTCCAAAATCCAAATCTTTTTCAGCACCAAGAGAATGAAAAAAAAAAAATCATGTTTTGAAGCATTTTAAGAGTTGTGATTTTTGGAGTAGAGATGTTCTATCGATTAACTATGTAAATATTCAAAAAAATTAAAAACTACAAAAATCTAAACGACTTCTGGACCCTAGCATGACAATAATGTTCAACTTGTCTGTGTGCTTATATGTGCACATGGAGGTAACATGTGCATATATTTCTGTGTCGGTCTGTGTATAGTAAGGCAGCCATGATTGAGACTGTTGGCTCCAACTCTAACTAGCAGCCCAGAGTCCTAACGCTTCTGCTCTCTTTCCTCCCACAGAGAGCAGGCAGGTTCCTATCGTCCTCACTTTGCTTATGTTTGTTCAGTCCTGGAATCCATTCAAACAGTTTTCCTAGGGCTAACCTGTGCTCCTGCAAGAAATTTTTATGAAGAGTTCTGTGTTTACAAACATTATGAACCGGTCCTTCGGCCTTTATCACAAATCCTCAGTCTGCCACTCTCTGGCTGAGTTGGCGTGAGGCAAAGGCTTTCTCCATATCTCAGTCTCCTCCTGGGTGAAAGGATTGTGCTAGGCTCCGTTTTGCTGCTCTCTACCGGAAGGAGCAGGGAAGAGGAGGCAGAAGGCTCATAGCCTTGCCCCTGTACTTTCGTAGTGGCTAGTATGATCCTAATATCACGATTCTCTAGCTCCAGCTTGGGCTCTGTTGACGGCAGCCCCTTCTGCTCAGTCTTCTATCCTGAAGCACATTCGACGGATACAAGTGGTCCACTCCTTTACGTATCCAGCTCAGTGAGTTGAAACCCACCAGGCTGAGAGCACCTGCTCTCTCTCTAAATAAACAGGGATGTAAGAGCATGGGGCTCCTGGAGGCTCTCTCTGTCCCATTCGGTCTTATGAGAGCCCACCAAGCTGGTAGGAGGCAGGGCTCCCTGTAGTTCGACTTTTGTCCCCATTGGCTCCTCTTCCACCAATAGCAGGCCTTCCTTCCTGAAAGGGGTCTCTCTTCACTGAGAAGCTTAGGAAGCTCTCCTGATACTCTCTTCTCAATGGTAGCACCTCTCTCTTCCCTGGCTCTCAGTTTCCTCTTCTATAAAGTAAGAAAGTTCAGACTAGCAGCTGGATCTACAAGCTGTGGCCTTTTGTTTTGCTTATGTAGTTGGGGTTTTGTTTATTGGCTTGTTTGGGCTTATTTTTGGTTTTGCTTTCCATTTCTTTGCTTTAAAAGAAAGGCAGAGGCATGCACCTGTGGAGATCAGAAGACAACTTGCAGAGTTAGTTCTCTTTTTCTACTACATGGGGTCTGGGGACTGAACTCAGGTCACCAGGCTTGGTGGCAAATGCCACTAGACACTGAGCCATCTCACCTGCCCTGTTCTGTTTGATTTTTGTTTTTAAAATTTCAAGTTGGGGACTGAGATGGCCCAGGTTAGTCTCAGATTCATGATATAGCTAAGGCTGGCCTTGAAATTCTGATTCCCCTGCCTCCACCTCCCAAGTGCTGGGAATTTCAGTGTGCACCACTGTGACCAACTTATGTATATAACAGAAGTGTCCACCACTCCTTCAGTGACTACGTATACCCTAATTTAAAAAAATTATAAAAGTGATCTAATTAGATAGACCTCATTACTTTTTATTTAACTTTTAAAATTAACAAATATTTCTCATTTAGAATATTTTTATATTTATAGAAAAATTGAACTGCCACTAGAATTAATTCTGAGTCCCCTCCTCCTCCTCTTCCTCCTCCTCTGCCTCCCCCAAATTTCCCTTTTCTTAACATCTGTGAATTGTTTGGTATACTTGTTACAATTGATGAGCTAACCTTGATATATTTTAACAAAAGCACATAGTTTATTCATATTAAGGTTGGCTTTTTTTTTTGTCTTGTTTTGTTTTATCATGTTAAGGATTCAACCAAAGGCAAGTGCTCTGCTCCTGGGAACACCCCAGCCCGGAGGGTTCCTGTTTTGAGCTGTGCAGAGATCTGTGGTTGTGACAGGCACAGATGCCAAGTATTCACGGTCACAGTGCACTGAAGAGATGGACTGTCCTAAACACCCCTAGTGCTTCATCCATCACACTACCATCTTACAGTTTCTATTGCTGAGATAAAACACCAGGACCAGAAGCAACTTGAGAAGAAAAGGGTTTCCATCACTGAGGGAAGTCAGGGCAGGAACCTGGAGGCAGGAACTGAACTAGAAGCCATGAAGGAATACTGCTTACTGGTGTGCTTCTCGTGGCGTGCTCAGTCTGTGTTCTTATATAACCCAGGACCACAAACCCAGAGATGGCACCACCCATAATAAGCTGGGTCCCCCATATTAATCATCAATCAAGAAAATGCAAGCTGCCACGGCCACTTAGGCGTATTTCTCATTAACTTGCCCTACGGGCGGTGGTGGCGCACGCCTTTATCCAGCTTGAGCAGAGCGGTGGATTTCTGAGTTCGAGCTAGGTTACGTGGTTCAGACAGCGCTACCGAGAACTGTTCGAAAAAAAAAATCTCTGCTCTCACATATGTCTTGGTTTGTGCCAAGTTGACCATAACCAACCAACACCACTGTCTTCCTTCCTCTGGTAGCCCTCACTCTTTGCTGTGGCGTGTCTTTGCCATACACTTTGGTGGGCATCTGGACCAGGCTTGGCATCACTCCAGACCAGTGAGTATTTCTATTTGCTCCACTTCAAACACATAGCTAGAATAAAACCCCAGTCCCAGCCTTGCTTTGCCCTTTTCTGTCCTGAGAGATCAATCCTGCAGATGGCATCTCCTGGGCTCCCCTATTGCTGGCTCCTACACAAGCTACAGAAAGTTCCAGCAAGAGCTGAGAGGATGAGGGAGAGAGGAGGCCACTGTATGTTCTTACTGCACCCCCTCTTTGGTGGACACCTCCAGTTGGCAGTGTCTACAGTTCTTTTAGATCATAGCTCCCACAGTATCTGTGCCCACAGCCCGTTTCTCAGTAACACAGGTAACTCATGCCTCCTGCTCTTCCTTCCCTCTCCCTCTGGTGGCTAGCCTCTGGGTCTCAGTATCACTATCTCCTCCCTCGCCCCTGCCACTCCTGTGTGGCTCATTAAAGCCCACGTGTGCACTGTAGAAGACTCTAACCGTACCCCCACCCCAAGACCCAGGCAGCAAGTTTCACTCTCCCTCCGCCTCAGCTTTCTGTGTGGAAATGGGCCAATGCTTTAGCCAGTTCACAGGAACAACAATTACATGAGGAAACGTCAGCGTGGTGCCAAGCTTGGTGCCTGGCACATGCGGGTGCTCGATGAACGTTCATTTAAAACATTATCATTAGTATTCATGACCTTACAGCTGCATGATCTCCCTGGGCCCTTAAACATATAGAAGTAATTTATAACCCAGAAGAGGCTGCCACCGTAGCTGCAGAGATTGTTGCAATCTTCTGATCTCAATGTAGAGTTGAAGCTCTGGCAGTAGTTGAAGCAGCTGTAATTGTCATGATGCTGCAGAGAAGTTTTAAGGAGGGTTGTGATCGCATGACTGTCACAGGATGGTGGCCACACGGAACTTTCCTCCCTCTGTTCAGGTAAGATTTACGAATTGTTTTCTTTACAGCAACTGTGCAAGTCTTATCCGTGCCATTGCTCAACACCGCACATCTCTACCCATAGCACAGAACGGCTGCATAGAGGCTAAGATCACACAGTTGACAGGGTTTTGCACAGGAACTAAACCCATGTCTCCTGGTCCCACGCCTAGTGCATGTCACAGTATTCGCCCTGCCCTTTCTCTGACAGGGACTTTGACACATCAATACCCACAAAGTTCACCTCACCACAAAATACCTTCCCACGTCTAAAGAGAAGCATAACTCAGCCATATGCATTCCCTAATGAAGTAAGCAAGGTTCTTAAGAAATGTAAAGTGATACTGCTGAGGGGCGACCACCTTCTTCCTTACCAAGTTCCAACAAAAAGCCTCCTCCTTCGCTTCCTGATGCCAGCCAGCTCCCCAGCCCACACCCAGCTCCATTTGATTCCGTCTGACATGTTGCCTGTGAGAGGAGAAAGACCCAAGAGGAGGAAGCAGAAGAGGCGAAGACTAAAATCAAATCCTTCTACCTGCATATGAATACTTGCGGGGGCTACAGAAGGAAGGGATGAGTGAGTCTATGAATCCAGAGCATCAGAACTGGGGTCCCTCCAGGGTCAGGACCTGCTTCCCCTTGCTGAGCCTCAGTTGCTACCTGTGTAGAATAGGCTGCGGCTGCCTGCCTTGAGAGCTGCCTTCACATGTTCATGGTAGCCAATTCCCAGCAGACCTTCAGTGACAGTGGCTCCTCCACCTAGCACGACCTCTGACCTTTCTCAGCCTTCAGGAAATCTAGTTCAGCTTGAGGCTTCCCGGGTAAATATAATGGCATCAAAGAATCATCTGGGATTTGCAGACAGCAAAAGACCCGGAGCTCTATCGCTCTAATTCTTGAGACACATATCTGTGTGTCTCTGTGGTTCCCCAGGTTGTGCTCACACGGTCAGCGTATAAGACACTGGTTCACTTAACAAGTTAAAGGGCCAGTGACTGAGGTTTCTATACTGGGCTGTTCCTTCTGCTCAGCAGAAAGTCTTTCATGCTGGACATTTATGAAAATTCTGGATCTCCTAACAGCCGAAAGGTGGTCAGGAAAATATTTTTGTTCCCATTACAGTGGTTAAAACCAACAAACTGAGACTATAGGGTTGGCTGAGTTGCTGAAGGTCTCTTCTCCTGACACAGTGGTCTTCCTTAGCAGGCTGGCTGTGTGTCTTTAACAGAAAGGAAAGGGGCCCCTTCTGCTGGACTCTCAGAGATGTTTCTCTAATCCTTGGAGGTCTCGCTGGGAAAAGCACTTGTATCAGGGACCCACACACACAGTGGGAACTAAATTAGAACAAAACTTCAAGCTTCAGCTCTTCCAGCAGAGACCTTCCCCTTCTGAACGTTGTAGACTCAGAAAGAAATAGATGTAAAATAAACAATACTCTGGACTAACAAAATGAAAACCATCTAAAATCCTTGGACACCCAGTAAATCAACCCCCACTCAGAGGGACTACAAACTATATCCCTGGCTGTCCCCAGACTCCAGGCCTGGATGCCTAGCTGCTATGAAAGATGGCTATCAAGCCCCAGGGCTTCTGTGGGGAGCCATTCCTGGCATCCTGGCTCTCTTCATCAGTGTAATCTACTCATGCTACAGGTCACTAAATTCTCAAGCAGGGCCCAGAGAAAGTGGTAGGCGGGCAGCTAAGAAGGGCCAGGGCTCCAGGACACACTTGGCTTGTCCTTCAATGGGATCAGGGACCCACTTCAGTGAGCACACAGCTGTCTCATAAGTTGACACACCTCTCTGGAACCTGCCTTCAGCCCAAGAGGAGCCAATGGGAAGCAGTCAGAGTCTCACTAAACTGAGCAGCCACTGGGGAATTCAGGAACTGTGGACAGACTGGTGGCCCCAGTTTATACAACTCACCGAACATCTTCTAGTGCGTGCTTTCTACGAGCCCATAGCAGGACCTGAGTTCCATACTGAAGTGACCTTTACAGTCTGCTAAAAATTGAGCCTAAGGAAACAAAATGCAAAGCAGAACTGGGAGAAGATTCAGGTAGAAAAATGCTTGCTGCGTGAGCATGAGGGTCTGACTTTAGGTCAGACCCCAGCACCTATTAGAATGCCTACATGTGATGGCACCTGGAAGGTGGAGGCAGAGGATCTCCTGGGTGGGCTGGCTAGCCACCCAGATTAAGGCCCAGATTAGGGACTGGGAATCTGGGGCTCTGAATCAGTTGGTAGAGTCCTTGCTCAGCATGCACAAGGCCCTGGGTTCAATCCCCAGCACCACACAAGATGAAGCATGCCCACTACCCTAGCACGTGGGAGTTGTGGCATGGAGATCCACGGCTACACAGTGAGTTTGAGATCAGCCTGGGCTTCATGGGGCCCTGCCTCAAAATAATATCTAAGTTGGATGTGATGGCACATACCTTTAATCCCAGCATTCATGAGGCTGAGGCAGGTAGATCCCTAAAACAGCATAGTCAATACAAGGAGTTCCAGAACAGCCAGGGCTACACAGAGGAACCTGTCTTGAAAAGCAAACAAACAAAAAACCTGACATTAGTCTCTGGCCTCCACATGCATGCACACAGATGAGAGTGGGCACTTGCACATACATGCACGTCCACACATAACAACCACAGAAGAGGAACTCTGGAATTGTTGCTATGTGTCTCAGCCTACTCCATCAGGGCTGAGTGACCTGGTCAAGTGGCTTAGTCTGTCTCCTCTAAGTCCCTCCCAACCCCAAAACCTGAAAATGAAAGTAGACAGGAGCTTGGAAGTCAGCAGCTGAATGAGGAGACATTGTAGTGGGAACTTCATTAATGTGGGTCACTTGTATTCACTGCCTTGCCAAGTATCGAGGTTTCCAGTTAGTGTCAGATGCAGCCATGATGAGACCCCAGCCCAGGGCAGCCTGGTCACGGCCTGTACTTTAGAGATGAAAAATTGAGACTCAGAGGACCAGTGACTTCCTCTGGATCACACAGCTGTCAGAGGCAGAGCTGGATCCAGACCTAGTACTCTCTCTCTCTGGGGTTCTGCCCATGGCTTCCTGCTTCCTCCTTCACTTTATGACTACTCACACGTGTCTCTGCTGAGCACTGTGCTCCAGCCATGCCGAGCACACCACAGACTCCTGAAGTCACTGTCTACCCGGAGGAACTAGTGATGAGGGCCAAATACAAACTCGGCCACTCTTGTCCAAGGGAAGGCCAGGGCCTTGTCGGCACCCAAACAAGTCCTTCCTTCCAGAGACACTGGTGTTTGGGATCGAATTGGAAGCTCTCAGTTGCCTAGGCAAAGAGTCAGGAGGAGGAGACAGTCAGGTGCCTGGAGTCAAGAGTGTTCACAGGCTAAGTGTGGGGCAATCCCACCACAATCCCAGCACCTGGGCAGCTGAGGCAGGAAGATTCCAAGTTCAAAGTCAGCCCAGGCTACATGGTAAGATCCTGTCTCAAAAAACAGACAAGGAAATATTCAAGAAACAGGGACAAGCCAGGCAGTGGTGGCGCATGCCTTTAATCCCAGCACTTGGGAGGCAGAGGCAGGAGGATCTCTGAGTTTGAGGCCAGCCTGGTCTACAGAGTGAGTTCCAGGACAGCCAGGGCTATATAGAGAAACCCTGTCTCGAAAACAAAACAAAACAAAAAAAAGCAAAAAAGAAAGAAAGAAAGAAACAGGGACAAGGGCGGGAGAGATGGCTTAATGGTTAAGAGCACTGACTACTCTTCCAGAGTACCTGGGTTCAATTCCCAGCATCCATATGGCAGCTCACAACTGTGTAACCCCAGTTCCAGGGGATCCGACACCCTCACACAGACATATATGCAGGCAAAAAAAACATAAATGCACACAAAATAAAAATAAATAAATCATTTTTAAAAAGAAACATGAGAGAACGGAATGCATTGTTGGAAGACCAGAAGTGGGGGCACAGGCAGCAGGAGGAGGTGGCTTGGGATTGGCAGAGGATGGATGGAGTAGTGAAGGAATGTGACGTATCCCTGATGACACTCAAGAGTGGGTTCCTCAGGTCCCCATGCCCTTCACCTCTGTCTTGGTGGCTCCTCACTGCCCTCTGACAGGCTGATTCAGCTACTAAGGACTGAGGCTGGACAGGGTACAGAGTCTCTGATAGCAGCACGGAAGCTGGAGTCAAGCACAAAGCTTCCCCAGAAGAGCCATGTGGGAGCAAGACAGCACCTGGGACAGCTCTCAGTGACTGCTGGGACAAAACAAGTCAGGGCCCTGCTTCCTCCAGCCATCCTACCAATACTAAGTGCCTGAGAGTACTGGACCCTGCCTGGTTACCAGAGAAAAGTGAACAGACAAAATTCCCTGTCCTTTTGGGGGCTACCTGCTAGCTGGAGACAGAAAATAAATGCTATAAATCAGCATACTAAGTTAGGGGCCTAGTGTATGGAAAGGAGAGAATAAAAGGACCAGGCAGGGCTGCAGACCAGTGTGTGGGTCCTGCTCTTTATAGACAGAATTCAGAAGGAGCCCTTCCTGATTGTCACCAAGTGTGCCTTTAAGCTGTGCACTGTCCTGGGAAGGGGAGACTGGACGGGTCTGTCCACGAGTTATAAAGTATCTATTCTCAGCTACACCGTGAAGTGGATTTGCAACTTCCACACTGCAGTCACGGGAAACGAGGTTCAGGAAGACTGAAGTCACAGTTATTAGTGGTAGAGCTGGAATTTGTGACCTGGTCTCTGGTAGCATCTGCCTGTGCCCGGGCAAAACTCTGAGGCATACGCTAGTATCTTCTCTGGCTTTAAAATCCAGGCAGCATTTGGACATGTGTAGGTAAGGAGAAGGAATCAGCCTTTCATACAGATCGTAGATGTGAGGAAATCATGCATCCCTGAGTTAAAAAAATAAAAACTAAAATTAAATTCATCACTTTGATTTCAAAATGAAACAAAATAAAACTTCGTAGCCAGAGCTAAATGCAAGAAGGCAAGTTATCTCTTGAAAAAGAACCTGGTGCAGCCCATTGCCTTGACCCCAGAAACTTTCCAAACTGCTGCCTCCCTTCCCAGAGAAGGAGAGAACAGAACCCCACAGCACAGGACAGCTCCCATGTTTTATGGCGCCATATGATTTTAGCAGACTTAAAAAAAAAAAAATCTGCCAAACCTGGCTTGCTGGTGTTTTCAAGGGAGTTTTGGGATCACACAGGCTTGTGGATCAAATTATAATGCTTACCACTTACGTAGCTTTATCTCTCAACAGCATACTAAGTCCCTAAGCCTCCTGCACACAGAATGGAACCCGTTTTCCCCGCCCCCATCAGAGGACAGACACCCCAGTCTGCAGGCATCCTGGGCCCAACTCAGACCCCACAGGGAAAGCAAAGTTCATGCCCAGCAGGAAACTCTGGAGAATGGTGACTGGACCACTGGTCTTAGACCTTGGGCCCATCTCCCACCAAATCCCACTGTAACCTTGACAGTGGAGCAAGTAAAAGTTCCTTTAGGAGGAGCTGTGGAAAAATACCTGATGAACACAACTTCAGCGAGGAAGGTTCATTTGGGCTCACACTTCAGAAGGGACACAGTCTGCCGTGGTGGGGAAGGATGACAGCAGCTCTAAGAAGCAGTCGGTCATATAAAGCGCAGCGGGCTGAAGCAAGGCCAGCAATAGCTTCCAGACCCACCCCGGTGACCCATTTCCTTAACGAGGTGCCACCTCCTAAAGATTCCACAACCTTTCAAAGAGCACCACCGGCCTGGGACCCAGTGTTCTACAACACATGAGCCTGCAAGGGGGCAGTTCATACTCAAACCACAACAGGGCCCAAACAGGATCTGTTCAGAGACCCATGAGGAGCTGAAAAGCACAGCTCCAAGCCCCCACCACCCAGCATGCTTAGCTGCACGTTGAGATTCCACCTGCTTTGCACAGCTACCGGCCTTATGACAGATCTACCAATGCAGGGCCTCACCACCTGACGCTGTTGCAGTCCAACCTCAGAACACTCTCTAGCCTACAAACCACTCACAGGCTGGAGATGTCCAGCTTCTCCCTGACATCCAGGGAGAAAACCAGTGAGCTGCGAGTCCAGTGCTGGACAGCACACTTCCAAGTGTTTAAAACAAAGAAGCTGGAGGAGGGGCTCAGTAGGCTATCCTAGTAGGAGCTTGGAGGACAGCAGTGCTGAGAAATGTCCAGCTCAGGAGGTCTCAAAACAGAAGAATATTAGCAGCTGGGCTAGAGATGTTTCTTGTGATGATTTGGAAGAGTGCGCATGCCTTTTTGCCCGTTTCTAAAGAGTTTGCTTGAGGCTAAATTAAACAGTAATGGACTATTTTCTCCATGGAGATTTCAAGACAGTCCAATTTTGTTGCATGGTTATTAGTAATTACTCTTATGTAGGTTTACAATGAAAAAGAGCAAGTAGGGCAATTTTTAAAAATCATATATGTGTGTATATATATGATATATATATATATATTATATATATATATACAGTTTAAAGAGGAAAAACATCACCAAGAAATTTAGGGTTTGGAGCAGAACTAAAGAGAGGCTGCCCTCAGGGTAAGACCCCACCCACCTGAACTTCAGCCTTTGGAAAAAAAATGCCTAAGGAATTTTATGCTCCTAAAGAATGTGGAACAAAGGCTAACACAAATGTAATTCAAAGGGGGCAGGCTTGTGGGCAGCTAGCATCATCCACGTGGTTCTTGCTTTAGCATCAGGAAAGATACATGAGTAAATGGGCTGTAGCATCTTCTTCTATGGCTGGGGAGAACCACTGGGGCCAGGCGGTGTATGGCAGGCAGGGAAGGCCCTGTGTGGTCATTTGAACCAGAGCCCTCTGATGTCTACGCTGTCAATTCAGTTATGTTCCGTGGACCAGGGAATCCAGTCACAATCCAACTTGTGTTCTTTGTATGAATGCTATTGTTTTTATTTTACATTATTGTTATTATCATCATTTTAAGTCGTGTCTTGTATTATACAGGTCACCCTCAAACTCTAAGTAGCCAAAGATGACCTTGAACTCCTGATCTTCTGGCTCCACATCTGGAGCAAGAACCACCATGCATGTTTGGGGGGGACGAGGACGTCATTTTCTTTTGTTTTTTGTTTGTTTGGGTTTTTTGCCCAACAGGGTCTCTCTATAGCCCAGGTTGGACTAGAACTCACTATAGCCCAGGCTGGCTTCAAACACAGCAATCTACTTTAGCATCCCAAACATTAGAATCACAGGCACATGTCACCACACACCACCCCCCCTTCCTACTGCACTCTGGACAGTCCACATTCCTCTGTGTGGTCAAGCCATTGTCTAGGCTGGCCCGCCTCAGAAAGGCTTTTCCTGCCCCTCCCCCCTTCTCTCTCCTCACACTACAGGTTCAGGAACCCCAGCTGAATGGTTAGCTTCCTGTTTTGCTTCACCTAGCTGCAGGGTTCTAAGCCTCCTCCCTGGGGCCATCATCCTTCACCTTGTCTCTCTCCAGCAAGGCCTGAGTTCTATGGAATCAGAGATTGTCTTTCTCTTGGTGACCTCTGTAGTCTCCAGCACAGGATGAGCCGCATCAGCTTCCTAGAAAGGCAAATACTGGTGAGGCAGGATGTACTCCTGTAGACTTCTCCACAGCCAAGTGGCCCCACTGTGGAAGCCTGCAGCCACATGGCTATTTAAATAAATAAAATTAAAGTTCAGGTCCCTCAGCCCACTGGCTGTATTTCAAGGGCTCCATAGCCACACTTGGGTGCTGGTTACTGACTGGACAATACAGATACACACTGCTATCATTGAAAAAACACTAGAGGCAGGAGGGGAGGAGAGAGAAGCAGAGGGGAGGGGAAGGGAGGAGAGGGGACTCAGTAATTGTTTCCCTAATGCCTACACTGGACCAACATCCACAGCAATCTTTGAGGGAGGCCATCACCCTGTTAACAGACAAGCTGGTAGGAAGCAGGGCGATAGACAGCATGCCCAGGTCAACCAGGAAGCCAGCCCTGTTCCCCACACCTGGCTAAAGCATCTTCAGTCTTTCCTTCCCCTCCTTGGCCTGTTTCTCCATCTGTGCAGTGGGTGTTGGAATTCAGATTCACACTCTGAAATGGTCCAGCAGCAACAGGGAATCAGAGAAGAAACCGTCTTCAGTGGGAAGACAGTGTGTATTCCTCCTTTGCTTAATAAGCACCGATTAGTTAATCCTCAGAGCAGCTTGGCGGGTTACTAGCTATCATTAGCCCCAGTTTACAAGCAGCAAGTTAAAGGCAAGAGGGATTGGCCCCAGGCTCAGGGCAGGGAAAGGATCAGTGAACACCCAGCAGACGCTACAAATTGCTTACAGATTGAGGGAGGGATGACAGAGGGGCCGAGGAGGCCCAAGAAGGGAGGAGCGGGTAGAAACCTATTTCCATCATCATACAATTCCAGTGCCTCTGAGAGCATCTGAGGCAGCCTTCTCTGTGCACAGCCAGTTAGGTTGCCGCCTTCAAAAAGGAGTGGATAGGCCAAGAGACCAGCAGCTGGAATTACCGGCCAGGAGTTCTCAGCCAAGCTGCCCTGCCGAGACTCCGAACAAGAGTCCTCTGCCACCTTTCTTGAATTCCTAGGGAAAGCAGCCAGCTGTAAGCCCCTAGGGATTACGAGGGCACTAATGGCCTGTGACAAAGGCAGAAGGATAAACTCAGCTCTGCAAACTAAACAAGGATCAAGGGGCCAAGTCAAACAAAGCAGTGGTTTTGCGCTGGCCCAGCCAACTGGAGTGCCCCAGCCTCTTGGGAGGCCAGGCTCTCATCTCATCCTGGAATCTCCTCTGGTGGCCTTTCCCCTTTGTACTACTGAAGGCCAGACCAAAGCAGTCTGCAATAGGAGTGGCCAGCCCCACTTCCTATCCTAGACCACACCTCCTCGCTCTGGCCATCCTTACTTCCTGTCATAGACCACTCCTCCTCGGGACCACACCTCCAGCCCCAGTCACTAGAGGAGGAAACTGGTGCTCAGAGAGAAGACGAAGAAACTTGTCCTGAATCACACGTCAAGTGAAACAACCTTGGGACCCATCTCATCAGGAGATATGACTCAACCACAAGCACCATAACACTATGGCAGGTCAACTAGTAACTCAGATGCCTGGTAAGGGACAGACGAAGGGGTAATATCGATGGCACAGATGCTTGCATCCGAAGTACAATTTCTTCACACTGCTCAGAATGGCATATAACCATTGTTGTGTATTGTTGATTTTTAGAATTGTCCACTTAGTGTTTTTAGAACATGATTGACCACAGGTAGCCAAGTCTATGGAAAGCAAACTGTACATGCAGGGAACTACTGTGCCTTCATTTCTATCCAAAGCACTCCCAACAGTGTCTCCTTGACATCCATAAGCTGAAGCCATGGCCCAGGAATGGCTTCTGCCTTTTTTAGAGCCTCACAGCTTGGGGAAGTTGTGTCACCATTCTGAGCCTCAGTTTGCTTGTCTGTGAAGTGGGAGTGGAAGGACTCCCTCCACTCAGCATTGTTACACTTTGCTCTGATGTAACACACAGTGAGCACCCATAAAGCTGTAGCTCTCAGTAACCCCAGCAGTAGTTGGCTGGGTAGGCCCCGTGAGGCCCTCGGACTCAGTAAGACTTCTTTCTTAAATGGGATGTCAAAAAGATTCCTTCTGAGGCCCTCAGCATCAGTGCTGATGGAAGCATTGTTCACAACAGTTCAGTTGTAGAACAGGTGTCCAGCAACAGAGGGAGAAAGAAAACATGATGTGCATACATATATAGACACACACATACATACTCATACACGCCTGCATGCAAGCACATACACACATGCACGTGCACATATATAACTTGAATTTTTTCAAATCCTATTTTTAATCATGGTACTTAAAGCCTTTAACCTCCCTGGTGTCCCACCACCCACTAGAAGTAGTGGAAAAGAAAGGATATGGAGGGGTTTGGCGGGGGGAGGGAGATGACCAGTTTAGAAAGGGTCTTTGAGCAACTCCCACCTGTGTTGTCTGGAAATTAGCAGTTCAGTTCACAGGCTAGCAGGCAGTGGCAGCTCGATCCACTCACAAACACCTCACGGATACACCAGCAATCCAGTAGAGTCAGGTTAGCAAACATGAATCAGCAATGGTGACAGGACCTAGCAGAGACAACCAGGCCTCAGCCTAGACTCAAGTCAGCAGGAAGGACCAGGAGGAACACCAAGAGAAGTTCTCAGCTGTGCCTCTCTCAGGGAAGCGAAGATCAGTGAAGACTAGAGACCCCACAGCTAGCTGCACCAGCAAGCCAAGCTCTGTCTCCATCACTCTGAGACCTATTTATACCCCCCACACACACACACACATCACGTGTCCTTCACGAGTCTTGCCTCAGCATGTGCATCCAGTCAGCCCAAGTCCACAGAGTCCCAGCAATTGGAGCTCAACTACCCAGTGTAAGGTGGACCAGTATATTAATGTTGATATCAAAGAATCCTTCATCACGTGTCCTTTCACATGTTTGCTTTAGCAGAACATCTTCTCCTGTGTCTGCTTCAGTGAAACTTGTTCCTTCACAAGTCTGCCTCAGTCTTTCACCTATGTCCACATCAGGAAAATACTCCTTCATGTGTTTGCCCCAGCAAAACACCATCCAACAAAACTGACTCTCTAAAGAACCTTTAAGTTTTCACTTCACACATGTGCACACACATGCACTGGAATTTTTTCAGCCATAAAGGATGACGTTATGTCATTTGTGGGAAAAAATGGATGCATCTGGAAATCATGTTAAGTGATTGTCAGTCTCAAAAAAACAGATACTGTTTTCTTTCATTTGTGTATCCTAGATTTATATACCAATAAAACCACACAAGTGCAGAGGATATGAAAACGGGACCATAACTCTCTTGGGGAACAAGGGAGACTCCTGGGGAGTGGGGAGGAAAGAGTAGCAGGATGTGTGGGGCAGACAATGTGCTTAGGGCACATCATGTGTAAAATGGCTTGTGAAAATGAGCATGGATAAGGAGTATTACAAAATTTTAAACTCTAATTTTAAAAATTCCCTCTGACTCTGGAGCTCCACGATCTCCATAACTTAATAATGCTGTGGACCCCAGAACTACAAGACAGCACTAAAGTGGGTGTCAAGGTCCCACTGCCCCTGACCTAGACACACAGACACTCCTCCCCACCCCAGACAATTTAGCAGTGCAGCCCCTTCACCCTCTGTCTTCACCCTTTACTGCAGCCGTCAGTGTGCAGGAATTACGCTGGACATTTCTGAATGCAGCCCCTTCCTATACAGAACTGTGTAGAACTCAGTACAGAAGGTGACACTGACTTGTCTCGGACCCAGAAGCTCACATCTCATTTCTTGCCTCTGGGTTCCCAACAGGAACAGGAAGAGATCTGCCTAGGAAAGACTAAGGTAGGCCTGGTCTCTGCCAGCCAGGGAGATACAATAAGATGGGTCCCTGCTCACCTCTGTATGCATCAATTTTAAGCCTCAGGGGAGGGTCTGTGTAGCCCCCACTGTGTGGATCAGGGGGTGTGAGCACCATCTTGCTTTGTATGCCAAAGGTCAGGTGGTTACCATTCCACTCAGTGCCAGTAGCTGAGCTCAACTTCACACAAGGCGATCTATTCAACTAGGTCTAGAACGACTGACTGACATCCTAGAAGGCTCTTATCTTTAGACTGCCTTCTGCTGTTGACCGGTGCTGACTCTATGGAATGTTCCAGGCAGTGCAGCTGGGGAAATCCTGAGTTTGTGTTTAAAAAGCTCTGGCCCTTCTGGGCTTGCTGTGTGGTCTTAAGCAGGTTGTTTTCCCTCTCTGTGCTTCCATTTCTTAACCTGTTGTAGTCCACATTAACCTCCACCCACATCATCGCTCATGGGGCTGATGGCAGGTTGTGCTATAAATCCAAGGGCATATCATTGACTTCTGGGAAGAAAAACAAAATGCACAGAGCAATATCTTCAGACATCAGAGTACAAGGGACGTGTTGGAGTAACTCCTACTTATTGTACATGAGGTCCTGGGTTTAATCTTCAGCACTGGGGAGACAAAGACATTTTTAAAAGTGTATTTTCTTTCGTGTGTGTGTGTGTGTGTGTGTGTGTGTGTGTGTGTGTATGTAGGATGTAGGGATTGAAGTCAGGTCATGATGTTTATGCAGCAAGTGATTTTATCCACTGAGTCACCTCCCTGGCTCCAAAGACATTTAAGTAGCAAAAAGAAAATCATTTGGAAAGGTCCAGATGATTCTTTCCATGCTAGTAGCCTTGTGTGACTGTTCTCAGGTGCTTCAGAAAGCCACTAGTTAGGACTTCTACCTCTGTGACAGAACACCATGACCAAAAGCAAGTTTGGAGGAAGGGTTTATTTAGCTTATACTTACTTCCCCATCATAGTCCGTATCATCGAGGGAAGTCAGGACAGGAACTCAAAGCAGTAAAGGAACCTGAGGGCAGGAGCTGATGCAGAGGCCATGGAGGGGTGCTGCTTACTGGCTTTGCTTTCATGGCTTGCTCAGCCTTCTTTCTTATAGAACTCAGAACCACCAGCCTGGATGGCACCACCCACAATGGGCTGGGTTCTTTCCCATCAATCACTAATTAAGAAAATGCCCTACAGCTGGCTTATGACTGCATTTTCTCCGTTGAAGTTCCCTGTGTCAAGTTGACATAAAGCTACTCAGCACAGTCAGCTTAAAGGAGAAAATTGTATTTCAGTTCACGGTTTCAAAGCTTTCTGCCCATGGCTGTTTTGGAGGCTGCCAGGAGGTGGCTTAATGTGGTGGGAGTCTGTGGTGAAGGCAGTTGCTCACATCTTCACAATGAGGAAGGAGAGAAACAGGTAAAAGGTGCTGGAGCCCCACAACACCCACCCCAGGGCATACCCCAGTGACTTACCTTCCTTCCACTCACTAGACTCCACCTCCCAACACTGACAGGCTGCAGACCTGGTGTTTGGCTACACCCTAACCCCAGCCTTCCTTTTCCTGCTTGAAGTGATGCTAGCCCTTAGTCGTGGAGGAGTTATGAGCTCCTTGTTCTGTCTTAAGAGAAAACAGATGAGACATTACACTCAGATCCTTCCGCCATGCTTCTCCTTGAAGTCAATCCAGAAGTCTGCAAGACACTAGCATAGAGGACCAACACTGTGCACAGAAAATAAAAGCACAGTAAGAGACCTTAAATGAAGTGTGTGAGGATTCTGGAGTCCTGCCACTCAAGTCTGGTTCTGCCATTAACTAGCTACTGTCCTCTCAGGAGCTAAGTCCCCTCGTCTGGAAGATGGAGTCCGTGATATCAAGACAGGATTGTTTAGATTATGTGATCTAAGCCATGTGAAGCGCTTTGAGCAGCTCTGGTACACAGGAAGTGGGTTTCAGTTATTGTTCTAATGAGATAATAAATTTGCTGCTGTCTCACTAAACTGCACCGCAGTATGTAGAGTGTGACTGTGGCTGAATCTCAGAAGTGCCCACCGTGATCTTAGAGAACAACTCTCAGAGGAAGGAAGTATCCTGACTTCCAGAACAACAGAAGCAAGTTGGCCAGCCACACTGTCCTGATCCCTTAGCAACCATGGCCACTCTCATGGGTGAGATCATCGGGGCAAAGATGTGTGAACAGTGGAAGGATGGAAGAAAACTGCAGATTCATTCAGGCAGGTTGACTAAAAATAACTGCAGACTAGGAAAAGCAAAGTGTGGAAACTTACTCGAAGGACTTGTTGACCAGACTGGAGAGATGGTGGCTCATGGTTAAGAGCACTGGCTGATTTTCCAGAGGACCAGGGAAAAACAGCCAGTACTCTTAACCACTGAGCCACCATCTCCAGCACCAACCTGGTGGCTCACAACCATCTGTAATTCAGTTCCAGAGAAGCAGTGTCCTCTTCTGACCTCCATGGGCACCAGGTGTACACATACTACACATGCAGGCAAACACCCATACACATGAAATAAATAAAATCTGGGGTGTGTGTGGGGGATTTGTTGACTTTCTAGATCAGCAAGATGGCTCATGGTTAGTACTGCTCCTTACTATGTGTGCCTGGGAACCTGAGGTCAATCCCCGGAATCTACATAAAGGTAGAAAGAGAGAAACCAACTCCATGGGGTGGCCATCTAACCTCCAGACACACTCCATGGCATGCCTGCCCCTGCCACACACTCACACATGTACATGCATGCACAAACACACACATGTACACAAGCATGCACACACATATACATGTATGCACACACAGGGACATCTGCTAATAGTTGATTTAGAAAGATTCATTGACTTCTCAGCAAGGAAAAAATCTAAGTCTCTGGAAGGAATGAGCCCCCAGATTCAGCTGTATAAACAAGCATGTGTATCCTACAGAAGTTTGAGACTACTGGGGCCAAAGAGGAGACAGTGTGGGGCACCTGAGAGCAGTAACCGGTTGTGTACAATGGTCAGCACCCAGAATTACTGAAGACCTCTCACAAGCAACACTGGAGTCAGAAGGCAGGGACACTGCTGTCAAAACCCTGAGTCTGAGTTCCTTAGACTCTAGCTCCTAGCTAAGTGTAAGGGTAGAATAAAGATGTGTTCATACCTGCAATATTTAAAATATTTGCAATTATTATCATTATTGTTGTGTATGATAGAGGTAGGCTATATGCATGCCCCAGAACGCAGATGGCAGTGGGAGGAAAACTTCCTGGGGTTTGGTCTCCTTCTGTTTTTATTTGTTCCAGGACTGAACTGAGGTCATCATGCTTGCACAGGGTGTCTGTCACCCTAAGCCATCTTACTGGCCCTCAAAATATGTACTTTCTATCAGAGCTGTGTTGGAAGCAGGGGTGAGCGATATGGGTGAGATTGGGAGAAGAGGAGGGAGGCGGGTACTGCTATCTGGATGTCAATAAATAAACAAAGTAATAACAAAAGAAAATACCAATAATAATGCATTCAAATTTTTGACATTTTGTTCATCATGGATATTCTACATTAACTGTGGTTCTTGGAAAGTACTGTATTAAAAAATTGTTCATTACAGGTTAGGGATATAGCTCAGTGGTAGAGCATTTGTGTACAACAGCTGTTCTCAGCTCGTGGGGTCACATATCTAATATCCTGCACATCAGATATTTACAATTCATAACAGTAGCAAAGTTACAGTTAGGAAGTAGCAATGAAGTAATTTATGGTTGGAGTCACCATAACATGAAGAACTGTGTCCTTCATATAAAGGGTCACAGCTTTAGGAAGGCTGAGAACCACTGGACAGCATGTGCAAGGCCTCAGGGTCAACCCCCTATACTGGAAAAAAAAATAAATATTATTTATCTTGATGACTGAGATTTTGGCGCCCCCTTAAATCTTGCATTTGAAGCAAATGCCCCCTAGTCTCCACTCCCCTCCTTAGGAAGCCACTAAAGTCTGGGTCCCTCAAAAACTGAGAAAATCAAGAGAGAAGAAAATGTGGATGCAGAAGTTGGACATGAACAAGGAGGAAAGGTAGAGGGACTCTCAATGCTGGTGACAGGGGAATCCTGGGGTGACAGCCATGTATAAGTCAGACAGGCAAGAGCCCAGATTCAACCAGATTCAGTGGGGACCCTCCTAGGATCACACAGGAGCATAAGACACAGCATTTGGGGTTGAGTAAGTGAAAAGCAGCTTTTAAAAACTAAGCAAATGAAAACACACAGGATTACCACTTCCAAGCCCAAACTCGGAAACAAAACAAAGGAATGTTGTATTGCTTCAACTATGAAAATGTTCTACAAGATGTACGATTGGCTGTTGATGTCACTGGGTAATGCTATGACTTTGTCAGGAGGGCAGCACGATAGGAAAGATGCATACACATGAGAGAGGCAGGCAAGAAGAAACTCCCTCTTCCTCACCCATGATAAGTCCAAGATTTGAAAAACTAAGTGAAACCAGATACCAAAAATGCTTTTAACAGACACCAAAACTACAGGTAGTCTATATCAAAGTCACAATTTCTGCACAACAAAGATAAGATCAACAAAACAAAAGGAAACTTAGAGGTTAGGAGAAATATTTCCACATCTTACCTCATAAAGAGTGAATGTCCAAAATATATAGGGAGTCGTGTAACACAACAGCAAAAACAAGCAAACAGACAACTCAGTTTAAAAGATGGTCCGAGGACCTGAACAGACAGTTTTTCAAAAGATACATACAAATAGCCACAGATAATAAAAAGGCTCTTTTGCATCCATAACAAACACAGTCAGCTTGCTGGTGCTATAAATAATATCAGAAACAAATCAATCTATAAAATAAAAGATCCACTTTGGTTCACAGTTCATGGTTCAATCCTCATCTCTCGACCCTGTTACCTTTGAGCCTGTGAGGAGGTCGTGTATCATGGTGACATCACACATCTCCATCACTTTATGGAGACAGGATGTGCCAGGGTCCCAACATCCTGCTTTAATGGCACACTTCCAATGACCTAACTTCCTAGTAGTGGGCTCTACTTCTGAGGGGTTCTACCACCTAGTCAAGAGTGGTGGCACATACCTGTAATCCTACTATTGGAAAATAGAAACAGGATAGTCAGGAGTTCTATGTCAGCCGGACCTGCCTCTGTGCCCATGCATGGTGGGATAAAAAGGGGTGGATTTCTGGAGCTCATTAGCCAGCAGTGTAGTCTGCAAGCACATGCATGTATACACACACACATGCACACACATATACGACGAGAGAGAGGGAGGGAGAGAGAGAGGTGCATACATCATACACAAAAATTAGAAAAAGCAAGATATATGTAAGGTATGTGTTAATAGATATTTTACAGTTTAGTTGAACTATTTGAGAAAAATAGAAAAAAAGCAGGTTTAAAGTAACACATCAAAGCAATTACTCACTTCAGGAAAAACAGGAAATATAAAGGGAAACATGGTACTTCACTTGTCTTATTACTGAACAATGTTCACACAGGTACATCAATGGTGCCAATTTAACCAAAACATGTAACAGGTTGCAAGAGAATAAAGGGAGGAAAGTGGGAGCCTGCCAGTTACAAGTGCTAAGCTCCCCTCCATAAAAGCAGGAAATGGGTAGCTGATTTCTGAAGTGATAAATCAGGAAACAATTGTATCATTTAGAAATACAGAGGTATTGGAGAATGTGTCTAAAGAGAGGGATATGGCTGTGGAGAGCAGCATGCTGAGGAGTGAGAGTCTGGGAAGAGTTAGTTGTCATGAAGACTTTGGACATGGCTTGACTTCTCCAGGTCTGCGCATGTACTTCTTGTATTAATGAAGATTCACTTAAGACAGCTACACAGAGGCTGAGATTCCAGATACAGGAAAATGTTGTAGCAATTAGGTCTACCTAACAATGGAGCTGTCTGATCCAACAAATAGTGAGTTCACTCACTAGCTTTCAAAGAACCTAGAAGGTCAGTCCAACCCATCACAAACATGGTGGATAACTCCCGCTTTGACTAGGAAGTTAGCCCTGATAAGTGTTACCTTGCCACTCAGTTCTGTGCATCCATACCTGCTAATTTATCAGTATATTTCATAAACATTTTCTAGCACCTATTTGTTCCTGGTGCTGCATTCAGCTCTGGCTCTGAAATGGGACACTGAGATACACAGCCCAAGGTTTTGCTTCCCAGAATTACCAAAGGATACCTTTGGAAATTTGTGTAGTCCTCTCCCATCACAGAGAATGGACTGAGGCTCAAGCTAGGCAGCCCTCTGGACTCCTGTGCTACTGGTCCTATCCTCACAAGGAGCATACCACTAAAAGTAGCTCTGACAAAACTGGTGGAGAAGGCTCAGATGACAAAGCTCCTTTGGGCTTGATGGCCCAAGTGTGGTTTCAACCCCCAGGCAAAAAGCCATAATATGTGTAATGTCGTATAATAATGGGGTATGGAGTGGGTATGGAGAGAGGCAGAGTCCTGGAGCTCATTGGCCAGTCAGTCTAGTTGAATGCTGATCCAGATTCAGTAGAAGACTTGAGAAAGGTGTAAAAGCCTTACCTGTATCTTTGTGTGACATATGAGTGTGTCAGCCTTTGTGTATGAGTGTACACAACACACACACACACACACACACACACACACACACACACTATTTCTAACAAAAATGAAGCTGATTCTAATTGTATGTGTACACCATTATGCAATGAATCTGTTCATTTGAGCAACTGTAGCCTTCTTGGGGATCTTCAGAAGGGCATGTGGGAGACTTTTGACAACTGTTGACATTCACTAAACCCAAAGCTCCAAGTCACTCACCAGAAATGTCTAAAGTGAGAGAAAGCAAGCTAACTGGCATCACTTTGTCCATCATCCCATAAAATGCATGAGATTCTTAGGTAGAGAGCTGCTGCCTGTGACATGCTAAAATCCCAACTGGTTTTGTGGAATTTGTCATTGTTCCAATAGCTGTAATACAGCCAGCACCTGGAGTACCAACCTCTCTCTCTAGTATCATTTCCTGGATCCTTTGCCCCCTTGCAGGCCTCTCCTTGCCATCATCTCACAGGACTTTGATTTCTCCCTCCTCCTTTTCAAATGAAAAATGAGTCACCATGGGTCTTAGACTAGATCCCAATGGTTTTGAACTGAGGGTAATTTTATCCCTTACCCCTTGGGGATGTTTGGTCATGTCAGGAAGGATTTGGGGTTGTCACAGTTGGAGTGGGGTGTTACTGGCCTCTAGTAGGCAAGAGACCAGGGCTAGTACAAAACACCCTGCAATGCACAGGGCAGCCTTCTCATCACTGAATGGTTCCAAAAGTCAGTGGTGCTGCTACCAAGAAACCTTGGAGGTGGGGCTTTGGGCTCAAGGGACAAGGTCCTAGTTCCAACTTGCTTGGGTAAAGAAATAAAAAAGATCAGATAGGTTATTGGGTTGAGTTGATATTAACACTGCTTTTTAAAGTGGCTAAGATGTATTTAGTGACAGAGTGTCATCTAGTATGTACAAGACCCTCAGTTCATCCCTAGTATCATGATCAATCAATCAATCAATCAATCAATCCATCAGTAGAGTTGGTGTAAGGTAAGAGAACTGATCACTTAGAATCAAACAGGGATAGGGGCAGAAAGACCAATGAACCTTCAGTTCAGTTTTACACCTATAAACTTAACAAATGCAGTTCAAACAATGATGCTCAATGCTGTGGGGGTACAGGAGCATGATAGACAGTGCCTGGAACTGTTCACTTACTCATAAAAACAAACTGGTAACAGACATCAAGATCTAAAAGTCTATTTTGCTCCTGAAAATCAACCTTATGGGGAAAAAAATCAACAGAATAAAAAGCCTGCATGCACAAAAAAATGTTAGAGTACTACTCATAAATAATCCAAATATAGTAAGCAACTCCTGAGTAGGAAAAACATTTACTGAATCAAGATGCACCAATATCCACTCAAAGCAGTCATCATGAGGGCTGTAACAACGACTCTCATCCACAAGAGCCCCACAGGTCCAGTGCTTCTTCAGGATCAGGGAGATCCAAGCTTCCAGAACTGATCCCTACTCAAAGGCTTAAGCAAGTCAAGGCCAAGATCTCCGAAATGTCCCCAATTAACCTATGCGGCTTGAGACATCATCCAGAAATGGTAGATGGGAGGTGGCAATGGCACTCCAACATGCAGAGGTTTAGTGATATATAATTGATCTTTCTCAGAATAGGACCATCTACATGCCTGAAGGAGTGTGTGGACACAGGCCATTAGCTATGTCTGCTGAGGTCAGTTCCCAGCCAAACTCCACAGGCTGGCTAGATACCATGGGGAATGAAAAGGAGCCAGGTACACTCCCAGAGGAAGTAGCTTTTGACTGTATAACCAGTAGCTAGAAAAGAGTCCCAGTAAACTCTGCCTCTCGAGTCCATGTGCTTGTATGTCACCTTCCTCCCTGATGCTGGAACAACCCCAGGACCCACCATCAATGCAGCAGAAGTGAATGACTGGTAAGCTGGGTCAGGAAGGTCTTGCAGCTTTGACATTGAGTCTCTTGTAACCTTCTCTGGGAGTCCTGAGCTCCTACATAAGAAGTGAACAGCAGAAGAAGTGTCATAGAGTCACTCCTGCGGACCATTCCAGCAAATACTGACCTTCCATTCTTATTAAGGCATCCACAATGAGCATAGCTATCTGAGCTCTTTTGTCCCAGCCCAGCATGAGCCAAACCTATCCACAGTATCCTGGTGAATGGCACACAGAACTGAAGAGTCATCCTGCTGTTTCTCACCCAGATGCTTGACCCTCAAAATGAGTACAATGAAACAATTGGTGCTTTAAGCCTCTAGGTTTGCAGGTAAGACTTGGGCATCAGTACACAACCAAAATATTCCCTTTGGAGGAAAATAAACTCATTATTCCAACAACAGATAAAGAAAGGTGGGAAGGGCTGGAGATGTTGCTGGATGGTAAAACACATAGCAAGTATGTTGGAGGTGCTATGTTCAATTCCAGCAAAGAAAGGGGGAAAGATGGATAGATAGACAGACAGATAGATAGATAGATAGATAGATAGATAGATAGATAGATAGACAGACAGACAGACAGACAGACAGACAGACAGTAGATAGATAGATAGATAGATGATAGATAGATAGATAGATAGATAGATGGATGGATGGATGTTTGGATGGATGGATGGATGGATGGATGGATGGATGGATGGATGGATATCCTGCCTTATTTAGGGATTGTGTTTCAGAGTTACCAAACAGAACATAAGAGCAATCATTTAGTTATAACTAATAAAGGAGGAAGCTCAGAAGTAGACTCTCACCTCTCAGATGAAACAACACCATTAGGCAAGGATCACCAACAACTGCTAAAATCAGTGGGCAAAAAGCCAGCATCACAGTGAATGGAGCAGGCTGTGAACACTGTGCACCCTGGCTGCTATCTTAAGCCAGACTGAGGGTAGACCAGACAGTGCCTGCCCCTGATGTGAGCCAGCAGCTGCAGGACCACCTCCACAGCTCCTTCACCCTCAAGGTCAGGGTCCTGGAGTCTAACCACTCTTCAGGAAGTCACTACCAGGGACAAGAGGACTATAATAAAAAGTCCTCAGGAGATGCAGCCAACAAAATCCAAAACAGAACGGCATCCCAGGACAGCCAGATTTCTTCAAAAGATAATTTTTTTAAATTTTTTTATTGGATATTTTATTTACAGTTCAGATGTTATCCCCTTACCCCATTCCTCTCCCAGGAAGCCCCCATCCATCGCCCCTCCTCCTGCTTCTCTGCAGATGTGCCCCTACCTACCTCCCCACCCTCGAATTCCCACACACACGGCGTCCAGCCTTCATGGGACCAAGGATCTCCTCTCCCACCTATGCCCGACAAGGCCATCCTCCCCTACATATACAGCTGGAGCCATGGATCCCTCCCTAAGTGCTCCCAGGCTGGTGGTTTAGACCCTGGGAGCTCTGTTTGATTGGTGTCGTTGCCTCCTCATGGGGCCGCAAACCCTTTCAGCTCCTTCAGTCTTCACTCTAACTCCTCCATTGGGAACCCCTTGATCAGTTCAATGGTTAGCTGTGAGCATCCACCTCTGAATATGTCAAACTCTGGCAGACCTCTAAGGAGACAGCTATGTCAGGCTCCTGTCAGCATGCACTTCCTGACATCCACATCAGCATCTACCTTTGGTGACTGCACATGGGATGGATATTCAGGTGGAATGGTCTCCAGATGGCCTTATTTAGAATAGCCAGAAACTGGAAAGAACCCAGATGTCCTTCAACAGAGGAATGGATACAAAAAATGTGGTACATTTACACAATGGGGTATTACTCAGCTATTAAAAACAATGAATTTGAGAAATTCTTAGGTAAATGGATGGAACTAGAAAATATCATACTGAGTGAGGTAACCCAATCACAAAAGAACACATATGGTATTTACTCATTATTGGATTTTAGCCCAGAAACTTAAAATACCCAAGATTCAACTCAGACCACATAAAGCTCATGAAGAAGGAAGATCAAGTGGGGGGCGCTTCGGTCCTTTTTAGAAGGAGTAACAAAATACTCAAGGGAACAAATATGGGGACAAAGATAAATGTTTTTAAGTGCAGAGAAAGGAATCTGGGCTTGGTGGTACTGTAATCCCAGTATACAGGAGGTTGAGGCAGGGTTGTGAGACCAGCCTACAATGAAACTCTGTCCTTAAAAAATTAAGTAGAGGTAAAAGAGATGTCTCCACTCGTTAGAGTGTGTATCAGTCACAGTCAGTATGCAGACTGATTGGATATTGATATGCATATACTTTAATAATGACTAGCTATTTGGTGATATGAAGAAATTATTCTTCATGGCTGGGGAGATAAGTAGGCAGTTAAGAACACTTACTTCTTTTTCAGAGCATCCAGATTTGGTGCCCAGCACCCACACTCACAATAACCTGTGACTCTAGTTCCAGAGGATACAACACTAACCCCTGGCATCCGAGGGCACCTGCACACACATGGTGTACACATACACACATACACATATAAAAAATAAATAGGTGTTTTAAAAAGAAATTCTTTCCAATTTTTTTAATATTTATTTAGGATTCTATACATGTGTATATAATGCACTTTGATCATATCCGCCTCTACTGTTCCCCTCCAACTTCATGTCTCCCTGCCTTTTTCTAATAACCACGGAGTCATCTTAGTTTCCCAGTATGCTCACAGGTGTGGGGTCAGCCACTGGCGCATAGACAATGGACCATGGGCCACACTCCCAAAGAAAAATGACTCTTCCTCCCCAGTAGCCATCAATAGCCAATAACTCCTCAGTTATGGGTGGGGCTTTCTGAACCCCTCCTCCAATATTAAGAAATCATCTTCAATCTCTATACATATGGAATATTGTGGTATTTTAAAATGAAATATTTATTTAGTGATATAAGGCGAGTATACTCCAAATATACAAGATATTCTGAAATAAGGCTATTGAGATGTCACATACTCTGAGGTATAGATGGGTTACATTAACAAGACTGATGATATGTTGATGTTCTTGGAGTGGGGCGATTCTTCTTCTATATAACTTACATTTCTATTTAAAAGCATAAACAAAGGATAGGGAGATGACTCAGAGGGGAAGAGCACTTGCTGAGGACAGCTCAGAGTGAGGAAAGGACCTGAGTTCAAATCCCCAGCACCCACATACAAAGTTGGTGTGGTTACACACTCCAGTATAACCTCAGCTGTAGGAACAGAGACAGGAGGCTCACTGGGGCTGGTGACTGCCAGCCTTGCTCCAGGGTCTGTGAGAGCCCTTCTCCAGCATAGAAGGCAACGAGTGATATAGCAGGACACCCTGCATCCTCTTCCGGGCTCTACACATGTGCCTAGGAGTACACATACCTGAACACATAGATGGACACACTCAACATACACACGTACACACACAAATTTTAAAACACACATACACAAATAACTCTAAAAAAAAAAAAAAAAAAACCAAAAAAGGAATGCAGGTGGAGTAGAGAGTTTGCAGTGGCACACTCATGAGCGACCTGATTGCAAGAAAGACATTCTTTCCTCCCCTCGCACCAAATCCCCCTGCACTTACGGGACTGGAAACCTAAAGAGACGTTTGAAATCACATTTTAAGGATACATAATGGAAGGGAGTTTGAAGAGAGAGCAAAATTATCAGGGAGGATTACACTGTCACCACTCCACACAATGGGGATTGCAGTGCTCACTGCCCTAAACAAGTCCTGCTTCATACCAGACCTGCGACTCAAGCAGGCGTCGCCATGGGAAGTGGATCCTGCCCTGGAGATGAAATCTCTCTCCCTGGCTGGGTCCTTGAGAGCAGGAGCCCTTCCACACAAGGAGGGGGAGGTGAGGTGGAGGACGTGGGTCTTAGAATGCACTTGAAATTCTTTTCATGGTCTCGAAAGGCCCAGGAATGAAGGCGCCTCTGAGAAAGTCTGCAGTCTTGTCTCTGAGGGCTTGGGGTCCCAAGCAAGACACTGCCTTCCTGTGGGTCTGTTTCTTCCAGGTGTGATGTGTGACGGGAAGCAGGAGAAAGCAAGGTTAGCCAGCTGGCTTGGAACACAGGTGACTTTGCCACCTGCCAGCAATACAACCATTGTTTATTTCTCTATAAAATGTAGATTCCATCTAATTCTAATGCTGGAAAGTTCATCCATGTAACAACCCTGATGTTAAGGTGGAGCTGTGCCTGCCCTGGAGTCAGCATATTGGGGAAAAAAACCTCACCATACCATAATTACTCCTGAAAATCCTCCCCACATCAACTGTCCTGGTGTTCATCTGCTCATCCACTCAATGGTGCTGCTGTGGTAGAGACAAGGGCTCTTTCAGGATGTCCTCTTATCTCCTCAAGACCTGATTGTCCTCTGTTTAGAGGAAAGATGAGTTTTCTCCGTTGCCTCTGAGCTCTCAGCCACAGTTCTGGTAGAAGAGATGAAGAGCAGCCTTAAGAACTATCTTCCCTTAAGGTCAGGGTTGCTCTGAGATGGTCACCGCCCAGTATCCAGGAAGGAGCATGCTGCCTTGGGAAGCTATCCATAGGTACACATGATACTCAGGGCCCCACAATCTTTTCTTACCAAATACACTATACAAATGTATTAAACACTTCCCAAAGACAAAGAGCTGTGGGTGTGGCCTGGCTTGTGCTTAGGATGCGTGAGGCCTTGGCTTCCACTCCAGCAGCACAGTCAATCAATCAATAAAGCAAGCTGTCATGCTGAACAGTGGTAGGATGGAGTCAGTCAAAGGTGGCATCCTCTCAGGACTGTACAGATGTGGACTTGAACAACCATAGAGGGTAGCTGATGGGACACCAAAAGGCCAGGGGTGGGTTAGAGAACACAGAAGGACCTGTAGAGAGCCTCCCATGCCTTTTCTTGGAAGGCAGGGAAGGTCTGAGAGCCCCCCCCAGATGAGGAGAGGACACCAAGAGAATCTAGAGGTTCATGGATTGATCCTGTACTTAGAGGGCGTAGGGGCGAGGCTGATGGGTCAGCCAGGAAGGTGGTGGGAAGCTGAGAAGGGTGGATATGGACGTGCTTCCATAGCAGGAGAGCAGAATAGCTGACTGTTTCTGGAAAGGGGCCTGTTGGATGTGGCTGCCTTCTCCGTCCTTTCAAGCCTTTTCATGGGATACTGCATAGCACCCTCCTACACTGGAAAGCTCCAGGTCCAAAACTTCTAGTCTCCATCTGCCCTTCCTACAGTGGACTCAGTAGACTTAGGCGTCAACAGGGGCAACCCTTTAGGTTCCTCTACACATTCGTCTTCATCTCTGGGAAGGAGTGGAGTAGAGGAAGAGATGAACGCTAAGTGTGAGGGAGATGTTAGCTACTGGGAATGCAGCAAACTAACCAGAGTTTCTTGCTATGCCCATCCAAAAATGCTGGGTGAATTTTCTAGATAATTGTATTATGCACATGCAGGTGTGGAGAGGCCAATGTTAGGTGTCTTTCTCAATTACTTTCTATGTTTACATTTTTTAAATTAATTTTATATATTTATTCTGGAGCAAAAAACACACACCACCGTGCACACATGGAGATCAGAGGAAGGCTTGCAGGAGGCAGCTCTTCTTTATCAGAATGTGAATTCCAGAGATTAATCTCAGGTAGGTCTGGATCTTGGTAGCAAATGCCTTTACCAGTTAAAGCTAGCCCGCTACCTTATTTTTCGAGGCAGAGTCTCTTACTGAGTCTAGAGCTCAACTCAGCTAGGCTGACTGGTCAGTGAGCTCCAGGGATCTGTCTCCCTCTCCCCTGTGCTGGGATTGCTGGTGCACAACACCACCTCAGCAGGCTTTTACATGTGTGCAGGGGATCCGAACTTAGGTCTCATACTTGTGTGGCAAGACTCTGAGACCAGACCAGCTGCCTGAAGAAGCAGAAACCAGCTGAACTGCCTGGAGGAGGCTTAGACCAACTGAGGCACCAGGGAAGGACACTCTGCAGTCTGCTGAGCTGCCTGATGTCTGTGCAGCATGCTCCAGGTTCTCAGCTTTGTGAGCTGCCACCATGCTGGCATGAACGCAGCTGTTTTTGAGTCATTTCTGCTCCTATAAGTAACCTCTCACCCATATTCCTGTATCTATAACCAATAAAACTCATTGGTTCATCAAATTGGACTTCAGTGGTGTCTGTACTTTGGTTTGTTGTGGGTTCCTCATCTGGAATGAATAGACGGGGTGTGTGTGTGTGTGTGTGTGTGTGTGTGTGTGTGTGTGTGTCTGTCTGTGTCTGTGTGTGTGTGTGTGATTACACAACAGCAACAAATGTTCTTCACCACTAAACCATCTCTCCAGCCCAAAGAATAACCAATAATTGAAAATGTGATCTGGCGACATTGACTGAAGACGAAGCCTTATCACAACCCTGTAGGAGGCGAGTGGAAGTTCACACAGGGAAAGGGGTGCTAGGATAAACATGAAAATCAAAAGATCCTTCTCCTTAGCAAGCCAGCTCACTGCAACACTGCAGGTGGCTGCACCATGCCTGCAAGACTAGAAGATCTACAACCTTCACCATACGACTTTGAATCTCTCTGGGGTTTGTAGTAGAGAATGTACTTAATACATTTGTTTGTTTCTATGTCTGGACTTACTAGCATAACATGAAGATAAAACATATTCAAGTAAACACTGAGGTATCCAATACTCTTAGTATTCCTTAAGATTTATTATTTATTTATTTATTTATTTATTTATTTATTTATTTATAGTGTTCTGTCTGTCTGTATGTCTGTGCACCATGTGAATGCCCGGTGCTCCGGGAGGCCAGCAGAGGGCTCAGATCCCTAGGAACTGGAGTTACAGGTGGTTCTGAGGTGTCAGGTGAATGCTGAGAATCAAAGCTGTATCCTCTGTGAGAGCACTGGGTGCTCTTAACCTCTTGTCCATCTCTCCAGGCTTGGTTATTCTTATTATAGTCTGAGAAACACTCACAGTGATGTAATGACATATCTTCACTTACAAATGTTCACCAAAATGAATAACTGGTCTGGTATGAGATCTCTGGCTTCTGAGGCACTATCAATATCGGATCCTCATCAGACTCTTCCTGGGTATCTTGTTGCCCCGTGTCGTGGTGATCTTGCAGCTTTGAATTAGCAAGACTGACCCTTTCATTAGTCCCATCCATTTGCAGATGATATAGAGTTTGGGATGGGGCAACTCAGAGCCCTGGATCTAGGCCTGGGTAGTGGCTGAGCTGCTCAGTGCACTAGCTCCTGCTCAGCGCTGCTCCGGTAAGGCAGCATAACTTAATGCTGCCCTTGGCAGGAGGCAGGGTCAGCTCTCCCGCTCCATGCCCTGGGGCTGGCTCACTCATTTCCACCCCTCCATAGCCATCTCCACTGTGCTGCCCAGTGCAAGGCCGACTCTCCCCAGAGCTGCAGCCTGTGAGGGGCTGGACCAGCTCTCCTGCTCTCACACCCTCTGGGCTGGCTCAGGGTGCCATAAGGGCCAGCTCCACTAGGTTGCCCAGGGAAGATGTAGGGCCCACTCTCCTGACTGCTACAGCCAGTGAGGGTGCAGGCCCAGCTCTCCCTCCCTCATGCCCTTGGGGCCAGCTCTCCCAACTACCACAGGTGGCTACACACACACACACACACACCACCTCACAGCATACAGTGTCAGAGCCAACTCTCCAAGCTCTCACCCTTAGGGTCAGCTCACCTGAACCCACTTTACCAGGGCCAACTCTCTTGTGCTGTCCAGATGAGGTGCAGGGCCTGCTCTCCTGAACTCATAACCTCATGGGCAGCTTTCCCAACTTCTGGAGGTAGGAGGGGATGGAGGTGGGAGGGGGATGGGGATGGGGTCAACTCTTCCACATTCATGCCCTCAGGGCTGACTCACCCATGCCTTCACCATCAAAGCCAGCTCCACTATGCTGCCTGGGTGAGGTGCAGGGCCTGCTCTCCCAAGTGCTGCTGCAGATAAAAGGTATGGCCAGTTCTCCAGAGAACCGCAGCCAGTAAGGAGCAGGGCCAGATATCCATAGCCCCTGGATATTTATGTGCCCTGGTGGTTGTCCCAACCAGGGCTGTTCCCACGTTCTCTGATGGTATTACAATCCACAGATATTCGACCCCTGCCACTGCATAGCCTGGAACTCAATGGCAGCTTGGGCTGGGACCTCACCATGGCCCCAGGTGGCAGGGCTGCCCATTCACAACAGGCTCCTTCTCTCCACCCCGAGTCTCCAGTTCCATCTCTCTTCATAGTGTTCAAGCTGCTCCACTTCTCCTTCTGACTCCCATACACTCACACATTGCGCTGGCTCCCACTGCAGGCTGGCCACGTGGCTGGCACACCCTGGGTCACCTCCTTCATCTGCCCTGAGTAGCATGAAGGTAAGTGGGTATCTATGGCCTGGCCATGCATTACACCATAGGGCAGGTCTGTGGGTGGCATGGTGACCACAGGTCTCTGTCTGTCTTCGTCTTCCCGAGCTGTGCTGTCTGGATTAGATTTGATTTGATTTTTATTAGTTCTAGGCATAAGTCAGCTTTGGCCACCAAGCCAGGTATCAAGCTAGGATGAACAAAGGACTGTCATCTGCTTGGGGTCCGTGTGGCATCTTTGTTTTTCAAATAAAATACAGTTTCTGGAGTAAATGCAAATATCTGAAAGAAAGAAGAGAGAAAAAACTCTGTAAAGGAATTATATCCAATAACCACATAGTACATCCTTTGTTTGAAGTATCTAATGAGGACAGATCTGTAAAGTTGATTAGTGGCTGCCTGGGGCCTGGGGTTGGGTGAGAGGTGGCACCTAGGAGCAGAATTCCCCTTTGGGATAACAAAGTGTTCTAAAATTGTGGTAGTGAATACAGATCATCCATAATTCATTTAATTATGTATTTCAAATTGGGAAATAGTGTTATATGTAAATTATATCTCAATAATCATTTGTCTAAAAGGAATGGCAATTTTTTCTTCATTTTATTGAAACATCGCATGGTTTCTCATTATTCTGTATTATCTACACATTTTTATTTCTCTTTGTTTCTTGAAACTGGATCTCACTTTGTAGCCCTGGCTGACCTGGAACTCACTGTGTAGTCTAAGCTGGCCTCAACCTTACAGTGATCTGTCTGCCTCTGCCTCCCAAGTGATGGGATTAGAAGCATATTCCACCATGCCTAGTTAATTTTTATTTATCAATTAGATTGAAAAGTAGTGCAATGTAACAGGGTGACTCATCTTAAATACAAACTAATACTACACAACTTTAGGACATGATATCATCTTAAACAGCATCGAAAACAACGACTACATAGCAGCAACCTTTTCAGGCAGATTGGTAACAACACAAAAAGCAATCGGAGCAAACAACAGATACAGAAGCAGAAAAATGGCACAGATTGTTTGCACTAAGCATACACAAAAGAAGAACCCTCAGAAATCCCTTTAAGAACAGAAGAAGAAAACATGTCATCAATGTACCAATGGCATTAGCCTCAAAATTAAACACAGGATGGGTTAGCTGACAGGCCAGGGACATCTCAGAATGGGAACAATGCGTCCTTCTTACTGACAGCTGTGGCACAGCATTATACAGCAGCCGTGGTTTCACAGACTCCTGAAATGTCCCCCACAGCAATGTGGACCACCCCACCACTTACTGAGGGATTTGGCAGCTTCATAGATCAAACATAGGAGGTTTAAGCTCCACTGAATGGTCACACACCCATCACATAGTGGTACAAAAGACTAGGATTATAAAATAGAAATATTAAGATTTCAAGAGAGATGGGATTTGGGAAACACGGAATATTAGACATATTTCACATCACCCTAGTATTAATTTCTCAAGTGCTAGACGGGAAAAATAAATCATTGCCATGGTTTACAGTTCCACAGTACATGATGCCATTCGAAAATGGAAATTACAGTGTGAAGCACATTGCCACGCTGGAATGTAATATGTGCTCACTAGCAGCAAGGTGGGCAACTCTCCAACGAGTTACCTAAGGTACAACAGGACCAGAAATCCACTCAGATGCATCCTCACTGAAAACAGAATCCTGACACCTACCAGAGTCACACACTTATCCTCACTACGCAAGTGGAAAACCTACATCGCTAGCTGGGAGTGTAGCAGACACGCATATGCTGCACATCTTCGGGGAGACAAAGACCCACCACGCAGGCACCTAGATAGTTGATGGAAGAAGCAATCAGCTGCTGTCAGTCCAACTCCAGTGCATCGTAACACAATCTGAGCCCAAAGTAGCAGCAAAATGTGACTTCCAAGTACTGGTTTCCTAATACAGAAGGGAGAACATTCTGGAACTGCAGAGATGACCCAATGTTGTGCAGTACTGTAAACACACTAGGTGTTGCTGAGTCAGACAGTCTAAATGGTCAAGGTGGTAGATTTTGTGGTTTGTGTATTTTATCACAACTTCCCAAACTACAGTGAAAAAGAGCTCATTAAAATGGTTAAATGGATGGCTACAGAGGTGGGTGCCTATAATCCTAGCACTGGAGAGGAGGGCACAGGAGGATCGCAAGTCTGTGGCCAGCCTGGACTACAAAGTAAGTTTGAGGCCAGCCTGGACTACATGATGAGACTTTGTTGAAAGAAAGAAAGAAAGAAAGAAAAGAAGAAAGAGAGAGAGAGAGAGAGAGAGAGAGAGAGAGAGAAAGAGGAAAGGAGGGAAGGAAGGAGACATGGAGGGAGGGAGGGAGGGAGGGAGGGAGGGAGGAGGAGGGAGGGAGGGAGGGAGGGAGGGAATTAAAAAGAAAGGAAAATGCTGCAGGGATCTGACTGACCATAACAAGTGCTTAGAAAGATGTGAAGACGCCACAACCCTCCATCTCACATCACTGACAGGAAAGATGGGACAGTCACACCGAGAAACAGTTGCCAGCTTCTGAAAAAGTGAGCTACCCTATGCATCCATAACACATGATCCAGCCATTCCCACTCTAGGTACCTCACACACACACACACACACACACACACACACCACACACACACATGAATCTTTGTAAACAAATATTCACAGCAATTTTATTTAGAATGGCCCAAATCTGGACGCATGCCAAGCCTGTCAGCACAGGAATGGATGAAGAAATGGTGGTATTGCCATCCATATGATGCACCATAGCAGTATAAAATCAGTGAGCTAGTGACGTGTTCCATAGTCTGGACAGCTTTAAATGGGAAGCCAGACAACTCTGTGTCAAACACTGAACAGTTCCGTTTACGTAAAATATTAAGAAAGGGATTCTGACCTGTAATGACTAAGGCAGATCACTGGCTCCCATGGCGGGGTGGAAAGGAAGGGAAAGGGGGACCTCAAAGGGACACAGGAGCCATGGAGGGCAGTGCATAACTATAGTCCCAGCATGCTGGAGGCTGAGGCAGGAGGATTGCCATGACTGAGGCCAGCCCAATCTCCTACCAAAAGCTTACTTGAAAAACCAGAGGGAACACAATAAACTCCTGTGGGCAGTCAATATATTCTCCAGCATGATTGTGCCAGTGTTTTTATTTATGGCAATTTTTTTGTAGTTTGTCTTAATTATTGCGAATTCTGGAGTACAGGCCTCCCTGGTCCAAGCACAACTGAGGGATTGAGCACCAGCAATTCAATGGTCTAAACACCATTTCTAATCAAAGCAAGGGTAAAGAAAACCACATGACCACATTTGCTCCAACAGTATCTGTCCATCATGTAGAAACCAGAAGTAAAGGAGGGCTGGACATGTGTGAACACGGCAAATCTATGAACATTACCCATGGTATAAAGAAAGGTACTCACACGAACATATTGTAAAGAGACAAAACCAGAACCTACTGGGGAATGTGAACTACCCCCAGCCAGAGGGTCTACCCCCAAAAGAAGGAAGAACTGCAGCTTGCAAGTATGTCAAGAAGACCCCTCACCTCCCAAAACAGTCCCTGTACCAAAAGCCAAGACCCCAGGTAACCTGAGACATCTGGATGGCAACATTATTTGATTAAACCGTCTTTTTGCTGCCTGGATATCAGCTCGTGTGCTCACTGTGCACACCATCGAGCCCTTCCTCACCCAGTTTACAGTGCTCTATGCCAAAACCCACCAAGCCCTGCTAAGAGGCAAGGGGATCTGTCTACACAGGTGCTATGGGAACTCGGGGAGGGAATAACAGAAAACCATTTTGCACTTGGACCTAGCTACATATCCCCCTGCTTTGGCGATCCTAATCTGGGTTCCCGCCCTGCCACCTGGGCTGCAGAGCAGCTTTGTGGCCACAGGCAAATCCCTCCACCTCTCTGAGGCTCAGCTTCCTTACCTGTAAAATGGGGCTAGGAAGGCCTACCACCTGCCAGGGTGGTTCTGAGAACAAGAATGAGCTCATGTCTGTGGGAATGCTTGGTACACTGCAGGAGTTTTGAGCCAGGATGTCATCACCATCATCATATCATGGCTGTCTTGCAATGTCTAGAAGGGGAGCCCGGGGGTTGGGGATGGCCCAGAGAAGAGAGGGGCTCCCAACCCGACCCTCTTGACTCTGCTGGAATTAGAGCCTCTCTAATTAACTCCTGCTGGCAGGGGTTTCCTGCAGGACATGTTTGTCTACCACAAAAAGCCAGGTGAGGCTTCCAGGGGCCGCCCACTGGCCCTGACACACGGGGGAGGAATGATGAATCACAGTCCTCTAACAGCCTTGCTGACAGGCCTCTTGGCCGGGCCTAGCAGGGGCTGCAAAGGGCTGCCAACAGGGCAGTGGGGCCACTGGGCTCTTGAAAAGCCAAGATTAGGAGGGAGGGGAAGAAAGGCGAAGGCTGGGGAAGGGGGTGGGGGTTGAGGAATGAATTGGCACTGCAGATAATAAGATGGTGGTCCAGAACAGCTGCAGATCTGGCCATATGCAGTATGCAATGGGTGAAGTTTGTTTTGCAAGGTGGGAAAATTCTAGAAATCGGCTGCTCAAAAATGTGAATACTTTGAACTCTCCTCTACGGTACTTAAAATTTAGTTGAGATAGCAAATTTTATGGATTGTTTTATAGTAAAGATAAAATTTAAAAATTGTAGAATGTTAGAAAGGAAGGGGAAGAAGGAAAGAAAAGAAAGAGGGGGAGACAGGAGGAGAAAAGGAGAGTGGGCAGAAAGGAAGGGCAGGAAACAGGAAGCAAAGAGAATGGAAGGGAAGGAGGAAATGAAAGGAAGGAGAGAGGACTGGGAAAGAGATGCCAAAAAGAAGAAAAAAAGGCAAGAGAAGGAGACAAGAAGGAAAAGAACATAGTGAAGGAACACAATTTCCCAGCGCGAAGACTGCTCCCCCCCCGAGGGGCGTGGCCTTCCCGTGACGTCAGCGCGCCGTGCCGCCCCCGCCCCCGGCCGCGGGTTGTGAAATCGCGGGGCGCGCTGGTGGCCGCCGGCTCGGTCGGCCCGCTCTCCCTGGGTGGTTGCGAGTCCCTCGGCCTCTGGCCCCCGGCCCAGCCAGCCCCGGCGGCGGGGCAGGGCGATAATTGCCCCGAGACGCGGCGCTTATCCGGAGGCGTTGTGCAAGGCCGCGCGAGCGGGACCCCGGGCGGCGGCTCTCACGCTCCGCTCCGGGCCCGCGGGCTGTCCGCCTCCATCCTCACGGGGACCTTCCGCTGCCCGGCGAGCGGGAGAAACACCGCGGGCGCCCGCCGCTGCTCGCGGACATTCTGCGTGCATAGTCCCCACCGCCAATCAAGACACGATCCAAACCACGGGTAAAGGCACCTGCCGCCAACCCCGAAGATCCAGTTCAGTCCCCAGGCTCCACGGATTCCCAGTTTGTCCTCTGGCCTCCACGCATACGCTGTGGCGCGCGCGCGCGGAGACGCACACAATTTTAAAAATGTAACTGAATCCTTTTTAAAAGACTAGATTCAAGTTGCTTCTGCCACTGGTGCGTTTTGGATGACTTGGGATATTTGCTTGCTTCCTTCAGTTTTAGGGAGCCTCTCTTCAGATTAAATGATGACACCTGAGAAAGTGGAGGGACATACCGACCTCAGATCCAGCCACTTCCCTCTTAGGAATGTGTTTCCCTATGGCTTCCATGACCACAGGTGCCCTGGCATCCTTTCTACCTCTTAAGAGTCCTGTGATTTGAAGCTCTCAGGCAGCCCTGTCTTCTTTAGAGAAGGAACTTAGTAACTGCAGCCTCTCCAAAGACTTCAGATCCCAACAGCTACTTGTAGCCCACACCTGTCTTCTGTGGGTTGGATATTTACATGATGTCCCAAGTTGAACACTGTCATCTTCCACTTCCAAAGTGCAGCCACTCTGGGTTCTGTATATCTTGGTCATTCAAGATGGAATTATCCTTAAGTTTTTGTTTCTTCTATTCCCCAACGCCTGTCCTTAAATGTTCCTTGACTCCCAGTTCCACCGTTGGTGGTCCTAACCCTGATCACTGCCGTATTAGTCACATGTTAGTCACGTAGAAGATGACAGCAACCTCCTATCTTCTCACTCTGTACCTCTGATTCACTCGATGCTGAAGGCCAGCGTGTGCTTTCTAGAACGTACATCTATCATTCTACTATGATAGGAATGTTTATGTTGCCCCCAGGTTTGCACTTTGAAACATCAACCCCAAAGTGATGGCATTAGGAAGTGAGGCCTTTGGGAAGATGACACAGGGTGGTTCTTATAAAACAGGCTCAAGGGAGCTTGTTACTTCGTCTACCTCTGGGGGAGGCCAAGGAGAAGTCACAGAGTGTGAACCAAGAAAGATCACCTATTTTAACTAGGACCTTGATGGTGAATTTGAAGCCTCAAACTTGTGAGGAACACGTTTCTGTTGTTCGTAAGTCACCTGGCTATGGCATCTTTTAATAGCTATTTCCTACTGTCCAACTGTCCTGTTAGTTACCTGCCCTTCAAATTGTAGCCACATGGAGCTTATTTCTGCTCTCTCTCTCTCTCTCTCTCTCTCTCTCTCTCTCTCTCTCTCTCTGTGTGTGTGTGTGTGTGTTGTATATATGTATGTATGCATGTATGTATATATGTATGTATGCATGCATGTACCAGGCACCACATGTGAACTTCAGAGAACAACTTGATAGAGTCAGTTCTGTCCTTCCCTCTTATTTAGGTTTTGGATCAGACTCAGGTCACTAGGCCTGCACAGGAAGCACCTTTACCCACCAAGCCATCTTGCCACCCCTATGTGCTATTCCTTTTGTATATTTTTAGAATATTTTTGGGAAGATCCACATGTCTATAAATCTTAACCCAGACACTTCTTGAACATAGATTTTCCCTGACCTCCCCAACCCCTAACTACCTAGGCATCTTTCCTATTTGCTCTCAAAGTAAAAATAATTGGGCTCTTATGGTGAAAATTTTTGGATACAGTTATATAGATTAAGTTTTCATTAAAATTCATACAGAGTGAGGTACAGTGGTGAACGCATGTAAAGTTAGCACTTGAGAGACAGAGGCAGGAAGCTTGCTAAAAACTTCCAAGCCAGTGAGACCCCTATCTCAAAAATAAAGCTAAAATTGAATTCAATGAAATCTAGAAAAAAGAAATCTGGAAAGTATCTGAAAGGCTATCTGCCAAAACCTTAGTGGTGATCCTCTGCAAATAATGGGATTATAAGATATTTTAATCTTATTCATTTTGCCTACCTGTCTCTTCTGCATTTATCTAATTATGAGATTTATAAATGAAAAAGAAAAGTTCGTTGACTGGCCATTTGTAATCACACACCTAAGGCAACCTGGCTAAGGTAAGTTGTGTTTTTTGGCACTCCTTGCCAGCTTGAGAGGGGTCTCCATGCCAAGGTAAAATGCCTTCTTTTCCCGTTCAGTACTTCAAGTACACAGCAGGAAGAGAACGCAGCGGCTGCTTTGGTAGAAATGGATGCTGTAAGACTGTTCATTCATTGAAGAACGTAGCCAGGGGCTTTCTAAACTGATAGTGTTCGTCAATGCCTTGGAGATCTTCTAATTCCACCCCCTCACCTTGGAACCCAAAGACTTGGAGGCCTGCCAGGCCTGCGGATCACACAGGGAGGTGATGGCAGAGCTGGAATTTGGATGGGTTCCCTCACTCCCTGGTTACTGCTCATTCCAGCATATGTTCCCACCCATCCCCAGTCATGAGCCTGACACAACACACACACACACACACACACACACACACACAGAGAGAGAGAGAGAGAGAGAGAGAGAGAGAGAGAGGAGAGAGAGAGAGACGAATTCTGCAGCTGTTGCATTCCAGCTTCACAGTTACCTGCAGAGCGTTCACCAAGTATTCTTCCTAGCTGTCCCTTATAAAATGCTGTGTGCTGTATTGTCTTCCCCTTAGGAAACAGGCATGAGCATCCTCTGCTCTGTGAGGGACTTGAGATTCAAGGAAGTAATTTTCTCAAGGTCAAGTATTAAAACCAGAATTCAAGTCCTCCCGGGAAAGCCCTCCCTGCCCAGGAATTCCTTAGTCCACATTGCCATGCCAGGATCCGTGTCTGTTTTTAGATCGGCAGAGAGGTAGTTTTGAGAGGTTTAAAGTCCTCTGGGTCTCCATTACATGTCGCATTCCAGTACTTAAGCCGTGTTTAAGGGGGGTTTAAAGCGTGACCTCTGCAAGCTGGATCCTGGCTCTGCCACCTAGGTATTGTGCAACGTTGGGCAAGTTATTTAGCTTCTCTGTGCCTCGGGTTTCTCCGTGCAGAGGGTGGGTAATAACAGCCCTTAATTCATAGAGATAGGACAAGGATGCAGTGAGTTACAACATGAAAGCACATGAAACGTTGCCTGGCACGTGGAGAGCTCTTCCAAGTGCATTCCCGCCATTATCACTTATCATACTATTATTATTATGAAGCACTTGGATCTTAGGATAGTGAATAAGGGCCAAAGAGATGGTCCAGCAGGACAGGGTGCTTGTTGCCAAGCCTGATGGCCTGAGTTCAATCCCCAGCTTCTTTGTATGTGGTAGAAGGAGAGAGCCTATTTTCTCAGGTTGTCTGTCTCATATATGCTATCATATGTATATGCACACATAATTCACTACACACAAGCAAATATAATAAAAAATAAATAAATATGGTGACTGCTAAGACAAAGATGTCTTCCTGGAGGAAGGCATCTGGAAGGATTGTCTGGAAGCATACATAATCAGATGTTAACAAATGTGGCAAATTCGGTAGCATACGTGTGAATGTCACTTGTCCAAGGGATTGGCCAAGTAGGGGATGGAGCCCAGCTCCCCTGAACCTGCTTCTATTCCTCCTCACTGTTTGGAATTTGCCTCTGCACTGAACATGTAGGCGTGATCTGAAGTCTTTCCACATGGCACCAAAAAGAGGTTCCTGAGGCCACGGCTGCCCCAGCCGACGATGTTACTAATGTGGAAATAGCCAATAAACATTCACCAAATGAGTCAATGAATCAAAGGTGTTAGGGAGAAGCCTGCCAACTTTCTCCTCAGTCTCACTTCCTCCATGTGTAGGCATGAAGCAATGGCAGGGCAAGACCTGGGAGACAGCTGCCCACCCGTTCTTCATGCTCAAAGTGATGGCTAAACAGGCAGCACCACTGGCTGTGTGGTAGCTTATCCCTGGCTACTGTGGTAGCTTCTGGCTTCCTTAAAGAAACTTTCAGCTCAGTCTAGCACTGTCTTTTTAAGATTTATTTGTCTTACATTTAATTGTGTATGTGTGTTTTGTATGAGGGTATGCATACAAGTGTACAGGTTCTCATGGAAGCCAAAGGCATCAGATCCCTTGGAACTGGAATTATTGGCAGCTGTGAGCCACCCAATGTGGATGCTAGGAACTGAACTCTGTGAGAGCAGCCAGTGTCTTAACTACTGGGCAATCTCTCCAGCCCATTCTGCCGTTTTTACAATTGTATTGTTCATATTTGCCCAACTCTACGAGAAGATAGATCAGCCATAGTTCCTACCCATGAAGCTGCGTTTCCAGCAGAAACAAGCAAACCAGGACAAATGGCTGTTCACCAATGCAGAAGGAGACCAGGACCCCCAAGAAAGGGACAGACCAAAGATAAATAGACTCCGGGTAAGTGCTCTCCCAAACAGTATGGTAGACTGCATGACAGCACCAATTATATCCTCTCCCTAATCCCTGGTACTGTGAATCTTACTTTGTGTGGCAACAGGATCTTCATAGGCATGGTTATATTAGGAATCTTAATATGTGGAAACAGCCCTGTATCAGCCTCTCTGGGTTTAAATCCTGACCTAACCACTGTTCATCACCATGGCCTTGGTTCACTTACCTCTGTGGACTCCACTTCTCTCCTGGGTAAAAGAACAGATATATTCATTCCTCCCTGGGAATGCTGGTATTTGGTTCTTCCTTCCTGAGCACTGGGGAGTCTGTACTTCCTGTCTCCTTGCAGTAAGGCTGCACCGTGTGGCCAGTTCTGACCAGTGAACCATGGGCAGTAGGAAACACATACACAGTGCACACGCAGCGCCTGGACTCATTATAGCTGTCACATGCCGTAAATGTTCTCTGTTTCAGGAACATGATGGAACTGTCCCTTCCAACACTCGCCCTCCAGAATTCTAAGCATCATACGACAAATTCAGTAAACCAGGTGGAGGGAAGAGTCCTAAAGGGTTGCTGGGAGCACTGGGAGCATGTGGGGCAGAGAGTACAGTCACAGAACATTTACACATGGTACCCAGAGCAACAGCGATGCACACAGATGAACATGTTTGTTAGAGTACTTAATTAGCCTCGTGATAGTGAGTTCCCAGCCAACATTTCTTTTTAGAATAAATGTGGAGGGTTACTTTTTTTTAAGTAAATAACTACTGGCTAAACTCACAGGTGGCTTCTGGATAAGAAAAAAAAAAAAAAACTATAAAGAAGGACCCTAAAGGCTAAAAGTTAGGCAGCTTCCCTGGTATGTTGAAAAGAGCGCGGGCGTTGGCCCAGATAGGCCGCAGTTTGATTCCAGGTCCCCTACTTGCCAGCAGTGTGACTTCATTCACAATCTCACCAGATTGTTTCCTTATGACTTTTTAAAGGGTCACCATTTTGACCTCCCAGGGCGATGTGAGAGCCAGGACTCCTGAATTTTATTATTTGGTCCAGTTTGGAGATCTAAGGGCACAAACACAGAGCCCACTAGGATCCCATCTAGTCCAGCAATGGACACTCTGAGATCCATCATCCATGAGCAAGGAGCTGATAGGGAGACACAGGTCAGACATGGTCCTATGAGGAGGCAGGTAAGGAGATGGATCTTGAGCTCTGAGTGAGATTCTATCCAGCAGAAGGTAAGGACTGCATGCTACCAGGTTGCCTCACCCTGAGCCTCAGTTTCCTCTTTAGTAACAAGAATGCTACCACCCACCTTTTGCTGTGCTGCTGGATTAAGTGGGATAAAGCAGAGGAAGCACCTCCCACACTGCCAGGTTCATATTAGGCACTGGCTAAATGGAGGCAATTACTTTACATTGTGCTGGATAATGAAGCCTTGGTGGGTGGCCTCCTTCCATACATAGAGAACAGTCTTCCTCCCTGTGACTCACCTCCAGGGCACTGCCCACAGCAAGGGTGTCCCAGGCTCCTGGGCAGGTTGGAACCACCCAGCTCCGTGGGGAAAGGCCTTGGTTCAAAAGAGATCATCTTCAGTTCCCTCTTCCCACGCCCATGTTACAAACCCTCTGGCCTTTAAGAAAAGGAACACAATTTCTCCAACGTCAGAACTGGGCCTGAGGTCCAGGAGCTAGACCGTCAGAGTCAGCTGCAAGCTCGAGAATGAGAGGCTACCTACCAAGAAGAAGCAGAAGACCAGAGTTTGTCACCCTGTGAACCACGTCCCAAGCCACTTACCTCTAGACCTCAGAGTCCTGAGAACAAGAAAATGTAGGAATGACCATTAAAAAGATTAATTAAAATATGAGAAGCTGGATAAGTAACATACACTATATAGTTCGAGCTACTCCGAGCTAGGATCCGAGCTAGGAATTCAATGCCAGCCTAGGCACCATAACCAAAACCTCTTTCCAAAATGGAACAGACAAGCAAACAAAAACTCACCAGGGTGGCACAGATTACACAGTACAGACACTGACATAGTCCCAGTTGTCCCTTACTGGGCCACTGTTAACTTTTTGCTTGCTGAGCTGTCCAGGGACCTTAGGAGGGACCAGCACAATTAGATCCAGAGGCCACTCAGGTACCCAGAAGTCACAGCACATTAGAAGTTGAAGGCAGATGTGCTGTGTCAATTCCAGGTCCCATCTGCCAAGTTCCATGGTTTCTCTTCCTGGCTCCCATCCATTGCTGAGGACATGGCTGGAACAAGGTGCCCTCTAGCGCAGTGTACCTTCCTCTGGCTAGCCCGCCAGGTTGAAAACCAGCACTTCCATTCCTCAGCAGGGAAATGAGGCTCAAGGTGAGAAGAGAACAAAAGGTTTGGGGGCTGATATGGATGGCTCAGTGAGGGCACTGGTATTTTCTACAGTAGAAATAGCTATCCTCTGGTCTCCCTCCTGCCCTGACACATGCTGACACATGCTGGCTTCACCTCAAAGTTAAATGTAGATGTCTATCACATCAAAAGCAATCATAAAAACAACAAAAGCTTTCGGCCTGTAATGTACAAACCATAAATTCACCCAAATGCACAATACTGTTTTAGTGCATTTGTGGGTTGTAAGAGCCACCATCACAGTACAGTTTTAGAACATTCTCCATCATCCCACATAGATCCCCTCTGCATTTGCAGTCAGTCTTAGCCCTAGCGGTAAGAGATATCACACTTCTATACAGTTGCTTTCTCTGGACATTTCATGTGATCAGAAAAAAAATACCAGATGGTCTCCTGTACCTGGCTTTCTAGCATAATTTTGTTGTGAATTATCCATGTCTTAGCATGCATGAGTGTTTCAGCTTTTCATTTGTTTTGTAGCCCCAGCATCCTGCCCAAACTAGGTACAGAGTAGGTGTTCAGCAAGAAGCCAAGGAATCACTTTGAGAGCTCAGACGCCCTTCCACAATGAGCCAAAACTTCCTAGTCTTCCTGGGCAGCTGAGGGCTGGGTACTGATGCTCATGATTCCTGCCAATGACCCAATCTCCATTTATTTATAAACCCATGATTGGCAGCCACTGATCTGCTGGCTCCTGAGCCTCATCGTCCACTTGTTCTGAAATCTGCTCTGACCTCCTTCTGACTAAAGCCACAGTGACTAATTGCCCCTGGCGTTGACTGCTTTCATCAATCCTGAATGGCTGAATTACCTGGATGAGCAGGAAAAGAGTAACAGCAGGATGCAATGAAAAGTGGTCGTGGTGGCTCATCCTACAATCCTGACACTCTGAGGCTGAGGCAGGAGCAAGTTCAGGAGTTCCAGGCCAGCATGGGGTACAGAATGAGACCCTGTCTCAACAAAGAATGAGATAGCCTAAGAGGCCAGACATCTACCTGAAAGAGAAGAATTCACATTTGCTATCTTGTCTTTGGCAATTTTGAGAAGGAAAGGGGTTGACAACACTTGGTTAAATGACGCTGTATAGGAATAGTTGTCTAGAACACCAAGTGTTCAGTGTTAGCCTCACCTCCAGACCTCCCAGCTCAGATCCTGACTCAACTCAAACATCTATTAAATAGCTACAGTTGTGCTAAGGGCTGTGTTAGCCATGAGGGGGTGGAAAGCAAAGATGTATAAATGCCTGCTTTTCAGAATATATCTCCATGTTACCCATGTTTGGAAAGCAGTGCAATAACATGAATTACTTACAATGGTCTATGACCCTCAGCCACATATAATCCCAAGTCTTCCTCACTGCAAACTGTGTAACTTCAGATATTAACCCCCTGCCTACCAGTCTCACCCCTGACATGCACTCATCTACAAATATATATTCATATATAGAGAGTTATATCATAGCTGTCCTTTGTGTCTTACTTTTCTCACTGAGCATTTTCCAAGGCTCATCCAAGTGGTAGCATGTATCAAAATTATATTCCTTTTTTGGCTGTGTAATTCTCCATTTGTGTGTGCATCTTATATTTTTTTTAATTTCTTTTTACTTTATGCATATGAGAATTTGTCCATGCACCAAGTGTGTGTAGTGCCTTGGGAAGTCAAAAGAGGCATTGGGACCAGAGTCACTGATGGTTGTTAGCCACCATGTGGGTGCTAGGAATTACACCTGGGTTCTCTGCAGGAGCAGCCAGTGCTCTTAACCACTGAGCCATCTCTCCAGTCCCTACCTTAGCTGTTTTTAAATAGTGGCACTGTGGTGGTTAAAGGAAATAGCTCAGGTCAATAAAGTGCTTTCCATGTGAGTGTGAGGATTTGAGCTCAGTCCCAGCACCCACATAAACCCAGGGCATGGTGATGCTTGCTGACAGTCTCAGCACTGAGAAGATGGAGATGGGGCCTCCCTGAGGCTCGATGGCAGGCAGCCCTACCTAACAGAGAGCCCTAGGTCCCAATGAGTCACCTTGTTGCAAAAAAATATAATAGATGTCACTTCTGAAACTAATGCTCAAGGTTACCCCCTGAAGTCCACATGCAAATGCACATCCATGCACTGAACAACTGCACACTTGCACACACATGCATACACACACCACACTACACACCATACAACACATCCCACAATCACATACACCACACACAATACAACAGCACAATAAACTCTCTTTACTTTGTTTGAAAATGTGTTTTCTATTCTTTGATTCCTCAGAGAGAAATTGTAGGTTGTGTGCTAAATACAAGTATTTGGCTCTTTTAAGTTTGTGAGACAGGATCTCATGTAGCCCAGGCTGGCTTCAACATCACTATGCAGCCAAGGGTAGCCATGAGCTTCTGCTGCTCCTGCTTCTACCTCCCAAGTTCTGGGGTTACAGGTGTGTCCCACCACAGCTATGTGTGTTTAGCTTTTTGAGAAACTACCAAACCATCCTCACCATTACCTGTACTACTTCACAACCCACCAACAAGGAATGGCATTCCTAATTTCTTCATATCACCCCTTGACATCCTTAGTGTTGTCAACCTGACAAAATCTAGAATCACCTTAGAGACAGGCCTCCAATTGTTTATTTGAGGTGGAGAGACCTGCCTACCATGGGCAGTGCTATTCCCTAGATGGATCCTGTGCTGCTTGAGTGGAGGATAGGAGCTGAGCTAGCTTGCACTCATCTTTTCTGCCTCCTGGTTGTGAATGAAGTGTGCCAGCTGCTTCCTGCCCCCTTGGCTCTCCCCGCAACCCCAGATGGACCTTAAGCCATGAGACCAAATAAACACTTAAATTGCTTTTGTGAGAAGATTTTTATCACTTAAACAGGAAAAGAAATTAAGATAGTGTCTAACATTTCTGATTTTCCACATTTTTGTCTTACTTCTCCTAGTAGGTAGGAAGTACTAGCTAACTGTTAAGAGTTTTGGTGGTGATTGTGGTGGTGGTGGTGGTGGTACTGGTGGTGGCAATTTTGTTTTTATTTGCTAACTGTAGTGTTGATACATATTTCCAGTAACCAGTTGAGGTTGAATTTGTGTTCATGTGCCTACTGACCATTTGTATATCACCTTTAGAAGAATGCCTATCAGAGTTGCCTTAGGGTTTTACTGCTGTGAACAGACACCATGACCAGGGAAACTCTTATAAGGACAACATATAATTGAGGCTTCCTTACAAATTCAGCGGTTCAGTCCATTATCATCAAGGCAAGAACATGGTGGCATCCAGGCAGGCATGGTGTAGGTGAAGCTAAGAGTTCTACATCTTCATCTGAAGGCTACTAGCAGAATGCTGACTTCCAGGCAGCTAGGAGGAGGGTCTTAAATCCCACACTCACAGTGACACGCCTACTCCAGCAAGGCCACACCTAGTCCAACATGGCCACACTTTCTAATAGTGCCACCCCCTGGGCCGAGAATACAAACCATAACAGGAGTCCTTAGCCCATTCTTAGTCTGCTTGTTGGGGTATTGTTATTCAGTTTCTTCATATGCCCATATCAGATCTATTTTAAATATTTCTCTCCCATCCTGTGGGTTATCTTCCCACTCAGTAGCATCCTCTGCTGGACAGAAGCTCTGAATTCTGGGAAAGCCTACTCTGTCAGTTTCTGTCCTTGCTGTTGCTTATGCTTTGGTATTGGGTTTAGGAACCATCATCAAACCCAAGGACGTGAATACCTCCTCATGTATTTTCTTCTAAGATTTTTACAGCTTTGTCCCTTGCATTTAAGTGTTCAGTGGATTCTGGGTTAATTTTTCCATGTTATGTAAGGTAAGGGCCCAGTTCATTCTTGTGGTGGTGGTGGGGGTGTGTGTATGCAGCTTCCAACACCATTTGTAAAGAGACTGTTCTTTACCCCCACTGGATGGTCTTGGTGTTCTTGTCAAAACTCAGCTGAAGCCTGGGGCTAGAAAGACAGCTCGGTGGTTAAGACTGAATACTGATCTTGTAGATTGTAGAGAACTAGAATTGTGTTTCCAGCACCTACTCAGGCAGTTTACAACCACCTGTAACTCCAGCTTAAAGGATCCCACATCCCTGGTCTCTGAGGGCAACTGCATTTACATGCATATACCCACACAGAGATGCACAGGCAGATACATAATGGAAAAATAAATAAACTGTAAAAACCCACTGAAGCTGATGTGGTGGCACAAACCTGTCATCCAGCTGCTCGGAGTTTGAGGCTAGCCTGGGAAGATAGTAAAACCTTTCTTTTAAATAATTATTTATTTTATGTATATGAGTACACTATTACTCTCTTCAGACATACCAGAAGAGGCATTGGACTCTATTACAGATGGTTGTGAGCCACCATGTAGTTGCTGGGAATTGAACTCAGGACCTCTGGAAGAGCAAGCAGTCAGTGCTCTTAACCACTGAGCCATCTCTCCAGCCCCGGATGGTTAAATCTTGTCTCCAAAAAATATAAAACACTATTAAGACAACCAGTGGTGGCCCACTCTTTAATCTCAGTACTCAAAATCAGAGGCAAGTGGATCTCTGAGTTAGAGGCCAGCCTAGTCTACATAGCAAGTTCCAGGACAGCCAGAGCTAACAGAGAAACCCTCCCTTGAGGGGAATACACTGAGACACAGTGGGATACCCTGGGATACCCTGAGAATGTAGCTCAGTAGTGTTGTGTGTGGACAAGGATATAGTCTGAGCTTTAGCACCATATATTTGTATGCATGTAGATGTACGTTACCTATACATAGATATATGTGTGGCTTTATTCCCAGACTCTGATTACTATTCCATTCTACATGGAATATAGATAGGCATTCTATAAATGCCTATTAGCCTATCTCATTGCTCAGTATGCCACAGCCATAATATTTTGATTGCTGTGATCTTATAGCAGGTTCTGAAAACTGGGACCAGTAAGTCCTCTAATTCTCTTCCTCTTAAACATAATTTTGACTAGTTTGTACTCCTAGAATTCTGTGGGAAAGGAGGCCTTGGCGGCAGAGGCTCCAGGCGTCCTCTGGCCCATGGGGCAGCAGCCTGGTACCGGCAGGTGGAGGCTGCTGGCGGGGTTGGGCTGCATCGAGAAAATCTGAAGTTCCAAAGGCTGGAAGTTTTGGCGACGGCAGGCCCCAATGATACGAGAAAGTCCTTGGTTCCAAAAAGGGTTTATTTTCATGGCAGATGGTAGATGGATCTGGATGTACCCCCCCCAAAACTCAGGGCAGACCTGAGTTAAATATGGAGGGAGAAGTGGGAAGGGTCTGGAGAATGCTTAATTGCGCTCTGCCTCTTAGATGTAAATCTCTAGGGCCTGAGGCCTGTGTCAACCCTCTACCTGTGCACTTTGGGAGGGCTGTAATGGCCTATGTGACTGAACAATGTAGGTCTATGGAGATTAGATGTCGACTGTTCGTCAGGACCCTGGGTTCTGGGGACGAGGCCGAACTCCTGCCATTTCTCCCTTGGAGTCTGAGGTTCCAGGCCCATGCCCAGCCAAGAACCAGGATACCCTTACGCAGTCCCACAGAATTCTATATGAATTTTAAGTTGAGTTTTCCCTTTCTTGAAAGGAATTGTAGTGGCTTGATTATGAAATGTCTGCCACAGGCCCATGTTCTAAGAACTTAGCAAGTGGCATGATTTTGAAGGCTGTGGAGCCTTTAGGAAGTGATGCCTGCCAGGCAGAAGGAGATCAGTGGGGGCAGGTCTTTGAAGGTAGTATCTGCTTTAGCTTCCAACCTGTATCTCTGCTTCCTGTCTGTGCCACGTCATATCTCCACTGCTTCCTGTCTATCCATGTGCCCATCTCCACCATGCTTCTGCACCAGTGCCTTCCATGCTTCCCCACATGTGCACATCACTCAATCTTTTAAAACTGTTGACAGTGAATTCACGCCACTATCCCGTGCCCTTACGTTGTTTTGCACATGGTAGTCACTGTACAGAAAATTTAACAGTGAAGGGTTTGCTTATATTTCGATCAATAAGGCCTTTAGAAAGTTTTCTGGAATTGGTTTGTGTGAAACTCTGTACTAAGGCTTTAGAAACTGTATCTCTGAGAATGGGACATGTGGAGTTCTAGAGAAATAATACTGAAGGAATGTGAGTTCAGAGACCAAATGCTGAGAAATGTAGGCAGTAATCATGAGATTACAGATAGGAATGAAGAAACTATTGGTGACTGAACTAGAGACCATTTGTGTAACATTGTGTGGCGGATGGGTTGTCACAATGTTCTAAAGTTGATTATGGAGATGACTGCACACCTCTATGATGTACCAAAGCATTAAATTGTATACATTAAAGGGATGAATTGGACCAAGTGGTGATGGTGCATGCCTTTAATTCCCACACTCAGGAGGCAGAGACAGGTGTATCTCTGTGAGTTCAAGGCCAGCCTGATCTACAGACAGCCAGGGCTACACAGAGAAACCCTGTCTAACAAAACAACAATAAAAATCGATGAATTTGATGTTTGTACTCAGTGTAGCTTTGTTTTTAAAGCAAATCTTAGACTGGAAAGATGGCTCCATAGTCAAGAGTCTCTGGTGTTCTGGACCCAGGTTCAGTTCCCAGCACCCAGGTTCAGATGGCATACAACCACCTGTAACTGTAGTTTCAGGGGACCCAGTGCTCCATGAACGCACGTGCAAACCACACACACACACACACACATTCACTCATCATTCTAGCCGCTCTGTCTCTCTGTTCTCTCTCTCTCTTCTCTTCCCCCCCCCTCTCTCTCCAGTTAGCCCTGCCCTTGGATCATGGAAGATGTTTGATATGCATTGTTACTTTATAGCAGCTTCACCTGTGAATGTCATGTCAGCAGTGTGTCTCAGAATACAGCTAGAGAGAATACGTAAGTTGGCAGTGTCCTCTGACCAGCCAAGCTCAGGTTTCCAGGCACACTCAAGCATCTCCTGAGCACTGGCTCTACAGAGGATTCAGCTATGGTCATCTGCTCTCTCACGTGATGGAAGGGAATGTGTTCTTCCTGCTCCCTCCCTTCTGTCCTCCCACCATGCTCTGGGAATTTATCACTAAGAAAACTACATTTGCTCAGTGGAGATTCATTAACCATCCATTGTCATTACGGTAGCCTTGTAAGAGGCTGCACTTGTAAGAGGTTACTTGTCCACAGAATAGGATTGTGATCCTGTCTCACTTCCTGGCCAGTCAATGAGGCCCTGAGATACTGTGGGACTGGGAGTAAGAAAGCTTCTTCATGCTAACAACATACAAGACTCAGAAACCAGGACCAACTCCAGGCTCTGTCTCCTATCCAGCCCTCTTCCCTGCAAAGCATTGATGACCTGGTATCTTAAGTCAGTGTTCTATTGCTATGAAGAGACACCACGACCATGGAAACTCTTATAAAGGAAAACATTTAATCGGGCTGGGCACCCAGTTTTAGTTAGTCCATTATCATCATGGCAGAAAGCATGACAGTGTGTGGGCAGACATGGTGCTGGAGAAAGAGCTGAGAGTTCTACACCTGGTGCACGGGCAGCATAAGGAGACTGTATGCCACACCACACTGGGCATTGCTTGAGCATAGGAGACCTCAAAGCCCACCCCAAGAGTGATACACTTCCTCCAACAAGGCTACACCTACACCAACAAGGTCATACCTCCTAATAGTGTCACTTCCTAGTGGCCAAGCATTCAAGCATGTGAGTCTATGGGGACAACCATATGTATACAAATCACCACCCCTGGGTATTACCTTATTGATTAAAGGGATCTCTGATACCCATGCGTTTCTCAGTCTGAGGAGTGGGAGGGCACCAGAGCAGTGATTCAGAGCCTGGTTACTGAAAGGATTTCAACACTTGATGTGGTATAGATAGATATAGTATAGATGACATAGATATCCAGATGTGGTAGAACAGGTTGCAGTCCCAGCATTCAAGATGCTGAAGTAGGAGAGTCATGAGTTCAAAGTCTAGCTGGGCTACAGAGTGTCTAAGGTCAACCTGTGATTATATAGAAAGATGTTGTTTCTAAATCAAAACAAGGGGCCTAAGGACGTAACTTAGTAGGTAGAGTGTTTGTTGGCAGGCAGAAAGCCCTGGTTGGATCCCCAACACTGCATAACAGGGTTTGGTGGTCCACAACTGTAATCTTGGGGAGTGAAAGTAGCAATATCAGAAATTCAAGAACATCCTTGGCTACATAATGAATTCAAAGCCAGGGCTGCATGAGACTCTACCTCAAAAAAAAAAAGAAAGAAACATGTATAAGTGGCCTCAAAGCATGTTGGGAGAGAAGGAAATCCCTCCTACCTCATACTTCAACATGGATGACCTTGAGGACATGATTAGTGAAATAAGACTATCACAAAATACTGAATGTGAGGGCTGGAGACATGGCTCAAAAAGTAAGAGTACCTGTTGTTCTCACAGAGGAGCCAGATGTAGTTTCCCTGAGCCCACACAGCAGCTCACAGCACTCCATAACGCCAAGTCCATGGGATCCAGCACCCTCTTCTGGCCTTCATAAACACTGCATGCTTGAGGGCATATACATGCATGAAGGCCAAACACTCAAATTTTTCTTCTTTTAAAACTGAATGCTTGCTGGGTGTAGCGGCATATATCTTTAATATCCAGCACTCAGGAGGCTTCTGCAAATGGAAGCAAATGGATCTCTATGAATTTAGATCATCCTTAATACATAGTGAGTTCCAGGCCAACAGGGGCTATACAGTGAGACCCTGTCTCAAAGGCTGCATATGCGGGCTCCTGTTTACTTATGGGATCTACAGCAATGGAATGCATAGATATTGAAATTTAAATGTGTTGCCAGGGGCTCTGAGAAAGGAAGGAGGAGTTGTGTTTAGTTTCAGTTTCGTGAGATGGACTGAATATGTCTGATGCTGCTGGACTGTTGTTTTGCCTCTTTTTTCCAAGACTAATTTTTTGATGCCTGGTGGGCCAGCAACAGGCTCGGTTGCGAAGTTCAATTGTAGGACCACGTAGCTGAAGAACAGAACTGACAGTAATGAAAGTTGTCCTCTGACCTCCACATGTACCTTCTAGGTACACACCTACACTCACACACCACATAACAAATACACAATAATAATAATTAATAAAATATGCCTGGCACTTGGGAGTGTGGCAGCAACTTGTCTAGATTTGAGGTGAAGGGTGGATGGGTACAGTGACCGGGCAGCCCATACCCTTATCATCAGTGGCTCATCTAGACTCCCAGCAAGCAAAGGTTCTCACTCACAGAAGCCCTCCTCTTTTCCCAGCCTGGTACGACTCCTGCCATTCTCCCCTCTCCCTGAGAGTGCTCCCATCCAGTGCTCCAGCCATCTGTAACTCACTCCCCAAGATGCCATCTTTCACAGCCCTCACAGTCCAAGCCCCTGGGGTAGAAATACACGTCCCTTGTCTTCCCGCCACTGCTGACACTGGTTCTCCTGCGTATGAGAATAGTTGTCCCTCGCTCTGTTTGGTCCCCCAGTAGTATACAAGCTCCAGAGAACAGAATGCCTATCAGAAGCATGTCTGGGTGGAGGCAAAACGTTCGCACTGGTCATGTCACATCCACTTCACTCCTGTCATAAAGCACAGAGTCCTTCCTGCCCACTACTGCTCACTCCCTACTCAGCACTGGGTGCTCCCTAAGCAAGGAAACTGTCTTCTCTGTGCCTATGGAATTCATCACGGGACTCTACATGGGCTTGAGACAAAAAGCATGTTGGACTAAACCATGTTTGACTAGTTTAAAAAAATTTACATTCTAAAATACAAATCACATTATTTATAGGAGAGAACTAGAAACAGCTTAAGTGTCCAGCAATAGGAAATGCCTGAGCTAATTGTAACGATGGTGAATGAAGAGTTTTGTGGGCATCAAAAGAAAGAAAAAAACATGAGCAATGAGTAACGAGAGAGGAAACTTATGAAGTGAAGTTAAGCGGAGAAAGTGGGTCACGGAAATGCCTGCACACTTGGATTCCTGTGATAATTATCAGTGTATGCTGCATGCTAAGCACTTCACAAACATTATCTCATATAATTCATATGGCTTTGGGATCAAGTATGAACATCTCATCACACACTTTGAAAGACTGGAGATCTGTAGCAGGTAAGTCACGCACTCTGGTTGGTATGCTATATAGGCATGACTCTAACCCAGGTGGTCTATGCTAGACTTCTCCCTCCTGATGTCATCATTCCAGCAAAATCAGCTTTATAGGGATAGCAATACTCACAGTGAGACAAAACCTGAAAGCTAGAAACCAGGCCAGCAGGGGATAGGCACATGGTTAATCATCTTATAAAATACTGAGTGGTAATTCCAAAGTCTTTTGAGGATAAGAAGGAAAATGCTGGTGGGAGCGGAAGAGATTCTAGAGACAGAATTCAGCTGAAAAGTGTCTCTGAGAACTTGAGGAATAAGCTGGTCAGCTAATGAGGACAATAAGCAAAGTGAGTGGGTGGCTGGGTGATACGTGATGGAGGAATGGGTTGGTGAGTGATGTGGGTGGGTGGATGGAGGAATGGATGGATGGTGATGAATAGATAGGATGGTGGATGAATAGATGGATTGGTGGATGGATGGATGGGTGGAATGGGTGGATGGGTGGATGGATAGATGGATGGATGGATGGAACCCTAAAAGCAATGCAGGAAACTGCCCCATGCTGTCTGTTAGGAGAAATAGTGGGCTGTTTCTTGGAAGAGCATCCAAATCCTAGGAGTGAGTGAAAGAGTGTATGTGTGCACGCACTTAAGAAGCTGATGAGGGAAGTGTGAACTTGGAGAAGGGAGAAGCAACAAGAGATAGGACTTAGACTTCTGCTCTTCTTGATATCATTGTGGCAGCTTAGATTTGATCATTCTCTCAGCTCTGAGCCCTTCTAGACAGCAAGTGTGGGTCCTGGGTGGAGATCTCCACACAGTCCCAGAGTTCAGTCACCCATCCTGGCTGCTCCACAGCCCCAGCATATCCCACCCACTCTGGCGTCCTGGGTCTGCCTTTCCTCCCTTCACTGACAGGCTCTGGCTCCTGTAGACAACTTATCATCTGGCCGCTGTATCCCCGCTGTCTCATTCCATCCCACCAGAAACTGCAGGTGAGTCCTTCTGTGACTCCAAGTGTTCTTCCTAAGAACCCCAAGTCTGGGTGAGGGGTGAACACTGCCCACAGTCTTACCCTTAGAGGGACTGAGCCAGAGTCCCCAGAAAGGCTCATCTCTAAGCTTGCTATTAAATCCTCATCTTAGTTCATTCTGGTTACTACAACTGAACATCACAACCTGAAATGCACAATGAACAGAAACCCAGTGGTTCACACTTCTAAACGCTGAAAAGCCAAGTCCACGAGGTTACATCTGACCCAGGTGTCCCTGGTATGTTGGGAGAGATCCTGTGAATAACAGAGAGCATTTGGGGGACTGATTGCGTCCTTTTGTGAGGGCAAAGCCACTGCACCCTAACCTTCCATGAGCACCACACTGGGGATAGAGACCTGACCACCCCTCATCTCCCACACAGGTAAGGGGAGAGTAAGGCCCAGCTCTCCTCCCTCATGGAAGTGGCTTTGGGAGCTATTGAAATGTGGGTGTGGGTCCCATCTGTAGGAGATAACAGAGTTGATGTGAGAAAAGATCCCATGTAGGTTGTAGGTTGGAGTCTCAGCCTCACAGCCCATTCCCTAGGTGACCATGAAAAAGTTAGCATCTCTGTATTTCTTTTCTCACCTAAGTGGGGGTGATAGGGCTCATGAGTGAGGGTCTGAGAGCAGATCCCAGGGTCTCTGCTCTCCTGAGCAGAAAGCTTTGGTACACAGGTACACAGTAGCTCTCCCAACTGACAGAATGTTAAACCCAGGAGCCCACTGCGTATGGAGGGTGTGTGTGTGTGTTGTGTGTGTGTGTGTTGTGTTTTGTGTGGTGTGGTGTCTGTCTGTCTGTGTGTCTGTCTCTTGTGTAGTGTGTGTATGTGGGGTGTGTGTGTGTCTGTGTGTGTAGTGTGTGGTAGTGTGGTTGCATGCAGTCTCATGTGTTTCGTTTGTAATGTGTAGATAGAGTGTGTGTAGAGTTGTACAAGCCCGCATGACCACTGTTCCAAGCAAGGAATGTGGTTCAATCCACCATGGAAATGAGAAAATTCTGAATAAACAAACTGGCCACGCAGGTGTGAAAGGGAAGCCTCCTCAGCAGTGCTGGTGCCCCGCAGCCAGTCTGCCCGCCAGTCACTTCATTTCCCTAACTCTCCCTGGGAACGGCTTTGAAGTATTTGACTGCTGTGCTTCAAGCAAATACTCATTCTGGCGATTGCCATGCTCTGTTCACGTTTCTCCATTTAGTGGACATTTGCACCGTAGCAGCTTCTAATCCATTCAGACAAATCGGCCTCCAGCTATAGGGAGAGGAAGAACTATCCTAAAAGGGCGGCATAGGCATCTGTTATAAGGAGGGAGAGGGGTGAGGGCAGCCCAGGGTCAGTGGGAAGAAAAGCAAAAGAGATCTTTGTGGAAGGACAAGGAAGGAAAAGCCCAGGAGACGGGAAGAGATGGGGTGATGAGGAGAGCCTTGATAGGGGATGGGGGAGCCTTGATAGGGGATGGGGAGCCTTGTTAGGGGATGGGGGAGCCTTGTTAGGTGATGCTGTAGCTCCTGAGCACATGTGGTGGAAGTAGAGAACTCACTTGGAAAGATAACCTCTGACCTACACCTATGTACTGAGCACGCGCACACACACACACATACACAATTAATGTAATATGTTTATACCTATGACCTAGTGATTCCATTTCTGGGACTCTTGTAAAAAATGAGCATTACGACTAGTCACATACAAACATATTCATTACTACATTGAAGTGTGTTGTACTGTGTTTTATATATGTGCTTGCAATATCAAAATGTTTAATTAAATTAAAAATATAGACCAAGGGGTTGTTTCTGGATCTTCTATCCCAGCATCCCTCTATAAACAAAGAATTAAAGCAATACAAATATATGAATAAGCCTATATAAACATGTCTATAAATTGGGAATTCCCTTCCTTCCATGGGTTGTCGTTAGCTCTTACCCAGCCTCTCCCACTGTGAATGGCCCATGCTACTAAAGTGTGTTTAACCTAAAGAATAAAGATTTAAAAAAACAAAACAAAAAAACCTTTCCCTAGTTTATAGATTCAGGACAATCCCAGTCACAATCCCAACAGGAGACTGATAAGATAAATGTAACAATCTTATGTGTCCACAGAATCCTAGACTGCATTAAATTTAAACACATAGAAAGGTTTTTATACATGTGGTTAAAGAGCAGGTTGTAAAGCAGTAGATAAGCTGGGCAGTGGTGGCACATGCCTTTAATCCCAGCACTTGGGAGACAGAGGCAGGTGGATTTCTGAGTTGGAGGCCAGTCTGGTCTACAGATGAGTTCCAGGACAACCAGGTTTACACAGAGAAACCCTGTCTTGAAAAACCAAGAAAGAGGAGAGAGAGAGAGAGAGAACAGTAGATGTGATGAATTCCCATGAAGCAAAAAACGTACACCAGGAGAATCCAGAAGATAGAATAAGAAGTTTCTGCAGAGGTTAAGAAAATCCTAACCTTCTCTATTTGTCAGAATCCTCTTGGAGGACTTTAAACATATGCAGATAGAAGACACCAGGGATCACCATTTGACCACCCCCATAGACTTCAGTTTCCCCAGTTAGCACGTCTGAGCACTGAGCCTGAGCCTAAGAGAGCCTGGCCTAATTGTGCAGCTACCCTGGAGCCCTGGGGAAGGAAGGCTATAAGTTCAAGACCTGCTTGAGTTACAGAGAGAATTCAAGGCCAACCTGGGAAACCCTGTGAGGCTCTCTCCATATAGGAAAGCCGGGAGCTGGAGAGATGGCCCAGTGGTTAACAGCACGTGTTGCTTTTTGCAGAGGATCTGGGTTTGGCTTCCAGTCCCATGTGGCAGCTCATAGTTGTCTTTAACTCCAGTTCCAGGGGATCTGACCCTCTCTTCCAGCCTCTCTAGGTAGCAGGGAACTATGTGGTTTACATACATCCAAGCAAAACACTTATTCATGTAAATAAGAATAAATCTGTTTTAAAAGCAGGGAGGCATGTAAAAGAATGCTGAGAGTGTGTCTCAGTGGTAGAATGCTTACCTACAGTGAGCAAAGCCTTCCATTCACAGACACAAAGTGCTGCAAAAGAAAACAATTAGTTAAGTAGCTAGGGAGTAAGTGTTAGTATTCTGTCCAAACTCCACCTCCACAGTTACCTGCAGGCAGGTATGCCCCTCCCTACAGTTAAAAAGGGGCTGTCTGGCCCCTCCTCCTCTCTCTGACCCTGTAACCCTGCAGGTTGTCTCTGCCCCTTTCCCCCTTCCCTTCCCCCTCTCTCCACGTGGTCTACCTCCACCTCTCTCTGCTCTCCCTCTCTGCTCTCTCTCTCCCCTCTGCCCTAAATAAACTCCTCTTTGTGGAACCCTCTGGCCTGGCGTTATCTTTTCCAAGCTCCTGCTGCAATATCAACAGTAAGAAGCCAGCTGGTAGATAACATATAGATGAGAGACCCATAGCATGTGCGCTGTGTGTGCACACACACACACACACCCCAGAATAGAACTTCCAGGAGTGGTTGTCTACTTCCCCTTAGTTGAGAATGGGTTCTCTTATTAGAGATGGATACAGGGATTCTGCTGTCTCCAGCTCCTTTCCTGCACTAGGAGTGGTACCGCTGTAACAGATCCTTGCCACGGTGCTGGGACTTTTTATTTGGATTCCTGACTTCAAACTCAGGTCGCTGGGCTTCCCAGCATTTTACCTTCATACAGATAGATAGATAGATAGATAGATAGATAGATAGATAGATAGATAGATAGATGATACATGATTGATTGATTGATTGATTGATTGATTGATTAACTGACTGGTTGATTGATTGATTGATACAGGTGATATATACAGATGATAGATTGGTTAAATAATTAATTAACCAATTAATTAATTAATTACAGATAATAGATAGATAGATAGATAGTAGATAGATAGATAGATAGATAGATAGATAGAAACTGACAGCAGATGGACAGGCAAACAGACCACAACAGACCAATCACGAAGATTAAAGGAAGAGGAAGGGGAAGGAGAGGGAACTTGGAATGTCTGGAACAGATCAGAAACCTCAGCAGATCAGTCCCAAATTGAACAGAGAAGAAGCAACCATGAAAATGCAAAACCAAAGTAAGTAAATGCACCCGGCAACACCATAAATCTTATGAGGTATTCACTATTAGTTTTGTTTACTTTTTATAAGAACCCATAGCTAGGCATGGTGACACACACTGTTAATACCATCGCTCAGAAAGCAGAAGCAGGTGGATTTCTGAGTTTGAGGCCAGCCTGGTCTACCTAGTGAGTCTCAGGACAGCCAGGGCTACCCAGAGAAACCCGTCTCAAAACAAACAAACAAACAAAAAGAACCCATTTGTCTACTCACTTCACAAGGACAACTGTCATGCCTCAAAGCTAAATGGGGAGGGGGCTCTTAACAGGGTAGGAGTTTGCTTTTGTAATCCAACTTCTAGAACTAGACCTGTTACAAATGAGCATACCCTGAGTTTTAGATTATATGTTTTTTAACACAATTTTTCAAAAGTTAAAACCTAAGTAAACCACTTAGTTTGTAGCCTTACTTATTGCCTTCAGTTCTGAATCTGTTCTAGTCTCATCATAGTTAAGGCAAAAGAAGGAATCAGGCAGGTTTTGGGGCTCCCAGTTCTTCCGGGGACCTTGAGAGATCTCACCTGGTTTCTGCAGCTTCTGTGCCCAAGGCCCATCGGAGCCCTGAACCCAGCCTTCAGCCTAAGTGCTGCATGGAAAGGAGGATTTAGCAGGTGGGCGCTACACTCAGCTCCATCAGGGTGCAGCATAGGCTTCTGCTGCAGGATACCAGGGCCCTCCACCTCTTGAGACCCACAGCTCCTGATGCAGTGTGGATATCTGTCTTGCTTGTGACAAAAAACAGACAAAACCAAATGATTTGACTGGCAAAACATAGCCAGTCTCCTGCCTCCCAGCAGTCCATGAGGCTATTCAAAGCCGGAAGATTTTCATGAGTTCCTGACTTAGGACCACAATGCAGCAGGACCCTGTAGAACCCAAGCCCTGTGCAGTCAGGTATGAAGGCACCATCCAGGGGACACAGACTGACAGAGACAGAGCTCTGGGGAAGGGATCCAGTATCCAGGCCTCAGCCTTCACCCACCTCTGGCACTCCCTTTTATCTTTGAGAAAAGGTCTCACTATGTAGCCCTTTCTGGAATGGAAGTCACTATGTAAATGAGGCTGGCCTCGAACTAATGAAGTCTGCCCTGCCTCTGCCTGCTGAGTGCCATCACACCCAGCTTCTGCTACTGCCCTTGTTACTGCTTCTTTCAGGAAAAACTCCCAGGTCCATTCTCTGAAGCAAAGACCTGAGCGAGGAGTTCTTGGACCCTGTTTTTCTGCCCAAGCTGCCAGCCCAGGGCAATGGATCCTTTGCTGAGTGCTTGCTTATATCCGAAGCTGGCTAGGGGCTCCACCTCAGCCACTTGATCACCTCCAAAGGAGCCCATTAAGGAAGGACATCTGCCTTTGTTTTGCACATGAGGAGACAACAGTCCCACAGAGAAAAACCCGCCAAAGTCACAGCCAGGAACGGGCAATGCTGGGTTGGAATCCGGATCCCCTAAGCACCTGAACTCTGCTCTTTCTCCCTGACTGAGCCCATTTACAACAGCAAAAGCCGCAATCACCATCTCTTCCATCGGAGACAATCACTTGCCGCTCTGTGACCCATCTTCCTTCCTTCCTGGTAGCCTCAGCATCTCCAGTTAAGATGGCCGTTAAAATGAGATAAGGAGGTGAGGACACTCAGCTGCCCACTGGCTCTGTGGCCATACTTCTTCACCACAATCAAGAATCACCTCAAAGCCTGGAGTACTGGCTCTTAACTAGTGTGGGACTGTGTAAGGGTATCCTGGTTCTTGGCTGGCATGGGCCTGGAACCCAGACTCCAAGGGAAAAACAGCAGGAGTTTGGCCACATCCCCAGAACCCAGGGTCCTAACAAGCAGTCTAATCTCCATGGACCTACGTTGTTCAGTCACATAGGCCATTACAGCCCCTCCCAAAGTGCACAGGTAGAGGGTGTGACTACAGGCCTCAGGCCTAGAGATTTACATACTAATGAAGGTCAGAGGGCAGAGCCAATTAAGCATTCTCTCCAGACCCTCCCTTTCTCCCTCCCTATTTAACTCAGGTCTGCCCTGAGTTTCGGGGGAGTACATCCAGATCCATCCACCATCCGCCATGAAAATAAACCCTTTTTGGAACCAAAGACTTCTTCATGTCATTGGGGCCTGCCGTCGCCAAAGCTTCCAGCCTCTGGAACTCCAGACCTTTCTCCTGTATGTGGGACCCACCGCCTGGAAGCCTCCAGGACTCCTCCACTGTGGCCCCTTTTCCCACAAACTAGGTCTTCCAGAGGACCTGGGTTCAGTTTCCAATGCCCACATGGCAGCTCACAACTGTCTGTTACTCCAGTTCCAGGGGTTCCGATATCTCAGATAGACACACATATACACAAAACACCAATGCCCATTTAAAAAGAAAAAACACCCTTTTAATTTTTTTTTTAAAAGAGTCATTTCTGCTTCGAGAAAAAGTGGAGACTTGTCTAGATGGCACCTCAGCTATTGTTCTCTCAGGACTCTGAACAACCTAAACAGAACTGTGCCCCACTTTCCCAATCTACCCAAAAAATGGTCAGCTGAGAAACTACTCACACAGTAAAGACACATAAGTGCTGTTGGGTGAATGGAAACCTCTGGTGATGAAAAGATCAAGGACAAAAAGACCTGACTCCAGCCATACCAGCAGCTCACTGTGTGACCTCTGGCCTCTCCTGGCACTCTCTGGCCCCAGTGGTCCCACTTTATACATACAGAGACATGAACAGGGTTTCTGGGCAGCTTGTCTCTGCTCTGATGCTGTCACTCTGCAAAGGTTTGCAACCCAGCCCCCTCTCTTCCAATCAAAGCTGAAGTTATGTTGTGCTCACATCTTAGGACAGTCCTGGAATAGCCACAGGAGATGGCAGCCATGGGTCCTCTGGGCTACTGAGAATCAGTCAAGAGCACTCCAGCAACTATGTCTTCTGGTCCATGGAACACAGATACTCCTGCAGATATGGTGCTTTACAGTTTACAGTGCTTCTCCTTTCTTTTACTCAAGCCTCAGCATGGCTCTGTGATATGCTCTTGAGGGCACAAGTCTCCACCCAGCCTACTGACCATGAGGTGAATTCCTGGGAGCAAACGGGAAGCATCACAGAGCTGAGACACAAACCCAGAGTTGGGCTTCTTCCTCCATACGGTCCACCTGTGCCCACACAAGGAAGAGGAGACCAGCTCGTTCACAACCCAACTCGGAGGTCATAAGCTTGCCACCTGGGCAGAAAACTGCCTGACACGATATAGCATTTTAAAGTCAAATTTATGACAAAAGGGGTGCATACCAAGTGAGCCTGTGGCCATGGAGAATCAGCTGCACCAGAGGCAAGCAAGCCATGACACAAATGCTATATGACTGCTGTATACCTGCACGTAGTCACTGATACACTGTATACCAGGACACTGTATGCCACTGCCTTGTATGCCACAGGCACTGCATGCCACTGCACTTTATACCACAGGCACTGCATGCCACTGTACTGTATGCTGCAGGCACTGCATGCCCCTAAACTGTATGCCACAGGCACTGCATGCCACTGTACTGTATGCTGCAGGCACTGCATGCCCCTAAACTGTATGCCAGGCACTGCATGCCACTGTACTGTATTGCGCACTGCAGCGCACTGAGCCACTGCATGCCCCTGACTGTATGCCACAGGCACTGCATCCACTGCACTGTGTACCCTGGAAGAACAGCCTATATGTGATCCCTGTGCACTGGGATGTGCAGACATTACCTTCACATAAACAAACAGCTGCTGCCCAAACTCCAACCAATAAACTCCAAATGTCCTGGTTTCCCTTCATGTAACTCCTGAGCATTCCTCAGAATGTTACCAGTAAAGAGGTGAAAAATTAGTTAATTAATTTAAAAGGCACATCAGGAAGCCATTAAAGTTGATATTCCGTATGCCATATGCATTCTAATTGGTCATACCTACTATCAGGCCCCCAACTTTAATCCTCCTGCTCTCTGTCCTCCTGAGTGCTGTTATTACACGTATGTGCCACCATGTCTGGCCCATAATTGTTAAGTGTTTTTAATATAACTCATTGCCTGGAACAGACCTTGGGGAATATCTTAGTGCTTCTCGGTTGCTCTAAATGTGAGGATATAATTTCCACAGACCACATCTTGTAACAGAGCTATAAGACAGACACTGGGTTTCTAGTAAAATTAAGAAATTTTTATTGAAATATCAAAGACCAAAACTTCAGCAACGTCTTTAAGTGGGTTTGCACTTTATTTATCATGCACAGCTTGAATATATGCACACCACATAGGTATATACATGTATGTATGCATATATGTGTATTTATGCATATATTATGTAAGATCTATGGACAATTTAATCAGTGGGTGTTACAGTTACTACAGTCTCATGCAGTTGAGCATTTGTCCCTGCTGTAGGGCTATTTTGGAGGTTGTAGATCCTTAGGAACTGTGGCCTTGCTAGCAGAAGCAGGGTGCTAGGAGTAGTCCAGGAAGCAATAGCCACTTCTGGTTCCAGCCTGAGCTCTGTATGCTCTGGTCCTCTATGATTTAATGAATACAGCTACAAGCTCCCATGCCTGACAGCACTGCCCAGCTGCAGTACTTTCTCCTTCATGACATATTGTATCCCTCAAAACTATGAGTCAAAACAAATCCTCCTCCTTAAGTTGCTTCTGTCTGAAATTCTGTCATGGCAACAGGAAAAAAAAAAAAGGAACGTGATAGGCAAGCTTGGTATATTTATTATTAGTTTGTTTGTTTGTTGTTTGATATGTATTTTGCTTCTATGATAGAACTGCTAGCCTATTTGGCCCAATCTCCCTCAGTTCTACAGCTGAAGAAATGGACTCTGGAAAGTGTAGAGAGAGTATCTTTGATATTGTATGGTTGCATCACTTGTCAATTAAATAAGCATGGCGTGGCTTTAGGCAGGAAATGGGAGGTGAGACATCTAGAAAGAGAGAGAATTCTGAGATAGAACCAGACACCGGAGATTAGCCCAGGAAGACGTAAAGAGATGACAAACCCATGATACCTGAGCACAGGTAATCAGCCACATGGCAGAATGTAGGTTAAAATAATTGGGTTATTGTAGTTATGATCTAGCCAGTGTAGAGCCTAGCTATGGCCAAAGTATCTGTAAATATATTTTGAGTCTCGAGTCTTATTCCTGGGAACATGAGGCTAGGAAGCAAAATTGGACGAAACTTTTACAGATGCACCCCACTTTGGGCGCCATCAATAAATGAATTGTTCTTACTATAAATGTTAGTAATGAATTAATCTGGTGGCTGTATTTCTTTACCTTATATTATTCCTCAGTAGTCACACAGATTACTCAAACCAATAATCATTTAAAGCTGCACCTCAAAGCTGAGCAGTTAAATGATCTATCTTTACTGTCTGTGTTAATCTAGCTACTCCCAGCCCCGCCCCATGATGCCTACATATTATTATTGATCTGGTTCTTTGGATCCCTTCTTCAAGGCTCCAATTTCTCCATCCTGCCACTGATCTGAATCTCCCTCTCTTTTCTCCTTCTTCTGGTTGATAGACATCCCACCCTATTCTCTATTGTTTCCAGCCATTGGGTAGTTAGTATTTATTGACAAGGCATAGAACAGATAGTACGAACTCTTTACACAAACTTAAGACAGGCTCATAACTGAGTGATGTGTAACACCTCCCAGCACCATGAATGCTAGTCAGTAAGGGTAAAGCTTCTATGCCGGATCAGCTTGGTTTCTTCATGTACAATGACGTAATAGTGAAGTGGTGTCTTCAGCAATGGGACCTTACCATCAGGTTGTGGAGGGTAATCAATACAATTCAACAAGATGAAACCCATTTCTGGTGCTAAGGTACTTGTAGCATAAGATATCTAGTTGGGGCATTATCTCCTCCATTAAGCGGCAAATCCATTTAAATTTCTTTCTTTCATAACTATATATATTTTAGAAAGTTTCCCCAGTAATAAGTTCTGTATGATGTTTCAAAAGGCTACCATAGAAATCTGTGTAGAGATTCCTCAAAAAGCTGAAAATCTAGCTGGGCAGTGGTGGCGCACGCCTTTAATCCCAGCACTTGGGAGGCAGAGGCAGGCGATTTTCTGATTCAAGGCCAAGCCTGGTCTACAGAGTGAGTTCCAGGACAGCCAGGGCTACACAGAGAAACCCTGTCTCAAAAAACCAAAAAAAAAAAAAAAAAAAAGCTGAAAATCAAGAGTCTACAAGCATACCACTCATGGGCATATGGGGCATATACCAAAGGAGTCCACATCTTACTATGGAGATCCTTGTTTATCACTGCTGCTCAATTCATAATAGCCACAACTCAGAAACAGCCTAGATGTACATGCACTAATACTTGAGCCTGTACATTTACACAACAAAATATTATTCAGCAGTTAAGAAAAATTATGAAATTTGCAGGTAAGTAGATTAAGCTAAAAATAGTCATCCTGAGCGAGGTAACCCAGAGACATAAAGACAAATGCTGCATGTTTTCTCTTTTATATGGATGTTAGATGTTAAACTTTAGATAGAGTGTTTAATTTATACTAACAACAGAAGTTAGGTAGCTAGAGATGGGGCGGGTGAGTTCCAAGAAAGCAGAAATAGAATATGGTGTTATAAAGAGATCTAGAGGAAACCAGAGGGGAGGTTAAATGGGAGAGGAGGAAATATGGGGAGGGATAACTAACACTAAATCATACAAAGTCTAGTCTGTGACTCACATGGAATAAAATTAGATGCCATAACAAGATTTATAAACTTAAAGATACGTGACAACTAAGAAATTTTTTTTAAAGATTTATTTATTCATTTAATGTCTGAGTACACTGTTGCTGTCTTCAGCCACACCAGAAGAGACATCAGATCCCATTACAGATGGTTGTGAGCCACCATGTGGTTGCTGGGAATTGAACTCAGGACCTCTGAAGAGCAGTCAGTGCTCTTAACCACTGTGCCATCGCTCCAGCCCAAGAAATATCTTTTGAGGCAAACTTCAGAGACAGGAGAACAAAATGAAGACCAGGCTGGTCTGGGACTCACAGAAATCTACCTGCCTCTGCCTCCCCAGTGCTGAGAATAGAGGTATTCTATTCACCACACCCAGCTAGGCTGAACCATTTTATACTTCTAAATTCTTTTTTTTTTTTTTTTTTTTTTTTGGTTTTTGAGACAGGGTTTCTCTGTATAGCCCTGGTATCCTGGACTAAATCTTTTTTTGGTTTGGTTTGGTTTGGTTTTTTTTTTTCCTAGCCATCTCTTTATTGGTTCATTGTGAATGTCACATCATGCACCCCAATCCCACTCATCTCTCCCTCCCGTTGTATAGGCCCTCCACCCTTGTAATTGTCCTCTCAACAGAAGAAAAAAATATCTTGTCATGGAAGCTGCAGTGTGTCACTCTGTGTCCCACTCTGTGTTTACCCTTTTGTCCACACTTCTTTGCTTGCAAATGTTCATTGCAATGAGTCACTGGTCTGGTACAAGGTTCTGATACTCCATCAGTACTGGATCCTCACTGGGAGTCCTCTCAGGTATGTTCTGTGGTCCGGCCTGTTTACCATGCTCCAGCCTGTGCTTGCCGTGATCGGGCCTGTTATTGTCCTGCTCGGAGCTGTGCTTGTCGTGCTCGGGCTGTGCTTGTCGTGCTCGGCCTGTGTTTGCGTGCTCGGGCCTGTGTTTACATGCTTGGGCCTGTGCTTGCCATGCTCCAGCCTGTGCTTGCCATGCTCGGGCCTGTGCTTGCCGTGGTCAGGCCTGTTATTGTCGTGCTCGGAGCTGTGCTTGTTGTGCTCGGCCTGTGCTTGCCTTGCTCGGGCCTGTGCTTGCCTTGCTCGGGCCTGTGCTTGCCATGCTCCAGCCTGTGCTTGCCGTGGTCAGGCCTGTTACTGTCGTGCTCGGAGCTGTGCTTGTTGTGCTCGGACCTGTGCTTGCCTTGCTCGGGCCTGTGCTTGCCTTGCTCGGGCCTATGCTTGCCTTGCTCGGGCCTGTGCTTGCCTTGCTCGGGCCTGTGTTTGCTGCTCGGCCTGTGTTTGCGTGCTCGGGCCTGTGTTTGCGTGCTCAGCCTGTGCTTGCCATGCTCCAGCCTGTGCTTGCCATGCTCCAGCCTGTGCTTACCGTGCTTCGGCCTGTTCTTGCCATGCTCCAGCCTGTTCTTGCCATGCTCGGGCCTCTGCTTGCATTGCTCAGCTCTGTTCTTGGCGTGCTCGTGCTTGTACTTGCTGTGCTTGAACCTCTACTTGCCATTCTACAGCCTGTGCTTGCGTGCTCGAGCCTGTGTTTGCTATTCCCCTTTTTTTTGGTTTTTCGAGACAGGGTTTTTCTGTTAGCCCTGGCTGTCCTAGAACTCACTCTGTAGACCAGGCTGGCCTCGAACTCAGAAATCCCTGCCGCTGCCTCCCAAGTGCTGGGATTAAAGGCGTGCGCCACCACCGTCCGGCGCAGGCGGATTTCTGAGTTCGAGGTCAGTCTGGTCTACAGAATGAGTTCCAGGACATCCAGAGATACACAGAGAAACCCTGTCTCAAAAAACAAACAAACAAAAAAAAACTGCAGGGCAGTGGTGGCGCACGCCTTTAATCCCAGCACTTGGGAGGCAGAGGCAGGCGGATTTCTGAGTTCAAGGCCAGCCTGGTCTACAGAGTGAGTTCCAGGACAGCCAGGGCTACACAGAGAAACCCTGTCTCGAAAAACCAAAAAAAAAAAAAAAAAAAAAAAAAAAAAAAGAAATCCGCCTGCTTCTGCCTCCCAAGTGCTGGGATTAAAGGCGTGCACCACCACCTCCAACTTCTAAATTCTTAACCTTCACCTCCCTCTGTCTCACTGGTGACTTAGCTATAGTGACTAAGAAATTTTTAAATACTTTGGAGATAAATGGAAATGAAAACTATGTACCAAAAAATTATGTAGCAATTTAATTTTTTTAATTTTTAAAAGTGAATGTGCATGCATTTGTGTCTTTGTGTGGGTGTGTGTCAGTGCATGTGAGGCAGAAAAGGACCCAGATCCCCTGGGGCTGGAGTTACAGGTAGTGTAAGCCACTGACATCGGGGCTGAAACCAAACCCCGGTCCTCCGCCAGAGCAGTGTGCACCTCTAACCACTGGGCCATCTCCCCAGCCTGCAGTATGTTGCATGTTTTGAAAATTTAGTAAGTTTCTCCAAATCCTATGAAAATGGAAGAGACTCAAAACAACTAAAATAATCTTCAAAAGAAGAGAGTTAATTTCAAAACTTAGTGGTGATCAGTGGGTGAGAGACTATTCCAGTAGGAATTTTAAATGCCTTCCTCAGTCCCTAGCTTAGCACAATTTTGTGGTGCTGGGAACTGAACTTAAGAGTCTCTGAAAGAACAACAAATGCTCTTAATCAAATTCTCCAGTCCCCCAAGAAGAAATATATTACATTATGGATTTCTCAAAAAAAAAAAAAAAAAAAAGGACATAGTACAGTATAATACAGAATAACCTTCAATCGCTTCCCTTTTGCTAGATCAGTGCAGAATAACCCTTCTGAATACTGTAGACTTTGGCTAATGTATCCACATAGGCTCCTCAAGTGTAATGGATGGATTGCTTGAATGTAAGATGTATATAAGAAGCTGTGTGGCAGGGAAGGGATTAAATGAACACTGTACTAACCTCTTTGTTTATCTGGAAGCCTAAAAGTGTCCTAAAAATGGAAGTCTATGTTTTAAAAGAATAACTGTCTCAAAGCAATAGGTTAAAATTTCACCATAAGAAGCAAGGAAAACCACAAACATGATAGCTCAGGTCTGTAATCCTAGCACTTCAGAGGCTGAGGCAGGAGGACTGCCATAAGTCTGAGAACAGCTCCAGCCCTGCCAAGGCAAAATGTGAGACCTTGTCTCAAAAAAAACAAATAAATGAGTACAAGTTTTAAAAATAAAAGAAGCTAGAAAAAGATCAGTAAACCAACAGAAGGGAGGACGCAATTGTGGAGGGGCAAGTGCAATAAAGCATCGAGGAACAAGACAGTTCCTCGATGGTGGTGCATTAATCCCAGCATTCAGGAGGCGAGGCAGAAGGATGTTTATGAGATTGAGGCCAGCCTTGTCTACAGAGTGAGTTCCAGGACAGCTAGGGCTACACAGAGAAACTGACTCAAAAAAACAGAAGAAATCAAAAAGCTTCTGAGTGTAAGCTGGTCATGGTGACATGAGCCCTCTGCTGCTCAGAAAGCTTCACTCCATGTACACTTCATTCTGCATTCCTTTATTCTGGTGCTGAATGATTTAAATGAAACTAAGATAATAACTTCAGGGACTGGAGCCATGGCTCAGTGGTTAAGGACTCTGGCTGCTCTTGCAGAGGTTCGGTTTTCCGCACTGTGTGGCAGTTCTCAGTCATTTGTAACAGAGCCATCGGAAATGTCAGTCCCAGGGGACCCAAGCCCTCTTATGGTCTTCAAGGGTACTGCATGAACATAGTTCACAGACATACATCTAGGCAAAGCATCCAACCTACACAAATTTATTTAGAAAATTATTTTGTTTGTTTTTGGTTTTGGAGACAGGGTTTCTCTGGATAGCCATGGTTGTCCTGGAACATGCTCCATACATCAGACTGGCCTCAAACTCTCAGAGCTCTGCCTGCCTCTGCCTCCTGAGTGCTGGGATTAAAGGTGTGTACCATCCCTGTCTAGCAATAAAATATAAGAAAAATAAAGATAAAAGACTGAGCATTGGGAGTGTCAGTGAGGGACAGAACAACTGGGCTCTGGCACCCTGTGGTGAAATGGAAAGTCTGCCAAAGATGTCACACAAATGTCCGTACAGCTCTATCTGTGACAACCACAACTGCAGACAGCCCACCTGTCCACAACTGAAGGCAGGTGCATATACGAGAACACCATTTAAGTCAGTGGAAGCAAATGGACTTGGTACCACAACATGGATGAGTATCAAATGATTTGCACTAATTACAAAGTAGTAAGATGCCGGGCGGTGGTGGCGCACGCCTTTAATCCCAGCACTTGGGAGGCAGAGACAGGCGGATTTCTGAGTTCAAGGCCAGTCTGGTCTACAGAGTGAGTTCCAGGACAGCCAAGCTACACAGAGAAACCCTATCTCGAACCCCCCCCCCCAAAAAAAGTAGTAAGATGTTGCACTATTTCATGCCATATGATTCTATAACATGCAAATGGCTGCTTACAGTTAGTAATGGGATGACTTGGTCACAAAAGGGCAGCAGGAAACTTCTAGAGGTAACAGATATGTTAATTATATCAATTGAGATGAACTGCAAGATATGCACAGAACATTGAAAATAAATTATTTCTAAAAATGTAGAGGACCACAAAATGTCTGTGGTCTCATAGATCTTGTTCTCAGAAATTTTTATCAAGGACATTTCAAAAGAAATAAAAAGTCCCTTGTACAAACATTTTCCTGGCAGCATGATCTATACCAAAAACTACTAGAAATGACCTGGTTGCCCTGCTGCCATGCAAGTGCTAATAGATCCACACTGGAGAGTTTCATTCACAATTACAAATAAAAGAGAAGAGGAGAGCCAAGTGTAGTGGCACAAATGTCTAGTTCCCTCAGCTGAGGCCAAATGATCATGAGTTCAAGGCCAGCCTGGGGTACATAGTGGGTTTGAGGCCAGTTTGAATTCCATAGCAAAACCTAGCTTTAAAAAAGGTAGAGGGACTGGGCAACAGTTCACTGGGTGAAGTGCTTATGTATCCTGTAAGCATAAGGACCTGAATCAATCCCCAATTCCCACACAAAACTCTGTGTTGTGGTGTGCATTTGCCATCCCAGTGCTGGAAAGATGGAGACAGAAACAACCTGGAGCTGGTCTAATAATAGAGCTCCAGGTTCAGTGAAACCTTGTCACAAAAACACAAGGTGGACAGCAACAAAAGAATAAGATTGTTCCCTGGTGCTCGCGCGCGCGCGCCGCGCACACACACACACACAGTGAAATGTTTCGTGTATTTATATTTACAAAATAATGCAAATACCGCATGTGCATGAAACCACAGAGTTATAGTACACTTGGTGACATCTGTGTGAACTTTCTTTATATCCACCAGAACACAAAGAGGAAGAAAACACCAAGGAGAAAATGAAAGGAGATGAATGCTGAGTAAAGGGCAGGTGGGGATATTTTCTTCTTGGTTTGTCTCCTGTAAAGTTACAATGTTTTCATAACAGTTTTCAAAAGTCTTCTTGTTGGTTTTGGCTTGGTCTTCCCACCTGGGGATTACTGCCTGCTTTGGGTCTGTCAGCTATCAGCATCAGCACCTCCATGTGGTCAGCCACAGCCCAATCAGCTTGCCTTGAAGCCATTGACAAAATGCTGACCAAGCCTACATGGTGAGGAGAAGGATGCTCCCTTTCTTCTCTTCAAGCACCTCTATTTCTGCTCTTGTTCAGGTTGCTCCAATACTGTGAATGACAGGTTCTGGAGACCTAGCCCCCAAGGAGGAGGAGAAAGAGAGAGGAGGAGAGGAGGAGAGAGGAGGAGGAGGAGGAGGAGGAGGAGGAGGAGGAGGAGGGACTGGGCCAGCAAACAATGTCTAGGAATAGAGGTGGAACTGCTTACATGAGCTTGAATCATTTTCTCTTTGCTCATCAACAGATAAAACTGACGTCAATCACCTCTGACTGGCCAATTGTCCCAAAGGTGACACAACTAGAAACAAGAATACAGTGGCTCATCTAGGACAGGGTAAAAACCTTAAAGGGGAAAGTGACAGAAACTCTGAAACAGCAGGGGCTCTTGTCAGGCTTCACTGTGACTCCTCCCATAGCTAATTATCTGGTTCCTGCTTCTAGCAGATCCTTTGTCCCACCCTCTGGAGCCAGGAAGGTAAGGAGCTACACAACACCCATCCAGGTTGTGGCCTCCTAATGGGACCCCAATACCAGTCTCTCACCTTTCCTCACTCCTGTATTATATCCACACTAGGAAGGCAAGCTCAGCTTCCCCAACTAGCCCCCCAGTGCCCTGGAGTCCTATCTTGCTGGCTAATAGACACAGGGTGTGTGTGTGGTGTGTGTGTGTGTGTGTGTGTGCCTGGCACCCAATGGCATGAAGTTATATTTCCCATCGTTAGCTTAGAAAAACAGAAAGAATTTAAATATTCCATCTCCCCCTTCAGGGAATCCTCTGAGTTTACCTAGAGGAGGCCAAACACCCCTTCTTCAGGCCTGTCCCAGCTTGTTGGGGTGGGGGGCTGGTTGTTTGGTTTTTTTGTTTTGTTTTTTCCTTCTCATGTATTTGATGGGATTGGGGTTATATGTCTTTGCTTTTCCAGAGCTCTTTAAGAGTGCTGTCTTTAACCCCGGGGGAGAAGAGTGCTTGTCTAGCTTGCAGAAACCCTAGATTTGATCCCCAGCACTGCATAAATCAGGTGTGGTGGGACATGCCTGTGACCCCAGTCATCCTCAGATAGTGAATTTGAGGCCATCCTGGAACCCGTGAGACTGTCTCAAAGATAACAATTTAAAAAAAAATTTTTTTAAAGAAGAAGAAAAGAACAAAGATCAGGGGAGAGAGAAAGTTGGAAAGTAGATGAGTGGAAGGGCTCTGAATGGCAGGCCTAGCAAAGCACTTGACCTTGCCTGTAGTTGACTGGAAAGAGTTTGTGCGGAGAGCGAGGATGCCCTCTGGAGAAGACTATTTGGAGCCTTGGATACATGGAAAATCTGGTACCTTGTAGGCTGAGTTCCTCCCTTCCCCACAGAGCAAAGGACTCCCAACATTCTCCTGGGTAGACACTCATCTGCCCTGGTCTTGCCCCTCCAGGAGGGGAGAGGATGATTTGGGCTGTGAGAACCGACTGGCTTTCTTCTTTTTGTTCCAAGTCAAGAATCAGGACAGGCAAAATAACTGAAGGTGAGATCAACACGCACGGGTCCCAGGACTCCAGACAGAAACAAAAGAACGAACAAAACTTTCAAAAGGCAAGCAGAGAGTGGATACACAGAGACCACCACCACCATCACCCCTCAGGGCATCCCGCCTCAAACGTCGCCTAGCCCGACCCCCAACCCCCACGCAATCCCCCACCCCCGCCTTGCCACCACCGCGGACAGAGCTGCAGAGGGCACCACCCTGGCCACCGATCGGCTGAAGACGTCCAGGACCCACGGATAGGAGGCGGTATCTATCCTTCTGTGCCTCTGACTGTGGAACTAGAACCTAGTGCTGGACAACTCTCTCCTCAAGGGGAAGGGGAGTGACATCTTTTTGAGACTACCTAGCAAAAAAGACAAGCCTTCCAACAAAACTTCCAACCTGTGTCACTTGTGGGCAGAGGTGAGATGTCCACAAAGAATTATCAAGTAATTAGTAAAACGTTTTCTGTGACCTAGCTGGAGTTTCCACAGGGCTTTCGCTGTACAGGGATCCCAGGAGCTTGTTTATTCACTTAAATACTGTAAACAGATTACACTCCAGAGGGAGTAGGATACAGGAATCGGGGTCCACGGAGCAGAACTCCAGCTTAAAGAAGTGCCTTTCTACGGTGGAATTGAGTAATTAAGTTTATTTCCTCCGAAGTAAAGACGAACAACCATCCCTGCAAATTCTGGGCTTTCTGGATTCTCCTGGGCATTACACAGAGCTCGGTCTCAGCCCGAAGAACCAAAAGGCAGATGGAGCACCCAGGATTCCGGGATCGAATTGGCTGGCGTGCGCGGGCCTGGGAGGCTGAAAAGGCGCTGTCCACCCCACCCTACCCCTCCCCAGCCCGCGGCGCTTGATGGAGCTGACGCCTTTGATGTCCTGGGTGGAAACATTAGGAGCCGAAAGCGTGGAGCGCCACCCTAGGGCGGGAGCGCCCGCAAGGTCCAGGTCTGGGTCCGCCTCTGCCACAGACTGTCGGGCTGTGCGGCGAGAACCCGAGCTCTCCTCCTTCACAGCGCTGCTGAGCTCCGACGGTTCCCGCCCGCTTCTGCTCTAGGAATCCGCTCTGGAGAGTCCGAATGTCCCGGGTCCTGTGACTGCTGTTAAGTCAAGGCACCCAAAGAAAGGCGCTTCCTTAACCTGGTGGCAGGGTCCGCCCCCTGGACCCAGGACCCTCTGGAATAATAATTCTGTTTACACCAATGAGCCCGGAGAAAGCTCCCCCACACGACTCTGGGGGCCTCCCTCCCCAATCCCCGTGGAGATACGAAATCCCAGTTAGGCCACAGAAAACATTTTATTTAATTACTTAGTGCTTCTTCAACGGGGCTTCTCCAACCTCCACCCACAAGTGGCACAAGCTAGAACTTTTGGCCTTTTCTCCGCACCCTTGTTTCAACCTGAAAACAAAAGATAAAGAAAATGACTGCAGGACTCAGTTCCCACCCCGCATCTTCTCAACTCTGAGGAGAAAGCACACCTTCAGTTCACCCAAGGGAAAACAGAGGCTTCATAAGGTTCCAGGCTGGCTCCCAGGTGCTGGGATCTGGAGTTGTTACAGCCAGCCACACTGAGCTGGTTTGGTTTGGTTTGGTTTGGTTTGGTTTTGGTTTGGTTTGGTTTGGTTTGGTTTGGTTTGTTGGTTTGGCTTGGTTTGGTTTGGTTGGTTTGGTTTGGTAGCAGTGCTCTCTGGAGCCATACAACCCAGAGAGCTGGCATTGTCCCCTAAAATTACCCTGATAATGGTGGCTGTGTTCTCTGATAATGGATGTGTTATCTTCTGTTGAATGAATGAGAAGGCCTAAAAGAAGGGTCCGGGAGGGAGACACTAGGAACTCTAGAGAAGACTAAGAGGCCACCCAGCTAGATTAAGAGCCAGAGGTCTGTAGCCTCTCAACCCATGGTCCTATCTCCTTCCCAAGCCCTGGGTCCATCAGGTCCCTCTCCAGCTCTAACCCCCAAGAGCATTAGGCAAATGACTGGTTATCTCTGCTTCTGCAGACAGAGACACCTGAGTCAAAGAATATGGAAGAATTTCCCATGACCCTTGGATTTCATTTACAACCTCTCCAGAACTTCAAATCTGAGAAACCCATTGTTGTAGATGACTTCTAGGTCTTCTGTGACACCCCAGTAACCAACACACACACACACACAAGCCATTAATGGAGCAAGTTGTCCCAAGGGGTGCTGGGAACACTTGTGGTTGAACACTGGAAGGAAATAAATTGGCCCACTTGTGATCAGCTACCGAACCCCACCTCTGCTGGATTTTTTTTCTTTTTTCTTCCTTTCTTTTTAAAATCAGAGCTGAGGACCGAACCTTGCGCTTGCTAAGCAAGCACTCTACCACTGAGCTAAATCCCTAATCCTTCTGCTGGATTTTTCAAGACGCTGGAATCCACCACTCTCTAGCATTCGAGCAATTGCCAATGGAGTCTGTGACTCCACCCCAGTTAGAGGGAAATTGACCACCACCAATCTACCTCTGCTGAAGGGTGGGGGAAGAGGGGGAGGAAATGTTTACATATTGTTTTGACCCAAATGGGTATACTCATGACCTTTGTATTAATCAAACAAGTTATCAGAATTTTGCATCATAGGTAGAATCCTCACCCTATGGGGTGTAGAAGTACATTATCTGAATAAAATTTTATGGAGTAAAATTCAGGAGTCTTTTTTTTCTCCCCATCAAACCTGGCAGTCGTAGTCTGGAGAATTCTAAGAGCATCCTGAAAGCTGGGATACCACCAAGCAGAGGGAAGTCAATGTCTGGAGGAATCAGAATTCTAGAAGAATGGGGATACAAGACCAGAGACCTTGGGGGGGGGGCTGGAGGATTCTAGCTGGAGTCAGAGGAGCTCAGGGGTGATCAGAAAGTCACTAATCACTAAAACAAACTGTAATGAACATTAGACAACTTACAAGAATGAGGGTCTTCTAGTCCACTATAAAACAGTCGATCCACTACTCACATTTTGGAAGTAAGGAAGACAGCAATTATGCATTTATTAGGACCCAGAACTTCCAGTAAGACACCCCTGGATGGTAATTCAAAATAAATAAGAAACGCTGCAGATCGCAGAAAAGAAAACACACACACACATAAAACCAAAGAAAGAAGCAGCTTTCAATAGTGGAGCAAGATCCAGGCATAAAGCCATAATTCTAACATCTTTATATAGTGGCTTTTTATTTTTTTACATTTATTAATTGTGTGTGTGTGTTGCACAAGCCCTGGCACAGGCACACACGCACATCTTTTGTAGAAGTTAGAGGACTACTAGGAGTCGGTTTCAGGTCCTCGGGTTTTGTGGAAAGTGCCGTCACCAGTCGAGCCACCTTGAATGCCCATTTACAGCCTTTTAGACGGTTAGCAGATATTTATAGCCACAAGAATGTAGAGAATCGCATTGAGATAACCACTCAGAATTTAAAATCTGGAAATCCAAATCTTGGAATATGGATAAGCACAGACGTTCCTAATCGTATAATTAGCTTAAAGTTTTCTTTGGGAAGAAACACGAGAAATCTAGATTCTCCCAGCTTCTTCGGAAGACTGCAGGGCTGAGCCAGGGGTGGCAGCAAGGGGTCGCAGCATGTGGAAAGCCCCTCCGAATTCAAGGGCACACTCCTGCTGAGGAAGGTCTTCAAGTGAGCCCCAGTCAACTGCAGGAGAGAGAACCGGTGCTCTCTGCCTCTTTTCTCCGAAGGCAGCCACCCAGTGTTCACTGAAGAAAGCAATAAAATCAGAAGGCCAGGCCACCCACGTTCGACCTGAACCCTTCACAGTGTGTCTCTTTCCAGTCAAGCCTCTTCCACGTAGCTCTTTGCGCCCACAATTCCAATCCCTAGGAAAGGTTCTGGCTTCAAGGTGAGAATCTTAAGAACCAAATCTTAGATTCCTGAGATGGGGATGTAACCAGTCCCAAAAGTGGCGAGAAAGCGAACCAGGCAGATGGGACTGCACGCTGGGAGTCCAGCGCTAGCACCAGAGGAAGGCAGAAATCGGACATTTTGGAACAGTCTACACACATACACAGACACACACACACACACACGTACAGTTATGCACTGACTGCAGCAGCCTCCCCCAAGTCTTCACTCCTAGGCCTCTAGAGGCGGCTGTCCCACTCTGGCCCCGGGTTAGTGGAGGGATTAAGGGGCAAAGACTGCTAGAGAGCCGGAGCCAAGTACTCGCTAACCAGGCATTCTCCTGCATATGGAGAAGGGTCTCGAGCCACCTAACGATGGTGATGCGGTGAAGAGGCCTTCCCTAAACACTTCCTGAGATACAAAACCTCAGGACAGCCCAGGGACCTGGTAAAGCGACTCCCTGTGGCACTACCTCACCACTAGCTGAGAAGCGCATTCTAAACAGACACAGGCTGCAGGCTCCTGAGGACAGCGAAGTTGCTGTGGCCCTGGGAATCCTTGTCTGAAAAAGAACTGGACCAGAGATTGGGCCACACAGCCTAGACTTGGGTTTGGAAAGCATCTCAACAACGTCCGATTCTCCTCCCCACAATAATTAAACGCGCCCCACCCTCGTCCCGTTCTTACCCTCTCTGGACAAGAAAATGCTGTGAGCCCTCTTTCCACGTGAGAGTCCCAACTTTCTGTAGAGACACAACTTTCCGCAGAGATAGACCGTAATTCAGGATCGCTGGGACAAGCTCCTGGAGTCTTACAACTTCAGTCTCCCGCTTGGCGCGCAGAGGGGGCCAGCCCCCGCACCTCCAGGCGCCCTCCCAGCTCTGACGTCGTGGGCCTCCGGCCGCTACCTGGGGAGGTGTGCCCGCCGGAGGTGGGGGGAGCAGAGGGGCGGGCAGGGAACCGGCTACGCCCCGCGTTTGCTGGTCCCTTTAAGGAGGCGAAGCCGGCGGAGGGAGGAGCTGGCCCAGGTGTGTGCAGGAGAGCGCCTCGCCGGCGGGACTCCGGGCTGGAGTCCAGGGCCGCAGAGCCGAGCACTTGCTCGCCACTTGGCCCAGCCCGCTCGCCCGCCTCGCCACTGGCCTCGCCTCTCTGCCCTCCGCTGGGGCTGTACCTTCACCTCAGGGGTGCGGCATGGGCGGACCCCTCATGGGTGTACGGTGCCCCCACTGACTGCCCTTGCACGAGACCCCAGCCCGCAGTCTCCTCTACGAGCACACCCTCGACGGTCATCCTCGGACCCGCAGAGACTCCCAAACAGCTGCCGCCACCGCGGCCTCCGAGCCACGTCCGAACCCCCTGATCGCCTGGCACCAGAACGCCAAGGACCCTCTGGCCGGTACCCCGCAGGAGCCGTCGGAGGACGCGGCGCTCCAGATTCTGACGTCCCCTGCTCTCAGCGCTCTAGGCGCCAGCCGCAAAGCCCCGGGGTCGGCTCCCGGGGATCGGGATCCGGGACCGACGCGGCCGTCCGCAGCTGCAGACGACGGGGGGTACAGGGGACCGCGGCGCCATGACGGCCGAGAGCGCGCCGCCTCCGGCGCCGCAGCCCGAGGCGCTGGCGGCGGTAAAGGAAGAGCGCGGTGAGGCGGCGGCGGGCGCGGGGGTCCCGGCGGAGGCGGCGGGTCGCGGCGCGGGAGGACGGCGACGAAAGCGCCCCCTGCAGCGGGGGAAGCCGCCCTACAGCTACATCGCGCTCATCGCTATGGCCATCGCGCACGCGCCCGAGCGCCGCCTGACTCTGGGCGGCATCTACAAGTTCATCACCGAGCGCTTCCCGTTCTACCGCGACAACCCCAAGAAGTGGCAGAACAGCATCCGCCACAACCTCACCCTCAACGACTGCTTCCTCAAGATCCCGCGCGAGGCAGGCCGCCCGGGCAAGGGCAACTACTGGGCGCTCGACCCCAATGCCGAGGACATGTTCGAGAGCGGCAGCTTCCTGCGCCGCCGCAAGCGCTTCAAGCGCTCGGACCTGTCCACCTACCCGGCCTACATGCACGATGCAGCCGCTGCTGCCGCTGCCGCCGCCGCCGCCATCTTCCCGGGCGCCGTGCCCGCCGCGAGGCCAGCCTACCCGGGCGCCGTCTATGCGGGCTACGCGCCGCCGCTCGCCGCCCCCCGCCGGTCTACTACCCTGCCGCGTCGCCGGGGCCCTGCCGGAGTCTTCGGCTTGGTTCCCGAGCGGCCGCTCAGTCCCGATCTGGGCCCCGCGCCGTCAGCGGCCGGCGGCTCGTGTGCCTTCGCGGCTGCGGCGGGCGCGGCCGCCACCGGGAGCTTCCAGCCGGCGGTGTGCACGGGCGCGCGGCCGGTCAACCCCGCCGCCTATGCCGCTGCCTACGCGGGCCCGACGGCGCGTACCCGCAAGGGGCGAGCAGCGCGCTCTTCGCCGCTGCTGCAGGCCGCCTGGCCGGACCCGCCTCGCCCCCCGGGAGGAGGCAGCGGCGGCGTGGAGACCGCGGTGGACTTCTACGGGCGCACGTCGCCGGGCCAGTTCGGAGCGGCGCTGGGGCCCTGCTACAATCCAGTGGGCAACTCGGAGCCGGCGGTGGCGGTGCCTACCACTCCCGCCACGCCACCGCCTACCCAGGCGCGGTGGATCGGTTCGTGTCTGCCATGTGAGCCGGGGATAGGCACGAACTTCACTGACTCCCGGACGTTCTGAAAGATGAAATCCCTCGGACCGGCGGACAGGACTAAAAAGTGAGACTGAGACTCACGTGCGGTTCCCGGAGGGCCGCAGAGGCTCGGTGTCTTGCACTGTTCACAGATCCGATTTGCTTTGGACATGGGCGGACGTAGGGAGGCCACAGCCGCGTTTGGACTGATACAAGGACCTCGATGATGCGGAGCTCTGAAGAGCATGCTTTTCCGCCGTTCTACTAGGAGGCCCTAGGCTGTAAAGGGTGGAGAGTTGCAAAGTTGTCTACACCAGAATCTAAGATCCCGACCGGTGGAGTCGGATGGCTTCACCATGTGCTATGCTGCGCCAAACTCGGGTTACATGCTCACCTCTTGTACTTCTGACTACCGTACACCAATAAAAGGCTCGGACCCAGACGTGCCTTTATAATTAAAGTGAGAACAAGTTTGCAAAAAGGGTTGCTTTTTAAAAAATATTTCGGTTTAGCTGGGCTGGTTTTCCCTGCCTCGGAGAACCGCAAGTCTCAGTCATAACTGAGAATTCCTCGGTGTGATCCAGCCCCAACACCTGAATTTTTAGTCTGTCTGTTTTATAGAACTGTGTGATTCTACCCTCTCATTTAAAACCCCCCTCCCATTATCTTGGGTACCAACCTTCCATATTTGACAGCATTGGTGAGCCATCCAGGTCTTCCCAGTAACCACTCAACGTCCGAAGGCCATCCAGGAATGGGAACAGATCTTTGGCAAGTATTTAACCCAAAGTCCCAGGACTGGCTCCAAGTAGAGATTGTGCCCTAATTATTGAATTTTTTGAGAGAGATGTGTTGGTCATTCTGCAGCAGTGACTACCCAGTCAAAAATCTGATTTTCTGATAAGGAGAATATAGGTGGGGAGACTTTCCTTAACTGGAGCTGCCTGTTGTTTCCTGTGTGCTCCTGCTTCAATGCCCTCCTCGAACAAAAAGGAAGGAAAAGTAATAAATTGTATAGTTAACAAAGCGATCTTTATTTTTATTTATTTATTTATTTATTTATTTATTATTTTTGCATTTCATTCTGTATCTTGTTTGTTTTAGGTAACAGGTTCACAGAAGTTAAAATTCATCGTTAGAGGGAAAAATCCAACATGTCTCCATCTTCCTCTTGAGAAGTTTTGATTTTAGAACAAAAATATCTAGTGGTAAGGAGAGGCTCCACTTTCCTTCTTCAGACTTTCTAGATGGACTCATTTAATTTTTAAAAAAAAAAAAAAATCTGAGCAAGTGAATTCGAACAGGAGAAACGTGGCCTCTTTCTGTGTATGTAGCTTGATAAAGAAAGGAGTGAGCGGCTGTGAAAAGATGTCATGGAAGCATTGGTAATGTGTGTGTGTGTGTGTGTGTGTGTGTGTGTGTGTGTGTGTGTGTGTGTGAAAGAGAGAGAGAGAGAGAGAGAGAGAGAGAGAGAGAGGCTTTCTATCCTGTTCACAAAGATGTGTAAAATTGGGTCCTATCAAAGGAGAATTTAACTAAATCACATCTCCAATAAGAAGGAATACAGTACAAGCCACAAGTGTAATTTAAAATTTTTCTAGAGCCGGGCGGTGGTGGCGCACGCCTTTAATCCCAGCACTTGGGAGGCAGAGGCAGGCGGATTTCTGAGTTCGAGGCCAGCCTGGTCTACAGAGTGAGCTCCAGGACAGCCCGGGCTACACAGAGAAACCCTGTCTCGAAAAACCAAAAAAAAAAAAAAAAAAAAAAAAAAAAAAAATTTTCTAGTAGCTACATTAATCAAAATAAAAATTAGCGGTGGGATTAGTTGTAGATTGTATTTAATTCAATATATCTGAAATATAGTTTCCACATACTCAAGACAGACACTGTTAAAATGCTGCGGGTTTTCTTTTATTGATGCCTTCGGATGCTGGGGCTATGTTAATTTACAGCTCATCTTTGGTCTAGCCACACTCAAATGCTCAACAGCCTTTCCTGACTTTGTGAGGAGAGATGCCCATTTGGAGGCAGATAGCATTCAGCCCGGTAACTCTGGACTTCGGGTGCTGAGGCCCCTTTCTCTTCAGGTGGCTCTCCCAGGTATGAGATTGAGGTTCTGTGTGCTAGGCTACTGGAAGGTCTGGAGCTTTGCCTACCTCTCAAAGACTGAAAGTTGATCATCAGCCCTGGCATGTTCTCCGGGCTAAAAAGGAGCAGTATTTGCCCATATTAGTTCTGGTACTGAGTGTTTGTATCCTAATTCTCAAATTGGGTGCCTTGACACCTTTCCTCCAGTGTCCTCATTTACAAAATGGGATTTTTGTGATTGCTACCTCAAACCTTCCAGAAGTTAAAGGGGAGAGAAAGAGACAAGACAGACAGATGCACGAGAGAGAAGGGGAAGTAAACCTCGTTGCAATTGATGGGGGTAGGGGGAAGCAAAACCCTGCCTTATCAGAAAGTTTGAGTGCCCTAATGCTGTAAAACAGGCGAAAGAAGACAGACAGGAAGGCTGTCTTCGCATCCATAACGCGTGGGCTTGGGCACTTGCTGAGACGCTGGCCAAGGGAAGAGTCAGTGTTCAGGAAAGATGCAACTCTGAAGGAACTGGGTGTGTGGGCCCGCGGCACGCGGGATGGGTCTAGGGGTCCTGGAAGACCCGGACCATGGGCTGACGGCCACGGCAGCCCTTACACATCTCCCATGGGCCGCGTAGGTTCCGTGGGACACCCAGAGGACCAGGGTGGCAGGATGCTCTCCCGAGGTGAGAACATTCCAGCTCATCGCCCTCGTAGCTCTTCTCCAAATCTGTGGTCTCAGACCCTCCGACTCCCGTTTGAGGGGTGTTCTGAGACCCGAAGTGCATTTGTTTTTCTCTCCTTCCCCTCTTTCTGTGGAGGGCACAGAAAGCCAGCTTGCAGGTCAGCAGGCCTAGCACCCCAGAGTCGTGAAGGCGCCTAGGGCTGCGGGTAATTAGAAGCTCTCTTCCCTAATTGCCCAAGGCTCGTTAGAATTCGCCCCAGAGCTGTAACATTTCTTTTCTTTCAAATCAATTTTGCTTTGCAATTAAGGTGAGGAAACGAACAACAAAAGCAGACATCGCCCTGGGTAGTTAGAGCGCTTCCTTCCCCAGGAGCTGAAAAACACCAGCTGCCCAAGCTCTGCTGACTCCGGGAAGATAGGGATGCAGAGGACCATGGCCGGCCTTGCCCGCCGCGGGCGCCTCTCCTCCCCACGGTATCCCAGAGAGAGTAAAAAAGGCTCAACCGCGGAAGATGTCAGCCCATCTCTTCCACTCCTCTACTTGCGAGTGCAGTTTAGTAAAGTACGCTCCCGTTTTCTATGAAGTTTGTGCAAAGTTGTTTTGTTAAAATTAGTTTTTATTATAAAATCAGAATATTTCTTCATTTTTCTGGGGAAAAAAAGTAAGAGGAAGAAAGAAAAAGATCCCGGTGGCTCATACAGGTAATCCTAGCACTTGGGAGGCTGAGGCAGCCTGGCTTCACGGTGAGTTCCAAGGCAGCCTGGACTCAGTAACTGTCTCAGGAACAAAACAAAACAACACCGGAACAGACAAGAACACAGAGACCTACAGTCCGCCCACAGTTAACCCGGCAGGTCCCTTTTGTAGATTTTTTTGGTTTTGTTTTCCCAATGTAGGAGCTGGGATCTTGACTTTTCCCTTGCGTTTCTGCCTGATGTTTTTGTTGGTGCGGATGTGTGTGGAGATACAGAGATACTAGTGTGCAGAGTGTATTTGTTTGCAGGTGTGCTGTACATGTGTGGAAGGCATGAACCTGGGACGTGAGACTCTGCTAGACTGGCCAGTCTCCGAACTCCAGGGTGTGCCTGGAATTGAGGTGCTCCGTGATTTTTAATCATGGTCCATCTCACATCTGTAGGCCTCAGTTTCAACCATTTGTAAAACTAGGTATCGGTCCCTTCTGCCCCATGTTCTGTTCTCTAACTCCTCTTGCCTTGGCTTTCAAATTCAGAGTGTACTTCGGGAGGCAGAAGGAGCCCCCAGTTCCAAAGCCAGAGCACCCACACCTTTGCCACCACACCAGGGCGACCCCACCTTTTGCCCCCCCATCCACCCCCCTCCCACTCCATCTCATCCACCTGCTAAAAGTGCTAAAAGTTCTCAGGTCCCAGTGAATCCCACTGGACCAGAACCTGTCTTTCAACAAACTGTCATGGGCTCAAATGCCCTAGCTGAGACAGAACTTAGAAAAAAGAAAGAACTCCTTTACTTTAATAAGAGCAGAGACCCTGAAAATAGCTTCCAGCTGCCACATTTCTGACTGAGAACCCTAATGCAGCATCACAGTGTGTTGCTGCCTCATGGCACCAGCTACAGAGAGAAGAGAGGCCAGAGACAAGGGGCTGAGCACAGCACCTCCTTCCCTGTGTTATCCTTCTGAGTCTCTGACCTTTGTGTGCACCCACTCTGTGTTTCCGCCTCTACTGCCAGCAATGACATTCGCTGGAGATATACTTGAACACATCTTAAAAAAGAAAGAAAGAAAAAGAAAGAAGAAAGAGAGAGAGAGAGAGAAAGAAAGAAAAGATGTGTTTATTTTATGTATGTGAGTACGTTGTTGCTGTCTTCAGACACACCAGAAGACGTGATCAGATCCCATTACAGATGGTTGTGAGCCACTATGTGGTTGCTGGGAATTGAACTCAGGACCTCTGGTAGAGCAGTCAGTGCTCTTAACCTCTGAGCCATCTCTCCAACCTGAACACATCTTTTTAAAACAGATTTATTTGTGAGCCAGAGACATAGAGGTTAAGAGCACTCACTGGCTGTTCTTCCAGAAGGCCTGGGTTTTATTCCCAGCACCCACGTGCCAGCTCATAACTGTCTATAACTCCAGTTCTAAGGAATACAATGCCCTCTTCTGACCTCCATGGGTACCAGCCATGCACATGGTGCACAATCATACATGCAAGCAAATCACTAATATAATTAATATATTAAAAATGCAACTTTCTTCTTAGGGCACAACAGCTGGCAGGAAGGAGTCCCCTGCCTCTTACTCATTGTAGGCTCTAGATGGCCTGAGTTCCCTGAATGCCCTAAAAAATCTACACATACACCACACACACACACACACCATCCTTTAGTGTCCATCCTCTTCCTTGGAAGTGCATGGGCGTGGCTAAGACAAAATGTCTGGAGTTGGGGTGGGGGTGATGACTGCTTGATTAGAAGCAATTCTGATGGCCATGAAGGACAGGCTGGGACAATGCTGTTCCCAGGATCACACTGCAGAATACGGGAAGAGCCCCGGGCTCACACATCTCTGTGCTCATAGATCTCAGTGCTCACATGAACTCATAAGTATAGGAATGAGCAAGAATAACCATGAGTGTGCATTCCGCGGAGCCCAATGGTGCTTCAGACCTTCCCATTGTCATTGGTATGTGAGCAAGGGACACCATGTCTGGCCATCATCCTAAAAGAAAACTCTGAAAGGAGAAGTGATCAGCTGTGGGGAGTGTGGGGGGAGGGAGAGTGGTAAGGGTTGTTGGTTTGAGATAAAGAGCAACTTCCAGGGCTGGAGGCTTCCCTGCTAAGGCCCTCATTGTATGGTTGGATATGCTAGCCATTGGCTGGTTATGGGGCAGGGTGGTGGAGAGAAGCAGAAAGTCAAGAGGTGAGGCTGGAGATGTGGCTCACTGAGAAGAGTGCTTGCCAGAGTGCAGGAAGCCTGGGTTCCCTCCTCAGCACCTTAGACACCAGGTGTGGTGGTGCAAACCAGCACCCCTAGCATTAAGGAGGTAAAGAAAGGAGGATCAGAAGCCAAGATCATTCTTGGCTACATTGTAAGTTCAAGGCTAGCCTGGGATATGCCAAGCCTGTCCAAAAATACAAATAATACGTTTTTTCCATGAAAAAAAAAATAAGGAAAACTGAGATGGATTAGCAGAGAGGGAGCGGGGAGAGGTGGTCCTTAATGGTTGGTGCCAGATCTTTCCAGCCCTGGTCCTTTGTCTGTAACCAATTTCCTCGGCTGAGATTAAAGTGGCCTTTTCAGCAGAGTGGGTCCTCATTGCTTGGCACACTACCTGCTCCCCGTAGAGCTCAGCCTGCTTGACATCTCCACGACCCCTCTTCTGAGAGCCAAAGCTCAGATTTCCAGCTGAGCCCAGAGGGTTTCCTAGGTACAGCAGGGCAGAGTCTGAAAGACCCAGGGATCAGGGTCTCCTGCTCCTCCCAGAGGGAAGAGGAGATGGGGAAGCTGAGGCAGGATGAGTCTCAGGCTGGTGATCTCAGTCCCTGGGAACCTGGAGCAGCTTCTGGATGGGGTGGGCAAAGCAGGGCAGCTATGGTTCTGCAGGCATGGAGACACGGAAAGTAAAAGAACCACGCTCGATAGAGCTTGACCCTCTCTAGCCTCTGCCCTCAGCCACCAGCAGCTGGCAAGGGCCCCAAGGGGTGTCTTCCCCTCCTGCCTCCACTCTGCTCCCACTGCCAGCCCATCCAGCAGCTTGTGTCATTGGCTGTGGCATGTAGCCCCGGTCTCACCTCTATGCCCTCTGCACCCTCTCCCTGCCCTCAACCCCCATGGCTGCTGTGGCTGCTCCCTAAGCTCCAGCTGCCATGACAGTTGCTATTTCTAAACACCCTGGGAGTCCTTTTCACCATGAATTCTGAGACCAGTCCTTTGTGAACCACCTAACCCTGCATCCTGGCTCCTCTCTCTGAACCTATTACCAGAGCTTCCTAATGCCTCCCCATCTATCCATCTGTCCTCACCCAGCAGCCAGTGTGTGGCCTAGTTCAAGTCTCAGCTGGACCAGACCCTTTCAGAGAAAGAGCTGGACCTAAGGACCAGAGTTCAGTGATAGGGATGAATGTGTTCTGAGCATCCTCAGATGAAAAACCATGTGAGAAAACCATGTTCTAGGTGTTTTCCCCAGCGTGTCACTTTGCTTTCTCTTACTCTAGTTTTTCATCAAAATTTCACCCCACTAGTCTGCTTTAAGAGCCCTCCTTCCCTGTCCCTGACCAAGTACTCATGGGGACTGGACACAGCCACAGGGCTGTTTGAACCCAAGGCCTTGTACATGCCACATCCTAGTCCCTAGCCCTTCTAATCTAGGCTTTTGATGGCATAGCTGGGGGTGACCAGATACAGGACAATGGTACAAGGTGCTGCTGGAGACAAAAATAAAATATTCCATCTTACCCCTGATACATTTAAGGAAAGAACAGCCAGAGGGCCACCTTCCTGCCTCCTTTGCATACATAGCCCTAATTTGGTTCCAATTTCACTTAGTTGTATGTTTTAGGGGCAGTCTTACTTGCTTAGGGTACCCACTGGTTAAATCTTAAGCCTTTCTAAGGCAGACATGGTGATAATGCCACTCTTGCCACAGATACTTCCTCAGCCAATGAGACACCTGTGAGTCACTCCTTTGTCCTTAAGGATGAGACTAGAGCAACAGTGCTTCTTTTAAACCTCTGGACATTGTGTGAGACCAGTCCTTCTGTGAACCACCTAACCCTGCATCCCTGCAGCATGGCAGCCATGGGAGGCCCACAGTGTCTGGCCTAACAATACATGGAACCTGGTGGGCTCACTGAGCTGAACCAGCCCTGGAAGCCACCGTCCTACCTGTGGATTCTGTTATTGGAAATAAGCCATATCTATCAAGTTTGAATCTGACCTTGAGCTTCCTGCTACGTAAGCCAAGTGTATGTCAGCTGATGCAGAAGGTGACCCTTCCGGGGTAGAGTCCTGTGGGTCAGATGGATCTTTGGTTCATTTCCCTAAGACTTCTTTTGCTGGTCCTATCAAGAACCATAGCCAAAAGATCCTGTAGCCTGGTGGCTCTCAACCTTCCCAAGGTTAAAGGGTCCCAACTGTGACCCTTTAATACAGTTCCTTATGTTGTGGTGACCCCTCCCCCAATGTAAAATTATTTTCATTGCTACTTCACAACTGTAATTCTGCTACTGTTATGAATCATAGCATAAATATTTTGGGAGAAAGAGGTTCACCAGGGTGTCGTGGCCCACAGGTTGAGAACCACTGGTGTAGTACTACCTCATAGGTGGCTGTAAAGAACAGCAAGGCTAACATGGTTTCTCTGTGAATTAATGTTAGTTGCAGACACCAGGCCAGGGCCCTTCCCTGCCCAATGGCTCCAAACATTACCACAAAGCCCACTGCCATAGAGGTATACAAGGTTTTTAACCTCTGGATTCTTACAACAGCTCTGAGATGGAGCATGCTTCATATATGTTCTTCAGGCAAGGAAAGTGAAGTATAAGGAGACTGGCTCAAGACCATGTGGTCTCTGCAAGAGCTGGACTGACAGTCAGGGTGGATCGGAAGCCTGAGGAATTTCCCTGCCTGGCTGTGCAATCGGGACCCTGGTGTGTTTGTTAGTCCTGTCCGGAGCCTTCTCTTCTTGGGCTTCTGAGCTTGGCGAGTCCACACGCCCACGACTTATCTCCACAGGGCGTGTGAGGCTTAAAGATGATGAATGTGGATCTAGTTGCCTTAGATGATTAGTGCCAAAGCTGAAGGAGACTGGCTTTTCCAAAAAACAAGCCTACCTTCCTTCCATCGCTAGTGTCCAGTTGCAGACCCTCCCAGCTTTACTTCACCTTGGTCACGCCTAAGCGGAAACTGCAGGAAGATACTGGTAATTTATAGAACACCTGGAGAGGTTGCGGGCAGGTGGGTAATTTCCAAATTAATTGTGGGAGAAACCTAACAAAACAATCTGCAGGGTCAGCATCCCAGAGCCCTGCCTCCAGGGAGACTGACAGCTTGGAATCCGGAGAGCACAAAGCCCAACCACAGGCAGGAGGGCCCTTCCTCGGTGGGGAGGAGGCCTGACTTCCTTCCAGCTGAGGCGGGTCTGGGCCTGCCGCGGGGCCGGAGGAGAGAGCAAAGCTCTGAAGCAGCTTTCTACCCAGAGATTCGCATGCGCGGCTTTCTGAAAGAACCGCACCACTCCCACCAGGCTGGCTAGCCAGGAACTGTTTTCTGACACACGCTGTTTCTCGAGAAGACAGGTTCTCTGAGGGCTTCTTGAATTCTTTGTCCAACAACAGGGCTGCTGCCATTGTCTCCTGCACAGCAACCGGCAGGAAATGAACCTGGCCTCCGTGCTGTCTCAGAACTCAGCCAGCTCCGACCTGTGACCTGTAACTTTTTCCCCAAGGAGCTACTAGACTTCGGGAGAACGGGCTCCTGGTCCTGCTTAACTCCCCCGCAATAAAATGGAGGATAATAGCACATTCCCTCCCTGGTTTTTAGAACGCTCAAAGCTGGGCTTCTTTGTGGGTTCCAAGTTACCTGTGACCCAAGCAGTCCCAAAGACTGCTCCCCTCCAGCAACCCCATCTGAGGAACCCAACTGAGGCACTCACTATAGGAAAGGTCCCAAGCCAGGTGTGTGTGGGAGATCCTGAACCCACAATGAGTAGCCTCTTGCAGGAAGCAGTGAAAAGGCTGAGCCTGGTCCTCTTGATTTGCTGGCTAGGATTCTGTTCCTGGGTTTCTCTTGTCTATGCTATAGAGTCAGTGAGATGAGGCCGCCTCTCCCCTCACTTGTGAGACTTTGTGAGAATTCCGTAAGATAATGACATGACAGGCCTTCCAGACTCATAAGAACTGAGGCCTCTGCGCTCTGGAGATGTATGCAGCTCTGCAGAACAAGGTTTGTCTACTGAGCATAAGACCCTGGATTTGACCCCAGCAGCACAAAACTCCAAAATAAACACAGACAAGCATCTGGATACTATCAGCAGCCACATACGTGAGAAAGGAAGCTGGTGGTTCCAAGATACATTCCAAGATGAATGTAGGCTGAGGGAGACCCTGAAGAGGGCCCAAGAGAACCAAGCCACGGAACCTGTGAGATGATAAAAACTGTTGTTGTACATCACTAATTTCAGAATAACTTGTTATGCAGCACTCGCTGACTGAACCAAGGGTGACTCACTCATACCATAATCTCTCACAGGATGCCCAAACACACACACACACTCATACACACATAAACACTCACACACATACATACATAAACATACATATACTCACACACACATACACACACTCATATATACACACAATACACACACATTCATACACACATAAACACACATACATACACACACATATACACACTCACACATATACAGATAAACTCACATACATACACACACATACACACATACACACACTCACTACACACATAACATACATATATACTCGCACACATATACACATACATACATTCATACCATCACACACATATACACAAGCACACAGACACACACACACACACCACCGTGGGTAGAAGGACTTTGTCCCCTCAAGTGGAAGATTTAGATCCTTCTGTGTGTGTGTACATGTGTGGAGGTCAGAGAACAGCTTTCGAGAGTCTGTTCTTGTCCTGAAGCTCGAGCAGGGAGTCTCTCGTTTCACGGTTCAGTGGTGATTCTCTTGTCTCTGTCTCCCATCTCGCCTCACAAGTGCCGGGGTACAGATGTGTGCCACCACATCCGGCTTTCTCAGGAACTGAACCTGAGTCATCAGAGTTGTGCTACGGCAGCTCCTTTACCTGTTGAGCCATCTTCCCCACCCTTTAGCTCCTTCAAGGTCGGCCTAGACTTGTGAAGAGGAACCTAGAACCTGTGGACACCACCTTCTGCAGCGCTGACACTCAGAGGGAGCAAAGAGACCGGGAAGTCCCGAGTTGAGAGAGGGAGTGTTATAAGGTGAGCTGACCCCGAAAACAAGGTAACATCAAGCATGTGATAACTTCTGTGGACAGGATCCAAGTTTCACAATGATCCAAATCCACTTTGCAGCCCTTTTGAATGAGTCTTTTTGCATGGTGTTGATAACTGCAGATCCAACCCGCTGTCTTTGAGCTGTTAAATCTGACTTTAAGATTGGAATTAGCTGCTCCAAAAGAAAATGAGTAACCATCATTAAGGCTTGAGCAGAGGCTTACCTTTAGAGACCTCAGCCACCCCTAATCCGGGCTGAGGCTCTTCCTGCCGCCAGCTGTTTGGATGCTAGGACAGCGATGACAAGCTTCCTACAGGTTCCTCCACAGCCAACAGCGCAAGGGAATCCAAGGGCAACATCCCTCCGAGTGTCCTGTAGTTAGCAAAGTTAGGCAGGCTCTGTTATGTTTTTAACTCGGGCTGTAAACTCAAAAAAGAAAAAAAAAAAAATGAGGGAGCTTGTGGGCCAACTAGGGGAGGAGGATGTGTGGAAGCTTGTGAGAGCTAAGCCCGTGAGTCAGGACGGGCAGGAGTGTCTGCAGGCTGCCTTCACAGCGAGTCTTCTGTGAGGATACTTTTTTTTTTTTAAGTAGAGGGTCCAGAGTGAGGAGGTGGTGGTTCTGACTGGTCAAGACCTTTTCTGAGTGTCTGGGTTGCCCCTGCCCCTCAGTTGTTAGTGAATATTATTTAACTGGAATTAAAGATCCCCACTAGGGTGGTGACCTAAATCCTGGGGTCCTGAGCTTTGTGCTGCCAGAAAGAAAGTCACCCGGGCACATTCTCCTGTCTTAAGTCTGTGAAGAGCCTCCTAGGCAGAGGGGGGAGGGATACACATAGAGCATCAGTCCTGGGTGGCACCAGACTCCAGCTGATGAGGGAAAGAAATGACTGGAAGCAGCCAAGGGTGATGCTGGCTGCCTGCGGGAATCATTCACTTCTGGAAGGGCCTCTAAGCAGCGCTGGAGACAGTCAGGGGAGATGTTGTAAGAGAACCCACTCCGTGGGTGGAATCCCACAGGATTTCTAAAGGCTTTTCCAGCCCCAAGCCTCTGGGATACCGCACACCCACATTTCTTGGGTCCACGCCCCTCTAACAGGGACCTCTTTTCCCACAGCACTACCAGCCAGAATACTCTGCCTGCAAGCAACAAAGCTCCATCCTAAATAATTAGGCAACCGCAGGGATGTATCAGAAGGCAAGCAATAGTCCACAGGTGGTCACGAAATGAAAAGTCATAAAATTTCCGAAAACGAGGACCCTTCTGACTATGGCAAAAGCCAGGAGCCAGTGAAGCATCTCTGAGCTCAGCTGTCAGTGTGTGTGAGGTGGCTGATCTCTTAGCTCATGTCCTCTCTACAGAGTCATACCCTCCATGGCCAGCAGGGGGCAGGCTATGCTGACCTGAGGGAGAGCCAGCAATCATGCGGGAACCCAAGGGCAGAGGACCCTCCCAAAAGCACAGTCAGGAAGAGGAGGCCAGAAGAAAGGAACTTAATACCAGGTAGTACAGATGCCTCATCTCAGCACCTGGGCTGGGGGCAGGAGGGCCAGAGGTTTGAGATCATCCTCTGTACATGGTAGGCCAGCCATACATGAGACTGTTTCACAAATAGAAGACTGTACCGCACTCTACTGTACTGGGAAATAAAGGATTGAGAGATTGGCATTTGGTCTGTGGAGAAGTCAGACAGGAGTGATTTTTCTCCACCGCCTTTGCCTTGCAGTGACAGCAGTGAGCCCTTGACAATGCCACAGTAAGCAGGCTTTGTGCCTTTGTTGGAGTCCCAGCAACTCAAGGTTCCAGGTGAATACATATGTATTCTTTCGCCCGAATAATACAGAGTTGGATAACGACACCATGGCACCAAAACATCACAGGATACGGAGCAAACGGGCCTCCAAAGTCTAGTATTCTTAAGCAAGTAAGTGGGGAGGGCATTTCTGCCCGCCCTCAGGCAAACCACTGAAGAGCTTTGCTCCCACCCACAGTGCTTGGCCAGTGTGGAGGCTAGACTCAACTCTGTGCCCTCTGGATGGGCTGACTGGTGGTCCCCGAGAGAGCCAAGTCCTGACTCGCAGACTCTGAAAGTTATCGTGGGCGAAGAGACTGTGTAGGCAGGATTGGGTTATCCTGGATTATCTCAGGAGCCCCGCATGTCATCACAATGTCCTCCTAAGAAGCAAGCAGGATACATGACACAGGAGCCGTGAGGACGCACCCACACATGTGAAGAGATGTGGCCATAGCAAGGGAAACTGGCTTTATGAATACCTTGATTTTAGCTCACAGATTCAGACCTCCAGAATGGTCAGAATAAATGTGTCTTCTCCAGGCTTGGGGGAGGATGAAGCAGGAGTGTGGAGAGTTCAAGGCCAGTCTGGGTAACTTAGGGAGATTCTGTCTCAAAAGAAAGAATAAAAATGGATGTGGCTGAGCCGGCGTGGTGGCGCACGCCTTTATCCTCAGCACTTGGGAGCAAGGCCAGGCGGATTTCTGAGTCGAGCCAGCCGTCTACAGAGTAGTGCCAGACAGCCAGGCTACCAAAACCTTGTCTCGAAAAGCTAAAAAATAAAAAAAAAAGAAAATAAATGATGTGGCTTAATCCCGTAGACTCTTGCTAGCATTCAAGGCCCAGCTAACCCTAGTACCTCCAAAATGTCTTAGTCACCAAATTGTGTGTGGCTTAAAAATAACATCGTTGTTCCAGAATCACTCAAAATCACGCACAAGCAATTGAGAGTAGAAGAATAATAATCTGTATCAGGCAACATACACGAAAGATAAGCAAAATCTGTATGCCAAATCAATAACAACATCAGAGCAAGAAAATAACTAGGAACAAGAATATTAATGACAAACAATCAGTAACAAGACAACAATAATGGACTAGACAACGAGAAACAAAATGCTACACAAGAGAAAACTGTAAACGAGACTTGGAGGATGAGCCAGGCATTGTGGCCCATGTCTGAAGAGCTGACATCCTCCATCAGCCTCTGCCCATATGCATAGGTGAATGTGTACCACCACACATGCACACACGCATAACCAACCACCACACATGTACATACACATAACCACCATATACATGTTCACACACATAACCACCACACATATATACATACACATGTACACACCACATAACTACCACACACACACACAACTACACCCAATTCTCTTTAATTCCCCAAATGAAATGTCTACAACTGTATGGTTTTTGTGGAAAAACTCAACCAACCGTTTAAAGAATTAACTAATTAACAACAATTACACCATTTCTTCCTAAAAATAGAAGAGAATTTTAATTTTGGGAAACTAAAATGACTCAGACACCAAGACTTCCTTAAGACATCTCAGCAGGCCCATGAGGTGGCTCACCAGGTAGTCCCCGAGCCTGGTCACCTGACTTGCATCCTCCAGAGCTACATGGTCAAAGGAGAGAACCAACTCTTTCAAGTTATCCTCTGACCTCCACATCTACATGAAGATAAATAGTCATTAAATAAATACATAAAGGCCCATTCTCTTGTATGTGAAGTATTTAAAGATAATATAAAACCAGAAAACTGAAAAATCACAACTCTTCATAGATACAAATGGAAAAATCTTAAAGTACTCTTGCAAATAGAATCTGGCAGTATACAAAGAACTGTACACTATGATGGATCAGAACTTATCTCAGAGATGAAAGACTGGCTCAGTATTAAAAAAATAATAATCAATCAGTTCCTGGTTCCTCAGGATCTGGTACTCACTGGCTTGTGACATGTGTGTGGCCAGATCAATAATAGACTTCAAGCAATACTTACAGCCAGTCTTCAGTACAAACTTTGGCTTAAATTAATCATGGTCAATTGACTTTTCTCTACTCCATTCATAAAACAAGGCATCCATAATGTAAAAGCAGTCAATACAATCTATTGTATTGACAGCTAATGAAAATTACATGACTATATCCATGAATTGAGGAAAAGCATTTCACAAAAGCAATGCTTATCTGTGAAGGGAAAAACCCTCAGGAAACAAGGAATGGGTGGAACTTCCTCAGCTTGATAGAGAGTAGATACAAACTGTACAGACAGTGCTGTACTACATGATGAAAGACTCAAGCGTTCTCTCAGCATCAGGGTCTCAAGGCAAAGATGTCCACTGTTCTCCGACATGGCGTTCAACCATCTAGTCAGAGAGAAAAGATAAAAAGGAAAAAAAATGGCGTTCAGATTAGAAAGTTGGTCATAAAGCCAAGCACGGTGGTTCCCAGCACCTAGGCGCCCAAGGAAAGAGGATTACCAGGAGGTTGAGGTCAGCCTAGTGTTCTAGGCTAGCCAGAGCTACCCAGAGACTCTGTCTCAAAAGTAAATGAATACCTTTCACGAGTGGTGCTGAGGAGATGCTCAGTCAGTGAAATGCCTGCTGAAGAAGCATGAGACCTGAGTTCAGGTCCCCAGAGTCCATGTACACTTGCACATATACCTGAGTGTACACACACACACAAACACACACACACACACACACGGAGAGAGAGAACTAATACCTAAATCCAGAAAGTTATAAGATACAAAAAAAAAAAAAAGACATTAAAAAAAAAAAGTTGGGCAGTGGTGGCACATGCCTTTAGTCCCAGCACTTGGGAGGCAGAGGCAGGTGGATTTCTGAGTATGAGGCCAGCCCGGTCTACAGAGTGAGTTCCAGAACAGCCAGGGCTATACAGAGAAACTCTGTCTCGAAAAATAAATAAATAAATATCCAGATGTGGTGGCACACACCTGTAATAGTAGTATATAAGAGGCAGAAGCAGGAAGAGCACTAAAACTTTGAGGCGAACCTGGCCCACATAGAGAGTTCCAGACTAGCCTGAGCTACACAGCAAGACACTCTTTAAAAATAAAATCTAGCCGGGCGGTGGTGGCGCACGACGCCTTTAATCCCAGCACTTGGGAGGCAGAGGCAGGCGGATTTCTGAGTTCGAGGCCAGCCTGGTCTACAGAGTGAGTTCCAGGACAGCCCGGGCTACACAGAGAAACCCTGTCTCAAAAAAACAAAAATAAAAAATAAAAAATAAAATAAAATCTAAAGTCAGGCTGTGGTTGGACACACCTTTGATCTCAGCACTAAGGAGACAGAGGCCAGCAGATCTCTGAGGTCAAGGTCAACCTGGTCGAAGAGAGAGTTCCAGAATAGCCAGGGCTACATAGAGAAACCCTGTCCTGAAAAACCAAGCGGGGATGGACTGGAGAAATGACCCAGTGATAAAGAGCACTTGCTACTCTTGCAGAGGTTTCAGTTCCATTCTCAGCACCCACATGGAGGTGCACAACTCCAGTTCCAGGGGATCTAACGCCCTCTTCTGGCTTCCATGGGTAGGCATTTGTATATACAGACACAATATAAATAACTAAATCTTTTCAAAAGAGAGAAATGTGAAGCTACAGAATGGGAGAAAACATTTGGAAACCACACACTTGACTAAGGATTCCCTTCTAGAATCTACAGACAGCGCTCAAAACTCAGCAGCAAGAAAACAAACATTCCTACTGGAGAACAGGTAGAAGACAGACAGACTTTTTATCATGAGAACAGCAAAGAGTGGGTGAAGAGAGCAACAGCCCTGTCAGCCACCGGGAAGGGCAAATTGAAACCACGGGGCATCGCTGCACACCTATCAGAACAGCGAAGATAAAAACAGTGACGTCAACAGATGCTGGCAGAGAGCCAGAGACTGCTCACTCAGACCGGACTGTGGGAGTTCAGAGTGGGATGGCCACTCAGCTTGCCGGCTCCCTGTAAAGCCAAACATGGAACCACCATGTGACTCAATGTTAGCACTCCTGGGCATTCCTTCTAGAAAAAAAAAAAAATCTGTTCACACTAAAAATATTTCACGAGAGTTTACAGTTGTTTTATTCATAGCAGCAAAATAACAACAAGAAAAGAAACAAGATAGTAGCCGGATGATGGTGGCACATGACTCTAGTCCCAGCACTTGGGAGCAGAGTTCGAGGCCAGCTTGGTCCACAAAGTGAGTTCCTCGGCAACCAGTGTTGTTATACAGAGAAAACCTGCCTCAAAAAAAAAAGAAAAAAAAAAAAAAAAAAAAAAGAAAAGAAAAAAGAAAAAAAAGAAAAGAAAACAGCAAAAAGAAATGAGATGGTGGGAGAGACGGCTCAACAGCTAAAAACTGCTCTTCCAGAAAACTCCAGTTTGGTTCCCAGAACTCATACTGGATGGCTCGCTAGTCTTTGCTACTTCAGCCCCAGTGGCTCTGATGTTACCTGACCTCTGTGCATCTGCACATGTGTGGCATGCACTCACAAACACATGTACGTTCATATAGACAAAAAATATAAATACATTTTTAACTGGAAGAAAAAACTCATGCTCTTAAACAGACTAGATAAACCATAGCACAGCCATACCAGGAAACATTATTGAGTAAGTGAAAGGAATAAACTATTGAGCCACAATTGCTTGTGACTTATGGTTAATAATGCTGATTTTAAAGACCAGTTACAATATATCACATGCTTCGTGAGTATGTTTACAAAATGTCTGTCTGTCCATCTGTTTGAGACACTATCTCCATATGTAGTCCAGGCTGGCTTAGATTCACCAATCCTCCTGCCTTAGCCTCTCAAGTTCTAGGATTACAGTGCCACACCTGGCTTTACATAGCATATTTATTTTATTTTTAATTGTTTGTCTATGTCATGTGTAGGTGTACACGAATAGAAGGTGCTTGTGGAGACCCAAAAAGGTTGTCAGATGCCCGTGGAGTTAGAGTTATAGGCAGCTGTGTAAGTGACCCAACATGGGTTCTGAGAACCAAACTCAGGTCTTCTGAAAGATTAGTACATGCCCTTAACTGCTGAGCCATCTCTCCAGCACTTACATAGCATTTTTACATTAGAAAAAAATTATTGAAGGTTGATGATGGAACACCTGAGTGCCTTTAATCCCAGCACTCAGAAAGCAGAAGCAAGTGGATCTCTGTGAGTTCGTGGCCATCCTGGTGTAAAAAAAAAAAAAAAAAAAGCGCCGGGCGGTGGTGGCGCACGCCTTTAATCCCAGCACTTGGGAGGCAGAGGCAGGTGGATTTCTGAGTTCGAGGCCAGCCTGGTCTACCAAGTGAGTTCCAGGACAGCCAGGGCTATACAGAGAAACCCTGTCTCGAAAAACCAAAAAAAAAAAAAAAAAAAAAAAAGCAAGTCCAGACAGCTAGGACTATTACACAGAAAACTGTCATGAAAAACAAACAAATAAATTTTTGGAATGGAAAACCATTTAAGGACTGCCGGGTGTGGGAATGGATGCAGGTGGAGGGCAGTAGAGATGGATAAAAACAGTGACTTGGGCTGGAGATGTGGCTCAGTGGTGAAGAACACTGGCTGCTCTTCCAGAGGACTCAGGGTTCAGTTCCCAGCACCCACATTCTAGTTCCTACAGGTCACAGCTGTCTGTAACTCTAGTTCCAGGGAATTCAACATCCTCACCCAGACATACATGCAGGCAAAACACCAATGCACATGAAATAAAAATAGATAAATATTTAATAAATAAAAGGTGACCTGAGAGATCCCTTTCCACGGTTTCCATGGCCTCACCCGTGTTACCATCCTCCTTACAGTGGCGCATCATACCACTGTATGCTGGAGAGACGTTACCCTGGGCAAGACTGGGTAAAGAACACACAGGGTCTCTGTGCATTGCTTCCTACAAATCATAAAAACACCAAGGATAAACAGTGAGCACAAGAAGGTTAGGATTCTGTTAGTAAAAACTGCAAACTGAGCCGGGCGGTGGTGGCACACGCCTTTAATCCCAGCACTTGGGAGGCAGAGGCAGGCGGCTTTCTGAGTTTGAGGCCAGCCTGGTCTACAGAGTGAGTTCCAGGACAGCCAGGGCTACACAGAGAAACCCTGTCTCGAAAAACCAACAAAAAAAAAAATTCAACACCTGCCTGGGTAACTGAGCAGGCCATTGGAAAAAGAAAAAAAAAAAAACAAAAAACTGCAAACTGGATGAAAGAAACTGACCCCAGAGGGTCTCATACCTCTGCGAGTGATGTCAGAAAGATCGGCTCGCTGGTTCAGCACAGCTCCGGGGCAATCAGTGGGCACCTGCTGTAAACAGCGCTGTGCCTGAGGAGCTGAAGAAAGTCTGTTCTCCACACCCTGAGGTACAACTCTCAAGAATGCTCAGGGGTGGAGCCTTTCTCCAGAATTGTGGAGGCCCTGGAATCAATCCCCAGAACTGCAAATAACGATAATAATGAAGAGGAGGAGGAGGAAGAGGAGGAAGAAGGGGAGGAGGAAGAGGAGGAAGGAAAAATAAAAAGGATGAAGATGGCACTAAGCACAGGCAGACAGCAGAAAGAAAACACTGGTTAGGGGCAGGCAAGGTGGATGAGCCTTTTGAGAACACAGGCTGCTCTCAACTCCGCAGCTTCAATTCCCAGCATTCACAGCAGCTAACAACTGTCTGTAACTCCAGTTCCAGGGGATCCAGACACATATGCAGGCAAAGCACCATTGCACATAAAATGAAAATAAGTAATTAATTAAAAAGAAAAGATGATTTGTTCTCCAAACTAGTCGATCTTTACGTCAGGCAGAGAGGAATCAGAACCATGGGAGAGGAAACCAAAGAGGTCAGTCTATGGTGTCAGCCCTTAAACTGGGTGGTGAGTTCAAGAAGGTTCTTTTGGGGCTGGATTGACAGCTCATCAGTTAAGAGCACTGAGGATCCAGGTTCTGTTCCCAGCACCCACACAACAGCTCCCATCTAACTTCAACTTCAGGTGACCTGGTGCCCTCTTCTGGCCTCAATGGGCACTGCATGCATGTGGTACAATACATACATGCAGGCAAACACAGATACACATAAAATAAATATATCGTTTAAAAGGAGGTTCATATGATGGTAGTTGTCACCCAGCACGCAGCTGTAATCCTCAAAGGGAGTGTGAGGTGACATAAGCCCTGAGCCTTGGAGGTGACAGCAAGGTCAGAGCAGAGGAGTTACTCTCTGTGGGTTTCAGATGCTATTTGGTGACAATTTTAGCTTTTGGGGTCAGGAAAGCTGGTGTCTGCTAAGATACTATATCCCAAAGGTTTTACCTGAGAGTGGAAAGGACGGATCAGATAGATACAGGACTGAAGATGGCCAAGATGCCTGGATCTGTCACGTTCTAACTCTCAACAATCTCAGAGTTCTAATCCATCCGTGGAGTAGAGTCTTCACTACGTGAGGCTTCTTCTCTGAGAACTACAATTTACATTGATGATCATGAATGTAGTGTGTATCCCCTGATTTATATAGATAACACACCTCCTCAAAGACATTTACAGGCCTGGAGAGATAACTCTGTCGGTGACATGCTGGTCACATGACAACCTGAATGACCCATGCAAAATGAGTCAGGTGTAGGGACAAACACTTGTAACTCTAGTATGGAGGAAGTGAAGACAGGCAAGCTCCTAGGGAGCTCTCTTAAGCTAGGCAGCCTAGACTAGTGGACAAGCTCCAGGCCAATGAGAGAACCTATCTCAAAAATAAATGGGTGGCACCTGAGGAATAACATTCAAGGCTCGCACGCGCACACACACACACCACACACACACACAAAACACACACACTACACACACCACACACACACACCACACACACACACACCACACACACACACCACACACACACCACACATCACACACACACCACACACACACACCACATACACACACACCACACACACACACACCAACCACATACACACACACCACATGCACACACACCACACACCACACACACACACACACACACACACACCACACACACACACACACTCACACACCACACACACACATGCAGGGAGAGAGAAAGAGAGAAAGAGAGAGAGAGAGAGAGAGAAATAGAAATAAGAACAAATCTTTTTCAAAAACTGCAACATTTCAGCCAGGTATGTCTATAATTCTGGTATTTGGAAGGCTGGGGCAGGAGGATTGCCACAAGTCTCAGCCCACACTGGGCTACAAAATGAGATACTATTTTTTTTAAAAGGATAGTTAAAGGATAGTTTGGAATCAAAACCACCCTCCAGTACAATACCCAGCTCCTATCCATCCTCTCTTGTCCTGGGATGGATTTTACCCTTTACATTACCAAAGATCTGCAAATCTGTTCCCCAGAGTTTCAGGTCAGTATCTGTCCAGACCACACCTGCCACTAGCCACTGTCTCCTCCAGCTTCAGAGGTTCCATAACGTGTTGTCCCCCAGATCACTTCCCACCTCCCCGTGTTACCCACGGAGCAATCTGACCTGTCGCTTACAAATACTCACTCACCCCAGGGCTTTTGCAGAATCCCCCTCAGATGGGCTCTTTCCTACACCAGCACAGCACTGCACAGTGCCCAGTGTCTCTGGAAGTCTGGTGAGGAGAATCACAGCAATAGCCTGTGGTTCTCAAGAAGCCATGGAACCAGAACTTGCAACCGCGGCACTATTGGTGTTTGGGGCCAGGTAACAGTTTGGGGAGTTATGCTCTGAAGGACATGCAGCAGCCTCTCTGGTGCTATGTTCTAGCTGCTGATACACACACACACACACACACACACACACACACACACACAGAGAGAGAGATGATGTGGCAAAGGTCTCCAGACACTGCATCCCTAAGCCTCCCAGAGTGGAGCAGGACCCAACCATTTTGTGTTCCTTTGATTCTGACATTTGTCTGACAATGTGATTTTTCCCCCTTCACAGTCAGTTGTGGCAGCACACGTGTGTGTCCCTAGCACTGGAGAGACTGAAGCAGGAGAATCCTGAGTGCAAGGCCAACCTGGGCTACATTATAAAAGCCGACTCTCTAAACAAAAGGCAAAAAACCTCCAACTTTCAGCTGGGCAGTGGTGGTGCATGCCTTTGATCCCAGCACTCAGGAGGCAGACGCAGAGCCAGATGGATCTCTGTGAGTTCAAGGCCAGCCTGATCTACAGAGTGAGTTCTAGAAAAGTCAGGGATACACAGAGAAACCCTGGGGGTGGGGGTAACTGTCCTGGGGCTTTGTTTGTTTGCTTGGTCCATACCTGAATTTCCCTTTCAAGTTCTCAGAATCAGCCCCACAGAAACAAACTGACTTCCTGCTTATCCAGGCAATCAGGGTATTTCTAACTGTTGTAAGAGAATTTCACAGTTTTGACTTAATGGGATTTATTGCCTCCTGGTGGACCACCCATGTTGATGGATGCTTATTGGGGTCCCCTTTGCTCTGTGCAGTGATTTGGGCCTTGCTCCCTGTTTAGAAAATCAGGCTGCAAAGAGAATTGAGTTCCAAGAAAGAAAGATGAAGAGGCCAGCTCTCTCTCACGGGCTCTCTCTCTCTCTCTCTCCCTCTCTCTCTCTTGGTTTTAGAGACAGGGTTCTACTATGTAACCTTAGCTGTCCTGGAACTCACTCTATAGACCAGACTGGCCCCAAACTCAGAGATCCCCCTGCCTCTGCCTCCTGAGAGCTGGGGTTAAGGGCATGCACCACAGCCTGGCTTCAGATATCTCTTCTCATCTCTCCAGTGTTCCTTCCTCGGGTGCTGTCATCCAGGCCAGTCAAACTGCCCAATATCTTGACAGCAGCAAACACTCCACCTTGAAGTCAGAGACCTCCTAGGAAAAGTGTCTGCTACCCATTCTCATGCTGCAGCTCACCCTGCACCCTTATAGACAAGGTCAAATCAAACGAAAGCTCAGCTGGGGCATCAGTGGTGGGCTCAGCACAGGACTCCTAGCTGCCTGTCTCAGACTGGCAGCCCTGCATCCATCCACCCACCTTCCGGGAAGCAGCCCAGGGAATTAGTTCTGATGCCACGCCCCAAGCTGGAGCTCTTGACACCTCTTTTTGGATCCAGGCCCTTTCAAAAGGAGCATTTCAAATAGCAGCCATCAACACTCCCAGAGGGTGGGTCATAATCCACAGAGGATCATTAACTTCACCCAAGTGATGGGTCGTCTGTCAGCACCTCCCGTTCTTCCACCAATTATCTATCTGCTAATTATCTGGGATTAAGAACTGACACAGAGCGACATGGTCATTAACCACATATTTGCACGGCTTATTCACGTTAGAGGAGGGCAGCTCGGTCTCACCGAGTCTAATTGGACACGCCCACAATGCTGCAGAACATGGTTCCCTCTATTGGGCTGTCAGCAGCCCATGAAGGACCTTCAGCAGGATGTGTTGACTTCTAAAGGGGCTTAGCTCTGGTTTTTTTTTTTTTTTTTTTTAATGCTGGATGCCTTGGCTTTCTTTCTGGCAGGACAGATGACAGCTTAACTGTGAACGCACATGGGATCATTTGTCAAACACTCATTAGCTGGGGCACAGTACCAGGCACAGGTTTGGCCCCAGGGGGGTTTTACAAAGGTGAAAGAGACACCATTCCTACCACACCATCCCTCAGGTTTCCCTTCTTTAAGAAGGGAAACAGACAGGCAGAGTCCAGAGCTGGGAGATAGGGATTGTGTAGCATGTAGAGATACTATGCCACCAGAGAGGTTTGAGAAATGTCACAGAAAAGGTGGTGTCCTCAGATAGAACCAGGTAGAAAGAGGCAGTGCAAGCTGAAGGCACGGAGGCTAGCCAGCAGAACCAGGAGTGGCCCAGATGGTGGACAAAGAAGTCATAGGAGGAAAGGAGGTGGTCTGGCAGGCTCTGGGCATCCTGGAGCGCTTATGTGTGCTGCCGGCTTTGCAGGATTCTCCTCTGGGCATGCGCACTGGGGAGGAGGCTTTCTGTCCATGTGTATACTGGGGAGGGGAGTTTAGTGAGCTTCCATGGAAGTATGATAAATGTATGACAAAACTTCTCGGAAACTGATATCTGTGGAAATAGCATACAGATAAGTCATCACCAGGCACTCCTGGAGTCCCAGTGTTTGGGAGACAGAGACAGGAGGATCTGAAGTTAAAGGCCAGCCTGGGCTACACAGTGAGGCTCTGTGAAAGGAAAGAAAAAAGGCAGAGGGAGAGAAAGGATGGGAGGAAAGAGTAAAAAGTAAGTGTTGAGACTAGAAATGGTTCCGCGGCTAAGAGCACTGACTGCTCTTCCAGAGGGCCTGGATTTAGTTCCAAGCACCCATATGGTGGTTCACAGCCATCTGTAACTCAAATTCCTATGACATGCCACCAGACACACGATACACAGATGTACATGCAGCAAAACACCCATACACATAAATAATTTTAAACACACACACTAGATACAGTTGTTGGAGCTGAAGAGATTGGTGTTGCAGTTACAAGCACTTGCTGCTTTTGCAGAGGACCTGAGTTTGGCTCCCAGCACCCATGTCAGGCAACTCAGTCACCTGTAACTCCAGCTACAAGGGATCTTGCGCCCTCTTCTGGATTCAGAGGGAATTTTCACTCCTGTGCACATAGTCACACACATATATACATGATTTTTGTTTGTTTGTTTGTTTTTGTTTTTTGTTTTTCAAGACAAGGTTTCTCTGTATAGCCCTGGCTGTCCTGGAACTCACTCTATAGACCAGGCTGGCCTCAAACTCAGAAATCCATCTGCCTCTGCCTCCCAAGTGCTGGGATTAAAGGCACGCACCACCACTGCCCGGCTATACATGATTTTTAAATAATAAAAATAATTTGTAAAATATACAAATTGTTACTAAAACTCCAGAAGGCCACACGTGAACTTTGTGCACACAGACAAGGCACCATCCTAACCACTTCCCTCCCGTCTTACAATGTATGAACTTTACTCAATGTTCCCAGGACTTTAGAACCCAGTTACACACAAATTGAGTTCCTTCTTACTGCTCTATAATACCCTGTCCGTGAACAGCACCTTTCAGCAGTGCCCTGTGATGCTCCAGGGCAGTGGTTCTCAACCTCCCCAATGCTGAGACCCTTTTATACAGGTCCTCAAGTTGTGGTGACCCCAACCATAAAAGTATTTCCATTGCTACTCCATTACTGTGATTTTGCTACTGTTATGAATCATAATGTAAATATCTGTATTTGCCGATGGTCTTAGGTGACCCCCGTAAAAGGGTCATTTCCCCCAAAGGGGTCGTACCCCACAGGTTGAGAACCAGTGCTCTAGTGGCTGTGTATCTGTTGGGTTCACATCTCACACCAGCCTCATCGGATCGTGGGTTATGCGTTTCCCCCTTAAATAGATAGATGCTCCTAGTTTTCCAGAGTCGTTTTGCCCTTCCACACACCTAGCAGAACCAGCACCAGGGGTTGGGTTGCCCTGTGTGCTTGCCCACACTGGGTAGTATCTGTTTTTTTTTTGTTTTGTTTTGTTTTTTATGCTTTCCACTTGTTCATAAGGGAATGACCGGCTGGTGGAGGCAGTATCCCCATCCTTTTGGTGGCAGTGAGGGATACAGAGTTTGGAGAAGAGAGATGTGCCGAAAAAAGGAGGTCAGTCACGTGACCAGACATTAGCGGCCAATGTATAAACAGCGGAATTGACTAAGATGGAGTTAGAATGAGAAAGATCAAAAAGCTGCACCTTGAGGGGGCACGTGGAGGCTTGGACCCACATAGAAACAAACTAAGTTAGGACCGAGAACGGTGTCCAATCTGAAGGCAGAATAAACAGTGCCCTTCCGGATACGCCATGTTTGAGAAGTAGAGAGGAGACTGGGTTCCTGGATGACTCTGTGGGCGAGGAGGGGGTCAGGAATGAAATCAAGGCTAGAAAAAGTTTGAGATACACAGGGGTGAGGGTTGGAGTCAGAGGTGTGGCTGACATCTCCCAGAGAGTGATGTGCAGTCAAAGGAAGGGGGAGGACCGGAGAGAGACGCCTGCCTTCAGGGGGCGAGCAGAGGATGCCGTGGGGAAGATGGCATCGCTTCCCTCTGAAATGCTGGCATGGGCTAGGAAGCATGAGTCAGGCACTCCCAGCCCCAACAGCTCAAGGTCCATCTCAGCAGCCAGGACTTTCTCCTGAAGGAGCTTGCATCACCGACCTGGGAAGACAGTTGTGAAATCCACATCAGGTTGCGTACCTCTGGCAGCGTCTTAGGGACAATGGGCACCAAAGACTCATAGCATCTTGGTGTTGGAGTCCTCTTCGCCTCCACAACATCGCTGCCAATTAGTTATCCCGCACCCCAGGCAAGCAACCCACAACTTCCCACGGCAGCCCATTCCAACCTTGGGTACACAGGGATCTTAAAAAAATAAATAAATAAAATAAAAACCTTAACCACACGGAAAATCAAAGAGAGCGATAAATCTGTTTTTTCTACTCCAGTGAGAATGCCCTTGGTAGAGACAAAGACCAAAGGCATCGTGGAAAACGCTTCTCTAGCCCTGTCCCGCCCCCCACAAGTACTTTCCTGCTAGGTTTGGGGTTATATACAGCGCCCCCCACCCCACCCCCCTCCCAGGAAGCTACGAGGATTGCATCACCATTTGCACAAGGCCCGGGAATGCGCTCAGCCTTGCAGGCATTCCTCTGGCTCCTTCCAGCAGGGCCTACACCGGCTGGACCGCCGCCAGGGTCTTAGGGCTAAAGCGGTGCGTGCTGCGGCACAGACCTACTAGGCTGGACACGTGGGAGGGATGAGCGGCCGCCGATGAGAACAGACCGCTGCAAGCCGCTTCAAGCTTCCCTCCCTCGGTGCTACTCTGCATCCTGCCCTGCGCTGGGCTCTGAGAAAGTGCCGGGCGGATCTGATTTCCAAACCTTCTCGTTGGGGCAATAGATGCTTTGAGACACAGGCGCACAAGAAGAAAATACGGGTCTGTTTTCTGTTGGCTTCATTTTTGGAAATTGGCAAAGTGTTTTTTCAAAGTAATACCATTAAGAAGGTCGTTGGTGGTTTTATTTTCAGTAAGATTGCATTAAAAAGCTTCTTCTGGCCAGAGCTTGTGTGCCTCTTAGATAAGTTGCTATTACATTTCTCAGCCATATAGTGGGTCAGGAGTGATACGACCACAATTCATATTCTCCACTTTAAAAAATATTTTCCCACCGGGTAGTAGTGGCGCACGCCTTTAATCCCAGCACTTGGGAGGCAGAGGCAGGCGGATTTCTGAGTTCGAGGCCAGCCTGGTCTACAGAATGAGTTCCAGGACAGCCCAGGCTACACAGAGAAACCCTGTCTCGAAAAAGAAAAAAAAAAGTCCCACTCTTTCTGAGCTGATAGCGCTCCTGAGAACATAGTGTACGTTCCTAAGACACACCGGACATTCTGCAAGAAGTGTGGCAAGCACCAACCCCACAAGGTGACCCAGTACAAGAAGGGCAAGGATTCTCTGTCTGCCCAGGGGAAGCAGCACTATGACAGGAAACAGAGGCATGGTGGGCAGGCTAAGTCTATTTTCCACAAAAAGTTTAAAACTACAAAGAAGATTGTGCTGAGACTGGAGAGCTTGCAGCCCAACTGCAGATCTGAGAGGATGCTGGCTCATAAGAGATGCAAGCACTTTGAACTGGGAGACAATAAGAAGAGAAAGGGCCAAGTGATCCAGTTCTAAGCTGATTTTGTTATGAAGACAATAAAATCTTGACCTTTAACCCCCCAAAAAAAATTTCCCCCTTTTTATTTTGTGTGTATGAGTGCCTTGCCAGAATTGCCACATGACCACAGTGGCCCCAGAAAACCAGAAGAGGGTGTCAGATTCCCTGGAACTGGAATTACAGACGGTTGTAAACCACCATGGAGGTGCTAGGACTAGAACCCAGGTCCCCTGGAAGAGCAGTGAGTGCTCTTAACTACTGGGCCATCTCTCCAGCCCCATATTCTCTGCTTTTTTAGTGCACATATGTATTTGCATGTCTGTGTGTGTGTGTGTGTGTGTGTGTGTGTGTGTGTGTGTGATATCTCTTTACATGGACAATAAGAAATTGGTTGCCATGCCCTTAACAGAGCTTTATCATAATTTTTGGTCCAGTGTTCAACGTGTCTGGCAATATAGGTTTCATTTTGTTTTGTTTGAAACGGGGTCTCCGTAAATAGCCTAAGCTGGCCAGGAACTTAAGATCCTCCTGCCTCAGCTTCCTCGGGGATGTGAGTACAGTTGTACACCTCCTTGCCTAGCTAACACTTTCCCCAGGAACCTGGTGGCCTCCCTTCTCTGTGATACTGAAGTCAGGGCGCCTGCTGTGGAAGGCTTGGGTGGGAGGGTCATTGCTTCGCAGAGTGAGCTAGTGTGTGGTAGATTTTCCTTTTAGCATTCTCTTCTGTGCCTGTATGCTGGCTTCTTGTATCCAAATCCTCTTTCTCCACCTGCCCCGTGCCCTTCTGAGTGTTCACCAACCTCTGCTTCTGTTCGATAAGCATTTTAACTTTCACAAGAGTAGAATATATCATGTCTGTCTTCCTGTGCTTAGCTTCTTTCAGTTATTAGCTTTCAGTTTCCTCCGTGTTAAGGCAAAGAACAAGAGGTCTATTTGTTTGGTCAGGTTTTTGGTTGGTTGGTTGATTGGGCTGGTTTAGTTTTTGTTTTAGGCGCTTTGGGGAGGTGGTGGTTTGTTTGTTTTTGTGTTTGTTTTGTTTGTTTTTTTTAAAGATTTATTTATTTTATATGTGAGTACACTTTCACTGTCTTCGGACACACCAGAAGAGGGCATCAGGTCCCATTACAGATGGTTGTGAGCCACCATGTGGTTGCTGGGAATTGGATTCAGGACCTCTGGAAGAGCAGTCAGTGCTTTTATCCTCTGAGCCATCTCTCCAGCCCGTTTTTTTTTTTTTTTTTTTTTTTGGTTTTTCAAGACAGGGTTTCTCTGTATAGCCCTGGCTGTCCTGGAACTCACTTGGTATTCCAGGCTGGCCTCGAACTCAGAAATCCGCCTGCCTCTGCCTCCCAAGTGCTGGGATTAAAGGCGTGCGCCACCACCGCCCCGCTCTCCAGCCCGTTTTGTTTGTTTTTTTAGACAGGGTTTCATATAGCCCAGGATAGCCTCAAACTCCTCTGATCTCCCAGCCCCCACCTCCCAAGTGCTGCGATTACAGATGTGTGCCAGGCCTGGTTTTTTGATACTGAATAATGTGATGCTATGCATACACTAAAGGTTCCTTGTGTGTCCACTAAAGCTCCACAGCAGAAATAAAGTGCATAGGAGATGCTTCTGTTTTGTATTATTGTTCTCTCACAGCCTTCTTCACAGAGGCCCATCCTCACCACTTAAGGATTTTTAAAATCACATTAATCACTCCTGTAAAACTCCAGCCTTCCACTGCATCCTGCGGTGTGGAAGCTGGATGCACGGGCTCGGTTTTTTTGTTTGTTTGTTTTGTTTGTTTGTTTTTTTGTTTTTTTAAAAATTTAGTGGCTTAAAACTGTAAACATTTTGCCTGGTTGGTAGTTGCCTTTGATTCCAGCCCTGGGGAGGCAAAGGAAGGTGATCTTTGTGAGTTCAAGACCACTGCTCTCACAATACGTTCGAGGCCAGCTGGAACTAGATAATGAGACCCTGTCTAAAAAACAGCAGCAAGAACGCAATCTATCAACATCCCAGCTCCTCCTTCCTGGTCACTTTATTTCATTTCTTTTTGTTTCATGTTGGCAGCAAGGCCAGTTCAGAAAGAGTTGGATTGTGTAAGGTGGCCTCCCTCACATATTTAGTGACCGAACTGATGTCTACAGAGACTTGATCTGTCACTGCCAAGCAGGCTGATCTGCTGAGAGAGCGCCAGCCCTGATGCACAAGCTCCTCCCACCTCACTTTGGGCACGGTTTTCCTCACTAGTTTTTCTTTGCATTCCCCCATTACTTAAAAATGTGGGGTGTTGCCGGGCGGTGGTGGCGCATGCCTTTAATCCCAGCACTTGGGAGGCAGAGGCAGGCGGATTTCTGAGTTCGAGGCCAGCCTGGTCTACCAAGTGAGTTCCAGGACAGCCAGGGCTATACAGAGAAACCCTGTCTCGAAAAAACCAAAAAAAAAAAAAAAAAAGTGGGGTGTTTATTTTTTGCATTTAAACATTTTTAAATTTTTATTTGTGATGTATGTGCATAGAAACCTGAGCAGGGCTTCTATCCTGGTCCTCTGAACCAGCGTCTCTCTCTCTGGACCCTGAGCTCTTGATTTTCAAGACTATCAACCAGCAAGTCTGTAATCATCCTGTCTCTGCCCCTCTGTTCTGGGGTTACAGGCACTTATGGGACCTTGTCTGGCTTTTATCGCATCCTGAGATATAGCTACAGTCCTCATACTTAAGATACAGGTGTTCTTAATATTTTTCGATACATGTGAGCGTGCATCTTGGCAAAAATAGAAAAGCAGGAAGGCTCAGCTGTTAGGAGCTTCCTGCTCTTGCAGAACTAGGTTTAGTGCTCAGTGTCTGCATGGTGGTGATTCATAACTGTGTAGCTCCAGTCCCAGAGGATCTGACGCCCCTTCTGGCCTCCGAGGTCATAACACACGTGGTTCATTTACAACACTCAGGCAAAGCACTCATCACACACAATCAAGTAAATCTTTAAAATAATAACAGGGAGTTCGCGGGGGGTGGGGTGGGGGCGGGGAGGATAGGGAGGCGAAGCCCAGAAAGAAAATAATCTGGTGTCCCTAGTGTTCCTGGATTGTATCTGCCTTGTACCAGTCCTCTCAGATACGGACTCCCCCCATCACCAAGTCTGTTCTACTACACTCCATACACAGGCTCGTGTCCCTCATCTCAAGCGCGCACACACACACACCCACATGCACACACCCTCAGCATTGCCTCTCACTCAGTGGACACAGTCTTGGGTTCCAAAGTTGGCTTTTAAAGCTGAGGACTCACCTGACCGAGGTCAGGGCTCTTAGGCAGAGCCAGAGCCAGCCCTGGGGACACCAGGAAGGCAACCTCCGCAGTCACGTGATAGATGAGTGCCCTACCAATGCAAGTATACAGCTGGTCAGTAGGTGGCGACGAGTGAGCGGCTCTTATAAGCAGAGCACCTTAGTCCGGATGAGATGAAACGCTTTAGCCATTTCTGGACCAAGGAGTGCTGGTAGTTCAGACCTCCGCCAGCAGCACCGAACGCCTCCTACTTACCGGAAGCACAAAGCTATGCCCGAAATTCTAGGACAGCAGAAAACAGCATCCACCTCCAGGGACAAGGCTTCAGCTCTTGTTACCTGCATTGTAAGTTACAAGCATTGTAAGTTCCACAGCTCACGTGCGACGTGTGTTGGTTTTGGCTTCGTGATTCACAGGTGACACAGCAGGAAATGCAATGCCCTTTATCCTAAGTACCGGGTTCCAGAGGGTGCGGGTGAAAGGATACACAGTGGCGAATTTAAACACAGAGATCTTATAAGGCTGCACTTGCCTAGCAGGCAGGAGACACTATTCAACCCATAGTTTTGTCTGCCAGTTTGACACAAGCTCGACTCAGAGGAAAGGAAGGGGCCTCATTTGAGGAAAAGATCCAGCTATAGGGCATTTTCTTTATCAGTGATTGATGGGGAGGACCCAGCCCATTGTGGGCGGTGCTATCCCTGGACTGGTGGTTCTGGGTTCTATAAAGCAGCCTGGGCAAGCCATGAGGAGCAAGCCAGTAAGCAGCACCTCTGTGTGTGGTCTCTGCATCTGCCCTTGACTCCAGGGTCCTGCCCATTTGAGTTCTTGTCCTTACTTCCTTCAATAATGAACACCAATGTGGAAGTGTAGACCAAATAAACCCTTTCTCCCCAACTTGCTTTTGGGTCATGGTGTTTGATGGAAAATATAAAAATAGGATTTACCTTTTACTCTACAAAATTTCTAATTTTGTTATATAATCCCTTTCAAACCACAAAGAGTATCTTAGAAGTATGTGGTAACATAAAAACTTCATTCACAAGTAACATTTCTAGACCTTTAAGCACCACTTCAGAGAATCAATGTTCTAGATCAATAGCCAGCAGTCTTTCTGAAAGAACCAGTTAACAAATATTTCCAGCTTTGCGAGTCCGTCTGTGCCATGTGTAGTTTCTTGGGTGAGTAGTTTCTTATTATAGTTTTCCCCTGACAATGTAAAGACCAATCGTAGCTTCAGCCGGGAAAAGAGCAGGCCTTGGAGGAGGGGGAGCAGTGAGATAGCCCAGTGGGTAGGGGCACTTGCTGCCAGGCTAGATAGAGGACCTGAGCTTCCCCAGTATGAGGCTGGCTCTAGGTGCTGCTCTCCTGCAGATCTGGCTCTCTGCTGCACCTCCTCTTCCGTTGGGAGAGTGAGAGGGAGGGAATGCAGTCTAAGTGGAAAAATAATATCTGCTCATGTTTGTGCCCACAGATCTTGCTGCTCTCCACCTTCCATTTTGTATTCCAGGGTGTAAAGAGTAAGAGATTTCAGAATGCTCTGCCCCGAGTGGAGCACCTGTGCCACCCCTGATCCTCCCAAGGTCCCTGGATCATTACAAAAGGAGTGTATGAAGTGTAGGCCGGAGATGATGGACGGCTGGACAAGACAGTGTCTTCTGGACACAGCAGAGCAACTGTACATATGAACTCACAGTGCTCTGACAGCATGCACAGGACCTGTGCAAGCCCAGCTGCCAAATCCAGCGGGGAGATGAAAGTGAGACACCAAATCCCCTACCTGGCCATGGAGCTATTGGCAACTGTTAGCTGCTGGGAGAGGAAGAGAGTTTTGTGTAAGAGTGTAGGCCCTGGTAAGTCGACCCAGTGAAAGTGTGTGTGGCCCAGTGAAAGGCCACACACTCAAAATTACTGGGGAGCACATGAAGATGCTTTGTTTTGTTTAAAAGAAAAAAAAGGACACAAAATTGTGGGATAGGCAGGGGTGAACCTGGGAAGAGTTGGAGGAGGGGTGAATATGATCAACACACACACAAAACTCTCAGAGAAATAATAAAAAGTTGGTTTTTTTTTTTTAAAAAAAAAAAAAAGAAAGAGAGGTTGGGGAGAAGGCTCAATGGTTAAGAGCACTCGTTCTTGCAGAGGACCAAGGTTTGATTCCCAGCACCCACACAGCAGCTCAAAAACACCTGCAACTCCAGTTCCAGGGAATCTGACTCCCTGTTCTGACCTGCTTGGTGCAGGGCATGCACGTGGTGAACATACGTACACCCAGGCAAAACACTTCCACACATAATTAAAGTCTCAGAGTTCAGTTCCTAGCACCCATGCCAGGCAGTTCACAGGCTCCTGAGTTCCTGTCACATATGGAACACACACACATACACACACCTAAAAATTATGAAAGTAAGGATTTTTTTTTTTTTTTAGTTTTTTTTTTTTCGAGACAGGGTTTCTCTGTGTAGCCCTGGCTGTCCTGGAACTCACTCTGTAGACCAGGCTGGCCTCGAACTCAGAAATCCGCCTGTCTCTGCCTCCAAGTGCTGGGATTAAAGGCGTGCGCCACCACCGCCCGTGAAAGTAAGGATTTTTAAGAGGTAATAATCATGCATTTTATAAGCTATATAAGCTAAATATTTGTTTTTCTAGTTCTAATTCTATCACAGTTCTTGTGTTTTGGTGGTGGGCACCATGGAGCACACCTTTGATCCAGCACTTGGGAGGCAGAGGCAGGCAGATCTCTGTGAGTCAAGGCCAGCCTGGTCTACGAAGTGGATTCCAGGACAGCCAGGGCTACATCATGAGATCCTATCTCAAAAATAAAAGAAAAAGAAAAATAGTATAAAATATATTCAATCGGTAAAGTTAATGTGATGCTCTACAACTTTCATTCCAGATGCTAATTCTAACTCTATAGATATTCAATAAGTTGCAGACTTTGGATCTGGTTAATTTGGGTGATGTTCTAACTTATTTGCAAGGATTTTTGTTTGTTTATTTGGTTTATTTGAGACAGAGCTTTCTCTGCAAAGCTTGACTGTTCTGGAACTCACTCTATAGACCAGGCTGACCTCAAACTCTAAGACTACCTCCCTCTGCCTCCTGATGCTGGAATTAAAGGTGTGTACCACCATGCCCAACTCCAAAGTATTTTCTTTTTTTACTATTTTTAAAATGTGGATGCCACTTCTGGCCTCTACACCCACACCCACACTACGTGGAGATATCCACACAATATACAGCCACAGAACATTTCATAAACAAAAAGGCATCAATTGCTACTTCTTAGCTAGAACACTATTTATATGTCTAGATGTTTCTTATGTAAGAAGCCCGATAAAGGTTAAAAGGGACCCCGGAGCTTTTTTTTTTTTTTTACAACTTCTAACAATCTTTGGGGTTTTTTTGTTGTGTTGTTGTTGTTTATTGTTTTGCTTTTTTTAAAGCTTTAGGACAATCTGACAAAACATCATAAGTAATGTCAAAAGTAATAAGCAGTACAAACCAATCTGGCTTAGGAGTGGAATGCCATCAGCCACAATGACTGGACAAGTTTCCACAGGCTGTGAGGTCGTTTCCAAACCGTGATCAATCAGCTCTGAGATCTGCAGCTGTGATTAGCAAAGAGCGTCATGTTGACAGGTGTCTAACTTGGTTACTCCAATCGTAAATCGTCAGTTATCTCAGCCCATCTCATTAAAATCTCCCACAGGCCACACATTCTTACAATCACTTCCTACATGGCACGGACCTGTAATTAATTTATCAACCTGTAATACCCTGTCTTGTTTATGTCTACCTCCTCCACAAACCATGACTTGCGGCACAAAATGAATCTTGAGCCAGGTATGGTGGTGTAGGCCTATAATCCCAGACCCAGGAGACTGAGAAGAGAATAAGAGTCCAGGGCTAGCCTGGGCTACATAAAGGTTTGCCTTGAACTCTGTCCCACATCTTATTCACTTAATGTTAATCATCTAAAGCTGAGTCATAGCAGCTTCTTCACAGTCATGAAGTAAGTCAGAAACAAACCAGTAATGACTTTCTTGAGATTGGGGGAAGGGCTTTCTAACTCAAGACTATTCAAAACTCAGAGTTTTTAATGTGTGTGTGTGTTTAAAGTCCCTCAAATGCAGGGATTTAATCCATAAGGATTTCTGCTTCTAAGACATTATAACTCAGTATGATTTACAATAGAACAGAGAGGTCAGGCTCTTGAGTGAAGAAGGCCAATATGAACTGCTGACTAGATCAGGTGTAACATGAGAGGCCCTGTTAGAGTGTTCTCTGTTACCGTGTGTGGTGGCCACCTTTAATCTAAGTACTCAGGGGACAGGAGCAAGCGCATCTCTGAGTTCAAGGCCAGCCTGGTCTAAAGAGTGAGTTCCAGGACAGCCAGAGCTACACAGAGAAACCCTGTCTTGAAAACCCAGTAAAATAAAAGAGAATGTTCTTGATATCAAGTCCTGGGAGTCAAGAGTGCGTTCAGGCAGCCCCTCGGCAGCACTGTGGAAGTCTTCAGCATTGGAGCAAAGCCCAGTGAGTGCTCTGATGTCACCGTTGTCAGGGAAGTTTATTAACATACATTTCCTTTGCCAGGCATGGGGGCCTGCACCTGTAATCCCAGCATTTGGGAGGCAGAGGCAGGTGGATCTCTGTGAGTTTGAGGCCAGCCTGGTCTACAAACAAGTTCCAGGACAGCCAAGGCTACATAGAAAAATTCTGTCTTGTAAAACAAAAAACAAAATTTCCTTCACATAAATATTTTAAACAACGCCAATCAAACCAGTAAGATGACCAGAGCAGGCACATCCAGAGGCCAATGGAGCTTCTGAAAACACAGTGGACTCCTCAAGACCCCAGGGCCACCAAGGATTCCTGAGGGTCAGTCGCCTGAACAGTCTCAGAAGCCAGTTTAATCCTCAGAACCTCTGCGAAGCCATCACCAAACCAGCATGTGACGTGTGCTGTGTCCACAGTGAAGAAGAAAAGGCGGTCCTCGCAGAGCTTCCGCCGGTACACAGACCGAGGGTCTGCTGACAGCACAGCCTCAATGGCACACTTGGCCTCTTCTGCGGAATGAAAGTATTTAAATGACGTCTGACTAGCATCTGCAACGAGAAAGACAGAAGTCTGTGATTACAACCACACAGGTCAGACTTGAAACAGTGAGCTTCAGCATGAAATGTGCTCGTTCTGCACGTCACATGAAAGGAGCAGGGTCTGGAAACCTACTCATTTCAGAGACTATCACCTTCATGAAGTATTTCCTGTCATTGTAGTTAATATGTACACCTCCAAAATAACAAACACTCTGTATTTTACACAGGTCTCCAAAGCAGGCGAGGCAAGGTGTAGTTGTTTAAATATGTTTGACCCAGAAAGTGGCACTATTTTAAGGTGTAGTCTTGGAGTAGGTGTGTCACTGTGGATGTGGGCTTTAAGATCCTCATCCTAGCTGCCTGGAAGTCAGTATTCTGCTAGCAGCCTTCAGATGAAGATGTAGAACTCTCAGCTCCTCCTGCACCATGCCTGCCTGGATGCTGCCATGCTCCTGCCTTGATGATAACGGACTGAACCTCTGAACCTGTAAGCCAGTCGCAATTAAATGTTGTCCTTATAAGAGTTGCCTTGGTCATAGTGTCTGTTCACAGCAGTAAACCTAAGACAGCATCTATTTCTAAATGTAACCTGCTAACACTGCCCTTTTCTTGGCTATGTCCTGTGCCGTCATCACCTTCTGACAGTGTTTCTGTGCATCTGCACAGCAGTGTGCTCATTTCCTAGATCCTTCAGCCCTTAGAAGACAAGCTCCAGGGAGCAGGGCAGGGCTGGAGGGGCTCACTGAAGAACTGCACAGGAAGCATGCACATCCCTCTTGCTAAGGGCATGCTGGCTGCTTACTGAAAAGTAACACAAGAATGGTTCTCAACCCTTTGGATATCTGTCATCTCCTTGGAAACCAGCTACTTGCTAGCATCCCCATTCCTACCTCTCAACAACAGCAGCTTCTTTCATTTTCTCCATCTGCTACAGACTGAGGAAACCAAACAACACATGCCTAAGGACCATGTGATAAACGGGCTCCAAAACAGGGCCCTGTGACCTTTCCTTGGTAGGATGTGATGTCAGTGGGGAAAGCACTATGGCAGGAGGGTCTTTTTTGCTGTGAGATCCTAGGGGGGCCTGACAGAATGAAACAGATACCTCTTTGGCTTGATAGGAAAGCAAGTAAGAAATTGAGTATATCCAAGTATAGACCAAACACAAGCAATGGTGTGACTGCTATCAAAAAGAACAGAGAAAAGCAAGCAGAGCTGCAGATGTGGCCCAACGGTTAAGAGCACTTGCTGCTCATACAAAGGAATTTAATTTGGTTTTTAGTAGCCATGTTGGGCAGCTCACATATGCCTGTAACTACAGCTCCAAGAGATACAAAGCCTCCCCCACAACCTCCATCATTATCTCCATGGGCACATACCTCCAAGACAGATACACATGTATACACATGATTGAAATAATAAAATATTAAATGACAGATAAGGGCCAACTAAGCAGTTGTCAATCAGAAAGTGCCAGTGCCAGTGTACCCAGAGTGTATAACCTGCTCCTCAAAACCCAGTCATCGTGACAATACTCTGTATATATAAATGCTTTCACAAGTATCAACCCTGCTAGAGTCATTACAAAGACAAGCTCAACACTTGACTGGGTCTGTAGCTGACATGCACAGGCCTGCTCCCCTGCACAATAAGAAACAGGACAAGGAACACGAGCTCACCTCTCACTCACTCCCCGGAGACCCGAGGCACCCAAGCTCACCTGAACTGAGCTTCCTCAGATCCATCTCTGCATGAGGAGTAAACCGGACTCGTAAAGGGGCTACAGGAGCCTCCTTCACCCAGCTGGGTACAACACTGCAGGGCACTCTGTCAGCTGTCCTGGCATGGCAGGAAGCATCCCACTGTGTTTCTGCACTGCTTCCCTGCAGGACCAAGGCACCTTCCACTTTCCTTGGTCTGTCTGTGCTTTCTTCCAGAAAGCTCTTCAGCTCCTGTGGGCCAAGCTGATCTTCAGGCATACCCATGCTCTCACGTCTGCTTGGTTCCCGTGCCAGATCCACCGCTCTCTCTCTGTCCTCTGGCAAAGTGTGCTGGATTTCTGACATGACTCTAGACTTCTGGGAGTTCTCTTCTGAGGTCCTATCTTCAAGGTGTTTAGGTTTCTCCTCGGTGCTATGGCAAGGCTGTGCTTTCCCACACCCTGAGAGCAGCCGCTGGTCACAAGTGCTAGGCTGTGCTGTGAGACTGGGCGGCAGCCCTCGGCTTTTGGTGGGTATCCCGTACACTGTGGTTCCGTGGGGAGTCATAGTCAGCAATGTAGGGCTTTATGTCTAGCACAGGTGTGCCGTGTATCATATCAACTCCAGACAGGTATACAGCTCCACCTGAGGGGATAAAGATCCTCCTGTGTGTCTACAGTGGGTGATGATAAAGCCAAATGGAGGGTAGGATTATCCCCTTAGTCTCTCTCAGACACCTGCCTTGACCTCACTGAGCCCCCTTACTGACTGTAAACCCACATCTCCATCTACCAAACTACTACTCTTCAAGGCTCTCACAGAACACATCATTTACAAACCTTCCTGGCTCTCTCTTTCTTCTGGGTCCCACAGAGGCCCAAGTATACACACCTCCACTCAAGCCTTTCATACAGAATGGCAATGGCTTACTGATGCCTCTGTGCCCTGAGCACCTGTTCACCAGTCTTTGTAACACACCAGGCACACAGTCCTCAGTGTGTCACCAAGACCAACGTGCATTTCCGCGGTGGCAAGCAGACTTCAGGAGGCCCGACATTCCCCAATTTTCTGCTCATGCCCTCTGTAACCCCTTCTCCTGAGTTCAACTTACATATAAGCCACCGAATATGACAAAAGAGCTCTATGATGAGTCCCACATAGGACTCCTCAACCCAATGACCTCTCCTGCAGACGGGTGAAGAGCACAGGCACGGTGGGGAAGCCCAGGTGGCGAGCAGCCACAAGATGTCCTGGAAATACAGGCAGCTTTAGGACCTGAGGGTGTTTCCGGCCACCACCAGCACAAAGCTGAGATCCTCAGCCCTACATCTATGAGGAAATAAAGTCTGACTGACAACCTCACAGAAGAGGAGCAGCAAAGATAAGGCCATTCTGCTGGTCCCTGGAAACACAGTGAGGTGAACACAGTAGGTTGTAAACACATCATCAAGGTGTTCTATCTATAAATGGATATGCTTTGGAACATTTTGTTATACACACTAGAAATGTCCATAAAGACTCAAAAAAGTCCTCAGGGCACAAGACCCTATAACTAAATACTAAGGTCTCCTGCTGTCCCACTTGGATAACTGCTGTCCACATCCCGCTACTGGTCAGAGCCTCCTAGCCTGACTCTTGGAACACTGACTGAGTGAGAACCAAAACACAGCATGTGCTCACGTTGACTCTGACTCTACTTAAGAAAAACATGATTGCATGCAGACCCAGATGTGAGACGTGCTGTGTGCAAGCCTAGAACTTTGGAACGATGACCCTGCACTATTTAAATGATGGAAGACACAGGAGAACCCAAGAGCTCCGGGAAACTCCTACAGTGTTCATGGCTCCAGCGGTTATTTGTCCCCCTGCCTGAACAGTATTGATTATGCTTCTCTTATTAACTGGCCTCCTAACACAGGCCTGGCTAGCTCATGACCTTTTGTGATAGGTATAAAAAGCAGCACTCTTTTTCCACCCCTACATTATTCACTATTGATTACTGTTTGCCCATTCACTTCCCTCACTTCATCTCCCTCAACAGAAGGCTAAGTTCTATATGAGCAGGAATATTCATCTGAGTTAATCACCGATGTATCTCTACTTGGCACAAAGTCAATGATTTAAAAAAAAAAAAAAATGCATCATGGTGGTCTGAATTCAAATGGGCTCCAAAGGCTCATGTATTCAAATACTTAGTCCCTAGCTGGTGGGGCTGTTTAGAAAGGATTAGGAGACAGGCCTTGCGGGAGAAGGTGTGTCATTGGGGGTGGGCTTTGAAATCCCAAAAGTTATCTCTCTCTGCCTCATGTATTTGGATCAAGAAGTAAGCTCTCAGCTACTGCCCCAGCACCAAGCCTGCCCACTGCAATGCTCCCCGCCAGGATAATTATGGATTGTAATTAATCTTCTGAAACTGTAATCCCTGAGTAAACATTTCCTTTTATAAGTTGCCTTGGTCTTAGTGTCTTATCACAGCAATTAAAAAGTGACCAAAACATGCGTTTGCATGAAAGATCAGAAAATGTCCTAAAGGGCTGCTGTCCAATTTGATAAGCCACCTAGATAAATCAGGTGGATAAGCAACTAAATTTGCTGGACAATCACCTAACAACCGAGCACAGTTCAGCAGAGTGCAGGGTCCAAACAGAACAAAGCAGTCCTGAAGAGCACTGAGAACCGTCGTATATGACCCTCAGCAAAAACCCTGTAGAGTCCAAGAGGCAAGCATGCTTCTGCCCACTCCAGGAGCAAACAGTGGAGATGCGGCCTGGAATGGGCTCTCCCCTCCACCCCCACGCTGTCACCTTCTGCCTCGCTAACAAAAGCGGAGTGAGAAGGTCCATGAGCTGGGGTGGAACTCAGTTGGCAGAGCGCTCTCCTACTATGCACAAAGCCCTGGGTTCAAGCCACAGCACCACGTAAACTGAATGTTGTGAGTACCCTTGTAATAAAAGCACTTAGGAGGTAAAGGCAGGAGTCAGAAGTTCAAGGTTGTCTTCAGCCCTATATGGATTTCAAGGTCAACCTGGAAACAAAACAGTAAAAAACCAAACCAAACAAACAGAAGTTCTCTGAACATCTGACTAGGTTATACAGACACACAGGTAAAACCAATCCAGTATTCTACTGTGGCACTTCTCCAGCCTGACACTGCTAAAGCCTGCAATGTACACATTCCAGGCCACGAACACACAACACAGCTGTCAGCCCGCACTAAAGCTCAAATGTCTCTCCCTTCAGCCTTCTGTTCTGCTTCCCAGAAATGCATCAACAACTGGGTACTATGCATCACAACTGAAAATAGTAAATTTTAATCATCTTGAATTTCCTACATCCCAGGTCTTCTACATTCCAAGAATCTTACTAATCTAATGCTTATAAATCTCATGATCTTAAAAACAGCACTGGTTTTTAGAGTGGAACAATAAACTCGGCTCTGAGCATCTTCCACAAGCCCGTCTGTAGTGTTCCCTAGGTGCTTCCAATGCTGACGCCCTCGATCATCAAACATTCCTAAGTGCTGGGGGCTCTCAAAGGTGATACCCACAGAGTCCGCATGAACAGCAGGTAGCAGTGAATGCCAGCTGACTTCTCACAGAGTAAGACAAAGATGAAGCGAGAGAGTTACCTTCCACCTTCTCCAGCTTGGCCAGCGTCAGTCCTATTGCGTTAGGGCGATGAGGGCTCCGTGTGGAGAATACCCCAGTCTTTGCCCCATTCAGCCTGGGTGGCTGCACTTTTGCCTTGTAGTTCAAATGGCCATTTTTGTGAAAAACAAACAAAATCCTATTGAAAATAAACAAAAACACTTGTTTAAGTAAAGGACAAATTATTTTTGTATAATGATTTGGGAAGAGAATATGATCTCCCACTAATTAACAGGAAGAACAGTTCTTACTAAGTTTTATCAGTCATAAGAAAAAAGGCCCTCCTCCTTCCTTGTAGAGAGGACACCACCTCCATATTCTTTGACCCAACACAATGACTGGCATACAGTAGGAACTTAACAGGCTTGTCACACGGCCAATGAACACTGCTTCTAAGTGGCTGCTGTTTGTCATGTAGTATATTAGACATTTTCATACCCATTTCGTACCGTGGCAATCCTAGATAGTACAATTTAGCCCTCACTCTGAGGATAAAGAAACTGAAGTGCAGAAAAATTCAACTTGATGAGGTCTTTCTAAACAGAATATGAAAGTCAGAACCATGAGGGAAAATAGTAATCGTTTTGAATTCATTAAACCATTAAAGTCAGGTCTAGGAGATGTTTGCTATACACAATGGGTTAGCTAATATTGACAATATGTAAGTCATCCTTACAAAATTCACCAAATAAAGAACTCGACTCAAAGAACTCAAAGCAAAGAACAAGAACAGTCAACTTACACAGGAGACATAAAACAGCTAGCATGAGCATCAATAATAAAGAAGATAGACTGAAAACACTGTATTTCTCTCTTGGACAAAGTAAACACGGACAGAAACAGAATTCCTAATGAGAGCAAGTCATATTCAAATTTCTAAGGCTTTTTGTCTTTTAGGGAGAGTACACTGAATCCTTCAAGGGCCTACAACAAGGCCCCACGAACTTCTCTAAAAGGTCAGATGATAAATATTTTGGAGCAGAGCTTTACAATGGTAGGCACACACAATACATAAGCAGATAGGCATGCCACAGACAATATACAACTTCGGATCATGCTACAGTCAGCACAGCTGTGTCCCATAAATGTACGAAAGTAAGCAACGGACCATATTGGTCCACAGACCACAGTTTGCTGCGTCTTATTCTAGAGACCAGCATAATGACCCACCATGGGCAGAATCAAGGAGGTATATCAAGGAGCTAAACAGAAGAGAGCCGTCATAATTAGAAAAAGCAGTAATTAAAACATGTTCCCTCCGTGAATCACAAGTTCCTAATGGTGTCCAAATATACAAACAATCAAATGTACAAATCGAGTATGGGGATCCACACATAATTCATAATCATACAGATAAGGGTGGTATAGTTGACAAACTTCAAAGCTGCCTTCCATTGAATACTTTCTCAGGGCCCAAGCTGCCACTTCTAACTAGAAAGCAACTTACCAAACATGAGAAAACTGTTCTAGGCCCATCAAGGAATGTTCAGGATTATTAAAGATGCTCTTTCTGATCTTCAGGCAGGCTCTGGAGAAGCTACAGATGGACGGCTGCCTGGGAGTACCAATCTTGGCTGGGAAGCACGATTCCAAGTACCCTATTGGCTCAGTAAAAAGATTCCCTACAGAAGGAAACTGGGTAAGAATCATTACTCAAAGGTCAAAGGTGTAAGAAAGCATGTTTGCCTCTCATGGATTGATTTCATGGTTCTAAAATCGAGGCACAACATAACTATTGAAAACATGTTTAAATACAAAGTCCTGCTATGTAACTCAGGCCAGCCTCAAACATATAAACCTCTGGCATCAGCCCCGACCCCTAGCTGCGGGGCTCACAACTGTGCACCAGCATACCCACCTCAATTGTTACTTATAGCTATAAAAATGCATAAATTATATTAATATGTTTTGATTGTATATTATAAGGTAGAAATTATAATTTATAATTATTTCTTTTTATGGTCTTTGAAGAGACACTCCAGATCTCCATTTTATTTAATTTGCGTTAAATCTATCCTATATTTTATTAGTTTAACCAGTAAGATCTAGCACTGTCTCTCACAACATGTTTCCTTACTTTTTGCTAATATAAACTCTTATTACTGTTGGGATATATCACTCCTTTTTTAAATCCCAGTACTTGGGACACAGAGGCAGGCAGATCTCTGAGTTCGAGGACAGTCTGGTCTACCGAGTGAGTACAGAAGGACAGCTAGGGCTTCACAGAATAACCCTGTCTCCAGGGTAGGATTGGGGAGACAAGGATACTCTTATACAGAGAAAAAAAAATTATATACAGCATGTATGTAACTTAAAGCATAATACACCTGCCAGACACACCAGAGACCTCAGTGCCACTACTTGCATCTCCGCAGACTGCTTCCAGGAACTGCAATCTGATCTTTATCATCGTTTACTTCCTTTCAGAATGTGCTCTTAGCATATGTACTTTTGAGCCTAAACAATATTTCATTTAGTTTGATTGAATTCTATAAAAGCAGACACCACACTGTAAATTATCTACATAAACTGGCTTCTTCTCTCCATCTATATTGTGTATGCTTCTGACAACTTTCAAGTTTTCTCCAAGAATATTTACAATTACTGCTGTGTAATTTTTGTTTGTTTGGGGGGATTTGTTGTTTTTACATCTTCATCCATACTCTTGTGGAAGAGGATTAAAGACGAAGAAACTGGGGCCAAATGACAGACAGCATCAGTCACACACATCCTATCTCCCTGTAACTCCCTAAGGAAAAAGACCACACGACACACGTGGCCAACGCAGCTACTGTACTGAGACTATGCCCAGACCACACCCCGTGTACCAAGATCCTAATGCGTCACTCCCGTTGGCCTTGGCCTGTCACGTGGTCACCAGGCCACGTGACCCTCACTTTGGCGGCAAGGACGAGAACGCACGTCATGTAGTTCGCGTTCTTCTGGCTGCCTAGCTTAGGGTGCGGCGGCGCCTGTTTCCTAAAAGTTACCTGTCTCCAGGGCTGGCTGAGCGCACCCACACGGGGCCGCTGTAGCACACGGACCCTGCTTCTCAAAGCCGCGCATGGTTACAGGCCGCTGGATCGTCCGCGCGCCCTGTGCTGATTTCCGCTTCCGCTTCCGCACTTTAGGCTTTTGGCGCCTGCGCAATTGTCGCTAGGTGCCGGGTCTTGGAGAACGCGCTCAATGGCGGCCCAGCTGCCGCGTGGAGGGTGGGTGCCCGGACGCTGTGCGGCCCACCATTCACCCTTCACGCGGCGATGGCGGTCTCGCGACAGCCTGCACCGTACCCTCCGAAGGTGGGACATGTGGATAAAGTTGTACACGCAAAGATGCCCTTGAAATACAAGTGGCCTCGGTGACCAAAAATACCCAGGAGTTTAATGGGAAAGGATGTGACTATCTATGATCACATAGCAAAAGAACTGGAGTTTGGGACTTTTTTTTAATTTATTGTGTGCGCGGGAGCATGTCGAAGTTAGATGACAAAATGCAGGAGCCGGTTCTCTCCTTTCACCGCGTGGCTCCCAAGGATCAAATTCAGACCGTGTTAGCCGGTGCCTTTACCTGCTGAGCCGTCTAGCGTTTAGCGGAGGCTAAATGTTTAAAATTCTCCTTGGCCGTGGGGATACGGGTTATATTTATCCCTGTGCTCCACTTTTTAAGTAACTATTTGTCGGAAAACGCCAAGTAAATCAAAAGTGTTAGATGTTTCAAGCAGGCTAGGCTAGGAGTTAATAAATGGCAACGTTTCTTATGCTCCAAACTGAAATGAGAGTAAAAAGCCAGCTCATTGGAATGATAGGCACCAGCAAGAGTCGTATTTTAATCTCATTCAGTATCCAGTTGTCCTTCCCTGCTCCAATTGCCTGCTCTTTAGCAATAATCTTTAGTAAGATTCTTTCACCCAAACTCTTTCCATATATGATTGTGTTTGGGGATTTCAAAATCTCGTTGGTTTAGAAGGAAGAGAGGGAGAAATCCACCTCTCATTACCTGTAAAAGAAAATATTAAAAAAAAAAAAAAATATGCGTTCGAGGCCAGCCTGGTCTCCAGAGTGAGTTCCGGGACAGCCAGGGCTACACAGAGAAACCCTGTCTCGAAAAACCAAAATAAATAAATAAATAAATAAATAAATAGATAAATAAATAAAAAAAAAATAAAAAAATATGCGAGTCCGCGGATTAACGGCTTAACCGTGAAAAGCTGTTTCCAGTGTTTGTTGTCACTGACTAAACAAGTCACTAGTAGAAAGTAACCAGTATTAGGAGACAGGTTTTTGAGAGAAAGTTGTGAATTTTTAAAAAGTTAAAACTGATATTGTGCCGTCTGTCAGGAGTGTGTCCATGAAATCCACCCCCCCCCACACACACACACACCTTTTTCTTGTAGAAGATAATGTTGTCTAGCTGGACAAACAGGTTTGAGTGCCTTTGGGCAACATACACGCTGTAAAAATGGGCTGAAGAAGCTGCAGCTGCCACTAGTCGGCGCTGTTAACAAGTCAAAACTGAAAAGTGAAAGGTGCATGTCTTCCAGAAAGACCTACTAGTCACTTGATAATCAACCCGTAGTGTATAATTGCCAACTGTGCCAACTACTGAGACTCAAAAAAACAGACTTGGAGATACTAGACCTAGGAATGTGTCTTTAAGAATAACCTAAAGGCGGCCAGCGGTGCTTGCAGTCGACGCGCTCTGGAGTCCGAGGCGGCTGTCTCTCCCGACTGAGTTCGAATCCAGTCTGTGCTTGCTCACAGGGGGGAGAAAAAAAGAATAACCTAAAAGGAGCTGACTCAGCAGTTCAAAGCACCAGCAGCGTTTCCAGAGGATCCAGGTTTGATTTTCAGCATCCATGTGGCAGCTCACAATTGTAGTACCTCCACTTCCGGGGGATCTGATGCCCTCTTCTGGCCTCTACAGGCACCTACACAACACATTTAAAAGCTGGGCCTGGTGGCTCAAGCTTTAAGTCCAGCCCTGGGGAGGCAGAGGCAAGCTGATCTCTGAGTTGGAGGTGAGCCAGAACCACACACACACAATTTTTTAAAAAGTCTTCAGATGTAGCTCAAGCATGCTCAGACCCCTTCCTGCCACAAGAGGAGGGCATCACAAAGTGGAGGTAAAGTGGATTCTTGGAGGTTCTAATCCATTACCTCAAAGCTCTAAACCAACAAGAAAACAGGAACAGCCGGGCGGTGGTGGCGCACGCCTTTAATCCCAGCACTTGGGAGGCAGAGGCAGGTGGATTTCTGAGGTCGAGGCCAGCCTGGTCTACAGAGTGAGTCCCAGGACAGCCCGAGCTACACAGAGAAACCCTGTCTCGAAAAACCAAAAAAAAAAAGAAAACAGGAACAATTTGATTCCCTCTGGTGTCTGGATATGAATAGTAAGAAAGTAATGAATTCATACGGAATTATAGAAGGTAAATAGGACAAGGGGTGGTGGAGATGGCTCAGTGCCAAGCAAGTCAGGGACTAGACTTTGGGTTCCCAGCACCCATGTAAATGCTGAGTAGGTGTAGTGGCCTGCAAGAGGTAAGAACAGGTAATCCCTGGAACAAGCTGGCTAGTTGGACTACTCCAAGTATTAGGCTCTGGGTTCAAGTGAGACCCCCTGCCTATGTAAATTGGTGAGCAATTAAGGAAGACAGACATCACTCTCTGGTTTCATAGGCATGTACCTATGAACCCATACACCAGTACCTGAGAGCATGGAAACACATTTTAAAACAAAAGGCTAGGGTATAGCTAAGTTGGAAAAGTGCTTGTCTTGTATGTACAAAGTCCTTGGTTCAATCCTAGCACTGCATAAAGCCAGGTATGGACACATGCTCACAGGGTGAGTTTCAAGCCAGCCTGGAACATATAAGACCCTGTCTTCAAAAGACAACCAATGAAGATAAACCTGAGTGGTTAAGAGCATCTGTTGCTCTGGCAGAGGACCTGGGTTCAATTCTCAGCATCCACATAGGCAGACAAAGCTCCCCATAAATGCAGTTCCAAGGGATCTGATGCTGTCTTCTGACTTCTGTAGGCACCAAGGATGTATGTACATGCAGGAAACACTCATATTCATAAAAATATTTTTTAAAATGTAAAACCTTAGACATAAAGCCATAAAAACAAAAATGTCCATGCATAGATGTCATCTCAAATATAAGAACCCTAGGGAAGCCGGGCGGTGGTGGCGCACGCCTTTAATCCCAGCACTTGGGAGGCAGAGGCAGGCGGATTTCTGAGTTCGAGGCCAGCCTGGTCTACAGAGTGAGTTCCAGGACAGCCAGGGCTACACAGAGAAACCCTGTCTCGAAAAACCAAAAAAAAAAAAAAAAAAAAAAAAAGAACCCTAGGGGAGAGTCCTAAGCACCTGTATACCTGAAGGCTCGGCTGGTGGCTCATGTGCTACTCTGTACCACTCCCTCTGCAGGGGGCTGGGCTTGTCTTTTTGATACAGCCTCAGAGACCACTATACCATCTTGCTGAAAGAACTTTTATTTGCCAAAATCTTATTTTTAGTCCTCTATAAAAGCCCAAGGAAAATCCAGACCAACAAAATATCAGGGAATTTTTCAAATATTTTCCTACCCAGAACTGTTTTTGTTCCTGCCTCTGGTCTCCTGTCCTTCTCAGGTCACTGTGACCATTGTCACCAGATGAATGCCTGAAATATGAAAACTTCAACTTATTGTTGAAAAGCCTTACTCCTCAGTTAGCTGATAAATGATTAAGTCATTTAAGTCTGCAAGTCTATACCCAGGACTAAAGACAATGGCTCTGCTGGTTAAGAGTACCTTCTATGGCCCAGTGTGGTGGTGTATGCCCTAGATGTATGCCTTTCAGGATGCGAAGGTGGACAGATCTCTGAGTTTGAAGCCAGCATAGTTTACATGGCCTTGTCTCAAAAGGTGGGGAGGAGGGGAAGAAGGGAGATACACTGCCCTCAGAGAGGACCCAGGTTTGCAGGTTTGCAGGTTTGATTCCAAGTACCCATGTCAGATATCTCACAACCTCCTGTAAACTCTTGGTCCAGGTAAGTCTCTACACATCAATAATAGATTAACTGCCTTATGGTATGTTTTTAGCATGTAAACTAACTCTCCCATAAGGACCTGACTGACACAGTTGGCATGCAGTTCTATTGACCTTGAATTGTACTGCTCTGGGTCTCCTGTGCAGATTCTCCCATCCCTCCCTTATAGACAAGTACTCCTGTTGCATGTGCTATTCAGACGGCGCCAACACTGTTTCCCTTGGGGTAAGTTATTAATAATACTTTAACATAGATTTTAAGCATGATGTTTAAGAGAAAGAGACCACTCTCATAGAAAGGAAAACACCCAAGAGCCAGGGCGTAGGCTGTTGCACTGGGCACTTCCTTTTGGAATAATTTGTTTTCTGTTTTGTTCCTCCATGAGACCAAATTAAACCCTAGCAAGCAAAGATGGTATGCCATTTAGGTGTTTTACCACTCCAGCATAAACCAAGATGCTGTCTTGGTAACACAGCTAAGACCATAGTAATAACTTAATGTACATTTTTTTTTTACAAATACAATTTAAAAAAAAAACAGAAATAGAAGGTCCAGGTTCACACAGAAATAAATGACATTTATCAATTCCAAAATAGCTTGCAAGAACTTTTGGAATAAGAATTGTTCAGATTGACTCTAAGAGACATGTAAAGCTTGAATAAAATTCTGATGTTGTTACAACATCAATAATTGGCAAAATTCACAAGAAACTGTATACTTTCAAAATAGTAAGTGTTCATATTGAATTGCTATCATCTCCTCACAATTACCAAATATATGTTTCTCCTTAGAGGGGAAAATCAACCACTCAGCCTTCCCCCCTCCTTCTGTCTTCCCCCATATACAAATAGACACCCTCAGGTGCTCACACAGGTACACACACACACACACACACACACACACATATACATTATTGTCTATGTGTTAGAGCCTTAAAAATGTTAGTTCTCTCTTTTAGATAAGATCTACAAATGGAAAAAAAAAACCCACAAGTTAAAATAACAATGCAAATTTTAGTGATTGCTGCAGTGTTTCAGTGAAATCACAAGAGATGTGTATGCTGTATTGAGTTGGACTGCAGCTTCTTCACTGAGCATTGTTGAAATAGATGGAGCTGTAGGTGTCACTTTCTGGACAGATCTCTGGACCCTGTGGACTCACTGGGGCTTCTGGATCTTGATCTGCTTCATTTTCTTCCTCCATTTCTGAAAAATCAAACAAAATACAAAATAATAGATTCAATAAACAACGTTGACACTGCCGGTGACTCACTTGGGAAGGGGCGGCCATGTGCAGACACATTTCCATTGGATTAGATACTTAAATATTAAAATGCTGTGTCATGAAAGTGATGGTGCTTTATAATCTTGGGATTCTTTTTTTGTTTGGTTGGGTTTTTGTATTATTTTTGTTTTTCTTTCTTTATTTTCTTTTTTTTTTTTTTTTCAAGACAGGGTTTCTCTGTGTAGCCCTGGCTGTCCTGGAACTCACTCTGTAGACCAGGCTGGCCTCGAACTCAGAAATCCGCCTGCCTCTGCCTCCCAAGTGCTGGGATTAAAGACCTGCGCCACCACTGCCTGGCATTTTTTGAGGGGGGGGTGTTTAAAAGTGCAGTAGGTGCTCTATTTTGAAGATGTATAATTATGTATATTTGTGCGCCTGTGTTCATTTATGTGTACCCTGTGATGCCAGAGAAGGGCATTAAATCCCTAGAACTGGAATTCCAGGCAGTTGTGAAGCCACCACATGAATGCTGGAAACCCAGCTTGAGTCCTCTGAGAGCAGTGCATACTCTTAACCACTGAGGCTGCTCTCCTCCAGCCCCGGGTGCTTTTGGATTACTTGTTTGGTTTGGTTTTGAGACAGTCTCATTATGTAACCCTGGCTGTGTGGAACTCACTACGGAGGTTGACCTGGAACTCAACGAGATCAGAGATCCACCTGCCCCCGCATCTTCAGTGCTAAAATCAAAAGTGTGTACCACAACTCCCAGCTCAGGATTCTGTTTTAAAAGAGGGTGTGGGTTTTTTGGGGGGGGGGATGGAGAACGGACTGTGTACTTAAGAGCACTTGCTACTCTTCCAAAGGACCAGCATTTGATTATGAGCATGAAAACCACCCAGCACAGCTACATCGTGAGTTCTAGCTCAAAAAACAAAAAGAACTTCTTTTTGCCATAATTAATCCTATTCCAGGTTTGTTTCTCTTAGTGTAGTTTCTTAAAATAGAATTTTCAATTACTTAAATTTTTTGGAAATGTGCCAATTGAATGTTGGTAGCCTGAAAATACATTTTACTTGAAAAGATTCAGTGATATTCATAGTTCCCATTGAAATAACTGGTGACTGTCCAAGAAAGCTCTAAGTCACAAATTCTGAGGGAGTTGGTGATGTACAAATCCCCTACCTTGAGAGAAAGCACCAGCGTCCTCGTCCTCACTATCGTGTGCATCAGGGTCCTGCCCTTGGGCCCCACCTACTTCCTGGGCTCCTTCTGGAAGGCTGTGTTTAGGCCCATCCCTGTTCATACAGGCCTGGATAGAGAGGTCTTCAGGCCCTGACATTTCATGGCCAGTTTCCAGTGAATAGTTCTCAGGCCCAGGTGTTGGTTGACATGTTTCAGGTGAATATTCTTCAGGCCCAGGTGATTCTTGGATTGTTCTATGAGAGGAGACTATAGGCACAGTGAATTCTTTATAAGTCTCGTGAGAAATGAATTCAGGTTCGACGACTTCTTGGTGTGTTTTTGGAGAAGTGTCTTTAGATACAGTGCATTCTCGGGCTTCAGAAAAGAAGCCCCAGTCACAGCCATTCCCAGGTCTGGGCGGGAAGTAGTTTTTTTCTGGTGTGACTGATGTGGGGGTTGTATCAAGTGGACAGCCTTCAGGGAAATCTGATTGGGGGAGTGCTTCTGAGGAGCATCCTTCTGGGCCAGCAGCAGCTCCAGGTGTTATACAGGGAAGGGCTTTGGGAACAGTCATCTCTTGATGTGTTTTAGGAGAGAGGACTTCAGGTCTGGCCACATCTTGGGACATTTTCAAAGTATGTTCTTGAAGCACAGGTGTTTCCTGGCACATTTTAGGAGAGAGTGCCTCAGGTCCAGTCATATCTTGGGGTACTTTGGAAGAATGGATTTGGGACACAGTTGTTTCCTGGCACATTTTAGGCGAGAGTGCCTCAGGTTCAGCCATATCTTCGTGTGCTTTGGGAGAATAGGTTTGAGGCACAGCTGTCTCCTGATATATTTTAGGAGAGAGAGCCTCAGGTTTGGCCATATCATGGCACATTTTAGGAGAATGTTGAAGTACTGCTATTTCTTGACTCGTGGTTGGAGCGAGGTCTTCAGCTTTGGCCCTATGTTGGTGTGTCTGAGAATGGTTCGGCATTGCTATTTCTTGGCAATGAATGCTTTCTTGGTGTTCTTCAGAACATTGTTCTGCAGACACAGCTTTTGTAGGGGATGCTACCAAGGGGAGGGCTTCAGCTGCAGGGTTTCCAGGGTGCTCAGTTTCTCTTCTTGGCAGGCACCAATACCTCCTGCACCCTTTCCCTTTCTGTTTGTAACCAAGATTCTGCCTTTTGCTCCACGTTCCCTTGTCTCTTTCGGCCTCTTTTATTTCCTTTTCCTGTTCTCTGATACTTGCGTTTTTTCTGTCCTCTGCAGAGAGACCAGAATTAATGTCAGCAACAGAGCTACAGGCATCAAATGGATGCTTCCAATATCCACCCCTGTCCTTGTGGCCTTGTTACATGACCTTAAACAAGCACTTACTCTCCCCAGACGTCACTTTCCACGTTTGCAAAATGAATAATCCAAGGTGTTCAATGTTAGGAAAGTGTTCCTGTAGGAGTTTATGGTTTTAAAGATAAAGTGACGTGTGTGTGTGTGTGTGTGTGTGTGTGTGTGTGTGTATACAAATGTGTGTGTACACACAATAGAATGAGAGAGAGGAGAGAGAGAGAGAGAGAGAGAGAGGACACTTGGGGAGATAGTTCAGTGGTAGTGGGTTTGATTGAGTTCTAGCTATCTTCAGCACCCATGTAAAAATATGGAGTATATGGTGCCATGAGTTTGTAATCTCAGAGCTGGAGAAGCAGAGATCCCTGGGCCTTCCTAGCCAGCTAGTTGAACCTAGTTGATGAACTCAGTCAATGAGAGACCCTGTCTCAAAGGAAGTGGATGGTGTCCCTGATGATCACACTTGTGGTTGTCTTCTTGCTGGCTCTTACACACATACACATGCGTTTATAAGAGGGAGGGAGTGTGTTAACCCAAACTAAAGATGTATGGAAAAGCCTATGGAAATCCACTGGTTGGCAAGCTAATTAAAATTTTTAATTGGGGCTGAGGAGATGGCTCAGCATTTACTGCCAAGCCTGATGACCTGAATTCATTCCCAGGATCCATATGGTGGTAGGAGAGAGCTGACTCCCACAGGTTGTCCTCTGACTTCTACATGCTTGGATGCTCCCACACACTCACATACCAAATAAATAAAATGTAATTTAAAATATAACTTTTAAAAGGCTTGGTGGTGGTGGCGTAAACATGTGGATCTCTGAGTTTGAGGCCAGCCTGGTCTTCAGAGCAAGTTCTAGGATAGTAAGGGCTACACAGAGAATCCCTGTCTCAAAAACTCCTGAATTTGGATAGAAATATCCTATATGAGTAGACAGTGCTTCCCCGGAAGTCCTGGGTTGAGGCTGTGGTGACTATTAGCAAGCACAGTATTCTACAAACTGAGGAAAAGGACTGCCTTGAGTTCCAGGCCAGTCTGAGCTATAGTGTGAGACCCTATCTTTTTCATTTTTTTCCCCCATTTGCGACAGTGTTTTACTAGTAGCCTTAGCTGGCCTGATAATTACTAAGTAGACCAGACTGAAGTCAAATTCACAAGTATCTGTCTATCTCTGGCTCCTAAGTGCTGGGACTGAAGTTGTGTGTCTCTATACCTGGCTCCGAGGCCCTATCTTTAAAAAATTAAACCAAATAAAGGCACAGGAACCCTAAAGGTAATGTTATGGTATCTCAGCATTTGTTTGTTTGTGTGTGTGTGTTTTTCAAAACAGGGCTCTAGCTGTCCTGGAACACTCTCTGTAGTCCAGTCTAAACTCAGACACTCACCTTCGTCTGCCCCCTGAGTGCTGGGATTTTAAAGATGTGCACCACCACGCCCAGCTTGATGCCTCAACCTTCTCAACTATTATGCTAAGGTAACAAAACAATTATAAAATCTATTTTTGTTTGTTTGGTTTGGTTTTGAGACAAGATCTTTCTATGTAGCCCAGGGTGGCCTCAAACTTGGTGATCCTCTGCCTTTCCCTCCCAAATGCTGGACTCTAGATGCTCACCGCCAAGCCTAACTTTGTCAAATGACATTTTTCCCTTATAATTATTTATTTTATGGGCAGGGGAAGTGCATGTACCACATGTGTGTGTGTTAGAGGACAGCTTTCAGGAGTTGGCTCTCCTTCCGCCATGTAGATTCTAAGACTTAAACTCAGGATATAGATTTGCGGGTAAGCAGCCATATCCACTGGGCCACCTAGCAGGCTGCAAAGTATGATATAAAATTCTTATTGTCTGCCAAGTGTTCAGCTTAAAAAGAGAGGGTATGAAGCATGATGGCTCATACTTCTAAAATCACAGAACTTGAGAAGAAAAGGCAGGAGGATTGCTGTGAACTCCAGGCCATGCATGTTGGGCTACAGAGTAAAACACTATGGAGCTGGAGAGATTGCTCAGTAGTTAAACTCCCGAAACAAGGGGCTGGAGAGATGGGTCACTGGTCAAGAGCACTGCCCCCAGCATCCACGTGGCACAGTTACATATACATGTAAAACATTCAGTAAAATTAGAGTGGTGGGGGAACCTTGCTGGTAAGCAAAAATGACTACCCTAGTGTCCTCAACTTCCTAGTCATTGACCCTGGGCATATTACTGAACATCTTAGTACACCTCAATTTTGTCCTGTGCAAAATGGAGATAATAGCATCACCTCATAGCCTGGAGTAACAGAAGTAAATCACAATAGTGTCAGAGACATAGAAGGACTAGAGATGGCAGATAGATAGATAGATAGATAGATAGATAGATAGATAGATGATAGATAGATAGTAATACCATAGTTCTAATTTATACCATGCCTGTGCATGGTATAAGTTATATGCAATTCTTATAGCCACTGCAGCAAATTGGAAAATATTATTTATCTAATTTCACCTATAACACAGCTGAGAAATGGAGAGGTGGAGTGGCTTGCCCCAGTCACAAAGGAGCATGCACCAAACTTTAGGCCACTCAGATATTTTTGTATCTTTATATTTTAAAGTTGATTTTATGTGTATGAACATTTTGTTTGTATGTGTAGACATACTATTAATCACTGAACCATCTCTCTGGCCTTGATGATGATGATGATGATTAATTACAGAGAAAAAAATTACAGTGTGCATGGGTGAAGGTCAGAGCACATCTTTCTACAGTTGGCTCTTTCCTCCCACCATGTAGGTTCCAGGGATGGACCAGGCTTGCTGTAAGTTCCTTTACCCAGTGAGCCATCTTACTGCTTTATTTTTTGAAGATTTATTACTACTTTTAAAAGTGTGTGTGTGTGTGTCTGTGTGTGTGTGTCTGTGTGTGTGTGTATAGATATACACACATGAGGCCAGAGGTGTAGGGAACCCCTGTGGAGCTGGAGTTATAGTTTTTTGAGTTGCTCCATGTGGATGTTAAGAACTAAATTTGTGTCCTTGGCAAAAACAGTATGTATTCTTTTTAACTGTTAAGCTATCTCTCCGGTTCCATAGTGTTTTCCTCTGTAGCCCAACCTGCCTGACCTGGAGTTCATAGCAATTCTCCTGCCTTTGCTTCTCAAGTTCTGTGATTTTAGGTGTGTTAGCCATCATGTCTCATATCATCTCTTTATTATTTTTTTTTTACTTATTATTTTAAAATTTATTCCTCTCCCATATATTACAACCAGACCACAGTTTCCCTCCCTTCCTCTCCCCACCTCCCCTCTTCCCCAGATCCACTTCTCCTCTGTTTCCATTCAAAAACAAGCAGGGGCTCCCAAGGTTATCAACCAAACAAAACAAGGCATAACAAGTTCCAACAGAATTAGACATACATCTTCATATCAAGGCTGAAGGAAGCAACTCAGTAGAAGGAGAAGGGTCCCAAGAGCAGGCAAAAGAGTCAGTCTTTGTGTTTCAGTATGCATTCTCACTCAGCCCTGTCAAGCATGAAACTTGGAGTCTTCCAACGCCACTCTCTTGAGTGGTCCTATGCACCACCAGATCAGGCCTTACATACCTCTTAAACACTGGCAAGACCAATAAAGGGTAGCAGAAGCTACCCTGGATGTTCCAAGCAGGCAGCCTTCAGTGGCTGGAGCCCGCCTCAGAGTCTGATGGGGGCACAGAGAAAGAAAGCAGGGGAAATTTCTTGTCTTCATGACTCTACTGCTGTGACCTTAGGCAAGAGAGTTGACCCACTGGATTCTACATTAAAAGCAAAACCACAAGCACAACCCCAAGTGACTCAGAGGACTGTTGTGAAGATGGCATGAGCTGGAGCCTGCCCTGCCACACCCACACTCACCTCCCTCTCAGGTAAGGAACCTACCCAAGGAGCCATTGTGACATCTGCTTCCCCTGGGCCTCAGCTCTTCTCTTCCTCAGTTGTTCCCTGTTTCTCAAACTCCAAGTTCCAATGATGTCTGTGGATGAAAAGAAAAGTTACTGCGGTGTAACGGTTACCCGCGGTGGCCGAGTACCTCACCACAGAAGCTCGTTTAGTTAGTTACTATTTATTTATTTTTAAATTGCATTATTTAACATGGATAGGTGTTTTTGCCTGCATGTGTGTCTGTGCACCACATGAGTGTCTGGTACCTAAGGAGGCCAGAAGAGGACATCGGATACCTTAGAGACAGTTGTGAGCTGCTATGTGGGTGCTGGGAATTGAACCCAGGTCCTCTGGAAGAGCAGCTAGTGCTCTTAACTGCTGAGCCATCTCTCCAGCTACCTACAGAATTTTAGAAATCCTATCCTGGGTTTTGCCCTGGATTTTTGAGTTCAAGGACTGTGTCTTTACTGTCCTTACACCTTCAAAAAAATGTGGAGGAGATTTCTTTTTTTTTTTTTTTTTTTTGAGATAGGGGTCTCAAGTATGTAGCCTGAGCCTGGAACTTGTGAAGGCTGGCCTCAGACTCACAGAGAGCCACCTGTCTCTGTGCTAGGAGTGCTGGGATTAAAGACATGCAGCCACACACCCAGGGGAGCAGAATTTTTTTTTCTTTAATTTTTTTTTTCTTTTCTTTTTTTTTGAGACACAGTTGCTTTTTGTAGCCCTGGCTATCCTGGAATTTGCTCCATAGACCAGGCTAGCCTCAAACTCAGAGCTCCACCTGCTTCTGCCTCCTGAGTGCTGGGATTAAAGGTGTATGCCACCACTGCCCGGCTGGAGCAGGCATTTAATGAGCATTTGAGCTTGAAAAACTTGGAGACCTGGGCAGGCGGGGAAATAAAAAAAAAAAAAAGAAAGAAAAAACTTGGAGACCTACACAGATTTGTACAGCAGTGTGCTATCAATCTACTGACTTGTTTAAAATAAATTTATATTTGTATGAGCAGTTTTATTAAACAGCCATATTCTATCATCTTTGACATAATGACCTATCTTTACTGTGTTTGCTGTCTCAATCCAGGCCTCATGTTACAAAAGTGGTGATGATAGCATGCCAAGACTTTATCTTTTATTAACCCAACATTAGGTCAAAAATAGTTCTGAGTGGCCAGAGAATGTGTCACCTAGCTTAAGCACCAAGTCACAGGAAAATTATAGTGTTGAGGGCTGTGTCAAGGAACTATTTTTGGGCCGGGCGGTGGTGGCGCACACCTTTAATCCCAGCATTCGGGAAGCAGGGCAGGAGGATCTCTTGAATTTGAGGCTGGCCTGGTCTACAGAGTTAGTTCCAGGACATCCAGAGCTATACAGAGAAACCATGTCTTAAAAGACCAATTAATAACAATATCCAACTGAAATAAGCATATTCACATAACTGGGTTTTTTTCTTCTGGAGGGAGGAATGGTAAGGTGTCCCTCTGGTACATCCCTGGCTGCTCTTGAATTCTTTATTCTAACCCTCTAGACTGCTGAGATTAGAGGCATGTACCAGCACACCTTGCTTCACTTATGCTTTTACTATTAGAGTCTGTCCTTAGGATTGCATTTCTTAAAATTATTTGGGATACTAAGGGTACTATGAAAAGCAAATTCTGGTCTGGGGTGATGGCTCAGCAGGTAAAGCATTTGCCACAGAAATGTGAGGACCAGAGTTCATATATATCCAGTGCCCATACTTATATGGGTTAAGTGGATATGTGGTCCACATGCAATCCTAGTTTGTAAGGCCTGAGACAGAGATCTCTAAAGCCAACTAGCTAGGTAGACTAGTCAAACTGGTAAGCTCTGGGTTCATGTGTGAGACTCTAATTCAATATATAAGGTAGAGAGTGATGAAGGAAAAAGATACCTGATTACCTGATGTCGACCTGTCCACATACATGAAAATATATAACATATACACATATACACATACACACACAATTTTTCAAGAAAAGAAATGTTTAAAGTCTACTACCACCTAAACTTGAGAAAAACTAGTAAGTAGGTCTTTGACACAGAGCCTCTCGGTGTGTAGGAGTGTCTTATCTGCACTGGGAGTCCAAGAAAGGAAGAGCCCTTGGACCAGGGCTCCTCTTGTTCTTAGGGCAACAGTTTGCTTTCTTTCTCTCTTCCTTCCTTTTTCTCTTTTCTTTTTGTTTGTTTGTTTGTTTGTTTTTTAGACAGGGTTTCTCTATATAGCTCTGGCTGTCCTGGAACTCTGTAGACCAGGCTGGCCTTGAACTCAGAAATCCGCCTGCCTCTGCCTCCCAAGTACTGGGATTAAAGGCGTGCGCCACCACCGCCCGGCTGGGCCTTCCTTTCTTTCTTTTTCTGGTAGCACTGGGAATTTAACCTAGGGCTTCGTACATGCTAGGCAAACATTAAGCTACTGAACTATGTTCTCAGCTCAGGGATTCTTGATGGATAAAAATTATATTTTTACCAACCTCTAATTAAATTTATAATTTTCTTCAAAGTACAAATGTGAGTAAAAAGCCACAGTGGTTTTAGCAGTGTGCAGTTTATCACTCAAAGAAATGATGGGATATTTTTTCCTACACAATACTACAATTCTTGCATGTAGCTCCAGTGTAATCACTTCTGATGGGTTTTTTGGATTTGATACTATGTATGAAATGACTTAACGCATCTATAAATAAGTACATATATTGCTATATCACGATTTTAACAGTGTTGACAACTATCTTAATACAATGATGACCTTTGTGACCCTATGTATTTAAGCTTTTTTATTCCAAGGGAGAGTCTATAGGTTCATTAGAAGCTAAACATTTCCAACTGTTCCGGATAACTCAGAGCCCAGAGTTCCACATAAAGTAACATGAGAAATGTTACTTTAGAACAGACCTTAAGATAAATTAGAAGTCAAAAGAGTAATCATTTGGACACGTCAGACCCTAGTGGAGTTCCTGTTGTCACATCCTTCCAAACGTCCTGCCAACTGGCTGTGTCACAGGACAGGAGGAGCACAGTCCTCTTGCCACAGCTGCTCAGCACTGGGTATCTCCTCTATCTCCCAGTTCAGAGAATTTCTTACCAACAATTTCTTTATTGCCCCTTGTGTTTCTCTAGACTGTTACGTTCTTAGCAACCAAATGCAGTGAGTCAGGCCCATCTTCCCACTGATGCAGCCCATTGCTCCTTTCATCTGACCAGTATCCAAACAACTAAAAAAGAAAGGAAAGTAATATCTCCCCAGCAGCCCCCACTCTGAAGGTCTGTCCTTACCTGGAGCATAGGACTTCTGTAGATGAGCTTCAGGGGTCTGGTGGAGCTTCAGATGAGATTGGTCCTTCTCCACATCCATCTTGCCACAGTGCCTTCTTGGTATTTGCTCTGACTTCACAAGCAACCTAAAAGCTTTTTGAAAATATCAAAACTAACACTTCAAAAAAACCACAGACACACACATCCAAGTTTGCTTGTCACTTCCCGCCTAAAAGTTTTATCTGGTTAGACCACAGCTGTGGGCAAATTCCACTTTCTTTATCACACTGCACAGGTGTGAAGGGGGGAATGGCTGATGCTGGCCCTGTCACCCTGCAAGCTCACTATACAGGGAACCCCTATGCCACAGTCTGGCATATGCAACCTCCCACTCGCCAGCCACGTAGGTCTATGTGCCAGCATATACCTGGGTTCCTTTTTAGGACACCAAATGGCTGTGCCATTCCAGGCTGTGGCCAGAAGGATGGCTTTTTCATGAATGGAGGTGGCCATGTATAGGAAGAACCCTGGGTTTAGGCTCTGACCAACACAGTGGCCCAGCGCAACCCACATCCCTTTCCTGTGCCTCTATTTGCAAAATGAGTAAACAGTCACTCTTGCCTGTTTCATACATTTCTTATGAAAGTGAAGCTTATAGAGTTAGCTATTGATTAATCTTCCTAGGTGTGGCTCTTTTCACCATAAGCTGTTGCAAACGATCAGCAAGCCTTGCTGTTATGACCCTAGGGTAGACAATAGACACAAAGCCCTAACTAGGCTAACAAAGCTAATCTCCACTGCTCACCAGTCAGAATAACTAGTGAAGCCCACTGTTCACAGACTAGGGGGTGTGGTGGAGGAAGAGCCTCTCTGAGTGAAAAGACCGGGCAATATGTTCCAGAAATGAAGTTAAATGGAAGGATCTGCTCCACCTCCAGCGGATAAGAGGACTGAGGACAGTAGGCACAGGGGACCACAGCTCAGCCAAGGAGGAAACACGGAGGCCAAGGTCAGGAGACACAGGGCCCATTGTGTTCTGGAGACAGACTGAGAGGGAAAAGGTTTGAGTTCCAGAGCCACCCTAGTTCAAGTTAGCCAGGAGCCAGCGCAGATCTGGAACATGGAGACAGTAGCACTGCCTTTGTGGATTCCCAGAGATGGTCAAATCTACTCAGCCATGTAAGACATCTTCCATATGCCTGGAACACTGATCAGTGCTACCTCCAGTATCTAACACACTGAACATCAATAAATGTTAGCTACTTTACTATTAATAAGGATGTGGGCCCAGCACAGTAGCACACACTGCCATCCTGGCACTTGGCAGATACAGGCAGAAGGGTCAGAAGTTCAAGGTTCTCCTCAGCTGCATAAGGAGTTAGAGACCAGCCTGGACTACATGAGAACCTCTCCCTCTCTGGCCACCTTCTCTCTTTCTCTCTCTCTCTCTCTCTCTCTCTCTCTCTCTCTCTCTCTCTCTCTCTCTTTCCATATGTACTATATACCTTCTCTATGTTATATGTGTATATAAGAAAACACATAGAAAGGTGTGGTGTGCACACATGTGCAGTGTGGTGGCACACATGTGTTTCTTAGTGAGTTTAAACTATAACTTGCTCTGCCAAACTCTAGTTCCCTTCTTTATTCTTGTTTGCTTTGTATAGGATCACCTTACAACACTCAGGCAGACCTCAATTCACCATCCTCCTGCCTCAGCTTCCAGAGTGCTAGGATTGGGTATGTGGGTCACCATGCTAGCTGAAGAATGAGCTTTGAAACATTCTGAAAGGATTGACTGGGCAGACACCCCAGTCCCTAACACTAAAGTGTTACCTTTGTTGTAAACAAGCAAGATTTATACCTCCTTCTGTTCCCTACCTCTCCATCTTGCAAGTAAACTGTTGGAAGTTCAGGTAACTCCCAGGGGAGTGCTAGTCAGAGGGACCTCATGGAGAAGAATAACAGGGATTTTCGAATATACCTCTTAAATGGTTTTGATTTTCATATATAGGATTAAAGACTTCAATATAATCTTTGAAATTTATGTTTTATAATCTAGACCAACATTTTAAATGTTGTAAGCTCTTTGATTTCTGGGTTTTGTTTTGTTGTTGTTTGGGTTTTTTTTTTTTTCTGGTTTTGTGGGGTTTTTTTTTTATTTGTTTGTTTTTTGTTTTTTGTTTGTTTGTTTTTTGAAACAGGGTCTTTCTATATAGCCCTGGCTGTCCTGGATCTCACTATGTTGACCAGGCTAGCCTTGTACTTACAGAGTTCCACCTGCCTCTGCCTGCTGAGATTAAAGTCATGTGCCACCATGTTTGGCCCTAGAATATTTTAATTTTTAATAGCTGGGTGATAGTTCAATAAAACAGTGTGATAGAATCCATCTGAGAACATCTTCAGAAGATGGCAGAACTACTTCCAAATCAGACTTTCTCCAGAGTTCTTGACACCTGTTCAGGGATGGAGCAGACTGGACAGGATGTCTACTCTGTGCTGTCTCCCTTCTGAGCAAAACTGTCAGGCCACAAACATGGGCAATATAGTCCCTGAGATCTTCGTACTCAAAAGGGACAGAGTACATTGCTTTTTAAAATCACAGTCTCATGTATCCCAGGTTGGCCTTGAACTCAGTATGTAGCTGAAGTTGAATTTGGAATGTTTGACCCTTCTGCCTCCCTCTCCAATGCCAGGAGTACTGGAATTATAGCTGGGAACCACCATGCCAGATTATCTGATATTGAAGATGGATTTCATGAATGCTAGCCGAGTATTCTACCAACTGAGCCAAATTGCCAGCCCAAGGACACACATCTTTATTGGAAGGAGATAGAACATAGATCCATTGTGCTCCGAGACAACTCCCCAAGGTCATTCTCTGGCTGCCCCATTCTCCCTGTATCTAGAAGCAGTGTGAGGAGAGACTCTGGAGGGTGGGGTCTCAAGTTGACAACAAACTGAGGGTGGAGGGAGCAGTGGAGACACTTTGGAGAGACCTAGATTGGAAGTTAGGCAAGGTGTCTCTGATGTGATAAGCGTCAAGAGCGGGAATTTGGAACAGAAATAGCCACGCTGTTCTTCTACAAGCCCCAGCATACAGTCCTTCTGTGTCTAGCTGTATTACAGAGTATAAGACACCAAGCATTGTACCTATAAGACGAGGTCTTTATAACAAAGGCTGTCTTACTCTAGAGATGATGTGTGTGTGTGTGTGTGTGTGCGCGCACATACACACACACACACACACACACACATTATATATATATATATATATATATATATATATATATAACACACACACACACACACACACACACACACATATATATATATACCCTCCCTCTAGGCCTCAAGCTCTTGACAGGATGGGCAATTACCAATCCCAAGTCACCTGTCTGTTCCTATAACATGATCTTTTTTTTTTTTTTTTTGAGACAGGGTTTCTCTGTGTAGTCCGAGCTGTCCTGGAACTCACTCGGTAGACCAGGCTGGCCTCGAACTCAGAAATCCGCCTGCCTCTGCCTCTGCCTCCCAAGTGCTGGGATTAAAGGTGTGCGCCACCACCGCCCGGCCCTATAACATGATCTTAAAGCTTGGTCCCAGTCACCTCCACCAGTGCCCTCAGCTTTGTGTGTGCAGACAGCTTCCTGGGGTGAGACCTGCTGCTGTGAGTTACAGTGCCACCAGCTTATTGTCATTCACCAATGCCCAGCTCTCAGGAAACTGAGGTAGGAAGGTGAAGAGTCTAAGGCCAGCCTGGGCTACTAGTGAGACCTGTTTAAAAACTAGGAAAAAAAAAAAAAAAAAAAAAAAGAAACTACCTGACATTATGTAGTTTATAAATTTTTTGTTTGTTTTTTGAAACAAGGTTTCTCTGTATAGCCCTGACTGTCCTGGAACTCACTCTGTAGACCAGGCTGGCCTGGAATTCATAGATCCGACTGCCTCTGCCTCCAAAGTGCTGGGATAAAAAGTGTGCACCACCACCACCAGTTTAGTTTACAGTTTTTAAAAAGAGCACTTGCTTTTAATCCCAGCACTCAGTAGCAAGAGGATCTCTGTGAATTCAAGGACAGCCAAGGCTACACAGAGAAACCCTGTCTCAAAAAACAAAATCAAAGTAAATAAATAAAAGAGGGACAGAAGCTGTGTGTAGTGGTACCTGTGAAGTCCAGGCAGAGAAACCGTGGAGAGGGAGAGGGAGAGGGGGATGGGGGGAGGGAGGGAGGGAGGAAGAGAAAGAGAGAGAGTGAGAGAGAGAGAGAGAGAGAGAGAGAGAGAGAGAGAGAGAACACGAGCGAGCGAAAGCGAAATATGAGTGTATTCCAAGACAATGATAGGCTAAGAGTAAAGGAATAAAGGGGGCCAATGGTGGCTGCTATCTTTAAGTAATGTGGGAGGGCGAGACTTGACTTGGGTAGGCTAGCAAAATGGAAGAAGGGCCAGGGTGCTGACAGCGTACAGGGCCTGGAGAACATGAGGAGAGGGAGGGATAAGGGGTAGGGGCTCAGAGGGGACCTACTGGGATGGACAGCCACGGATGGCCTGAGCAGAGGACTAATGCAATTTGACTCCTGTCTTTAAAGAATGGCTGTGGCCACTGTGTGGGCTGAGAAGGAAGTGAAGCAGGGAGACCAATCAGAAGGACATGAGGATGATCCACGTGAGAGGTGGCCACAACTTGGGCTTCACCTCAGTGAAGAAGGAGTGGTCAGAAATAACACAGGAAGCCGGGCAGTGGTGGCGCACGCCTTTAATCCCAGCACTTGGGAGGCAGAGGCAGGCGGATTTCTGAGTTCGAGGCCAGCCTGGTCTACAGAGTGAGTTCCAGGACAGCCCGGGCTACACAGAGAAACCCTGTTTCGAAAAAACCAAAAAAAAGAAAAGAAAAGAAAAGAAATAGCCCGGCGGTGGTGGCGCACGCCTTTAATCCCAGCACTTGGGAGGCAGAGGCAGGCCGATTTCTGAGTTCGAGGCCAGCCTGGTCTACAGAGTGAGTTCCAGGATGGCCAGGGCTACACAGAGAAACCCTGTCTCGGAAAAAAATAAATAAATAAATAAATAAATAAATAAATAAATAAATAACACAGGAGGTCTGGCTTAATTTACAAGTCGGATGTGGGTTCGGAAAAAGCCAAAGACAAGAGTTCAAGTCTGAACAGCAGGGACAGGAGGGAGGATGGAGCTGCCCTTACCAGAAGTTTGAATGTGCTGCCCTCAGGGGAGAGCACAGCCAGGGGAAACAGCTCAAAGACCAAGAACCAGAAAAGCAGGATGTGCAGGAAGCCAGGGGGAAGATTGCTTAGTTGGAGAGGACTCATGTCTCCCTTAACCTTCTTGTCAGATTTTGCTGCTGTGGAGTAAAGGGGAAGGCCTGGAGACTGACTGACCTAACAGTTTCTTTCCTAACAATTCAATTCAGTTCATTACAGACTGTGGCACCCAGGGAGGTTAAATATAGATTTGGCTGTGGACATACAGGTTAAACCAGATACATAATTTGCTGAGGCCCAGGGCAAAATGAAAACCCAGGTCTCTTCCTTTGAACATCATTAAGATTCTTCAAGATGGTGGAAACAGACAATTAACCTTACACAGGGCCTCATTTAGCATTTCACTGGGCCCTTGAAGCATCTTTACCACACAGCTCCAAATGTCCTCCCTTCTCACAGCCAGAAATTCCATGAGGACACAGGTGTAACTAAGGTCACAGAGTTAGACATACGGCTTGAGCCGGGAACCTGGGCCCTCAGCCTCCAAGCCTGCATACAGAGGTAGGTATTAAGACAGGGGATGGCCGTCCTGTCTGGCCACCCAGCAGGTTGAGGTGAGGAGAGGGGTCTTGGCTGTGTCTTTCAGAGGCCCAGATGGACTGGAAGCACAGGAGGGAAAGAAGCATACAATTATAATCTCTGGCTGCAGGTCTTCATGGAACTAAGAGAGGAGAGGAAACAGCTGAGCCATGCAGCAGCCACAGCTGAGCCAGTAACAGAGCTGACTAGAAAGTGATGGTATATCATGTTACGATAGACTGAGGGGCTTTGTTATTGTTCTTTAAAAAAAAAAAAAAGTTTTATTTTTATGTGTGTGTGTGTGTGTGTGTGTGTGAGAGAGAGAGAGAGAGAGAGAGAGAGAGAGAGAGAGGAGAGGGAGGGAGGGAGAGGGAGAGGGAGAGGGAGAGGGAGAGGGAGAGGGAGAGGAGAGGAGGGAGAAAGTGTGTGTGTGGCCATGTGCACTCTGGTACAGAGTCCATACAGCATTTGGATTCCAGGGCTTGTACTCAGGGTCAAGCTCGGCAGCAAGTGCCTTTACCCGCTGAACCATCTCGCCAACCCTAGATTTAAACTCTCAATCATCCTGCCCCAGCCTCCCAGGTGTCTAGAATTACAGGCCTGCATCACTGACTGATAGAATTTCAGAGCCCTTAAAGAGGGCCAGGAGAGCCTTGGTCTGCTTTGATTCATCACCCTTAGCTACTCTGTGGTGTTGTGAAGGCCACAGGAGCAGGGTTTGAAGTCACCAAAGAGAGTAAAAGGCATGGGCTGTGCCGTCTCCTCACAGGGTAATTCGGTAGAGTCACTTAAACTCTTTGTACTACTCGGTTTCTTTTTCTGTAAAACAGTTATTCTAACTGGGTGGGTTCTGTGAGGAGTTAGGAGACCAAGAAAGCTCTACAGGAAGTGAGAAGCTGTGCAGATGTGAGGCCCACACGTCTGGGCAATGTTCACTGCATAACTGAAGTGCTCCTGTGAGACTGGGGCCTGTTCCTAAAACACTCTGGGGTACAAAGTCATGGGGGAGGAGGAGCTCACTGTACAGCCCTGGCTGGCCAACTCACTAAGTAGACCAGGCTGGCCTCCAACTCAAATTCACCTGCCTCTGCCTCCTGAGTGCTGGGATCAAAGGCGTGCAGTACCACACCAGGCTGTACTCTTGTTCTTGACGAAATACTTTCTGAGGCTTCTGGTTGTTCCTCAAAGAATGGATGGAGGTTTGTTGGCTCTTGCTTCCCTGTCAGCCTGCGGTCAGATGATAACGAATGCTGTCTCTGCTCACACAGATGCTGCTTGGAACCCCAGATAATGTTTTCTACAGCTTTGGAACGACTGGAGCCTGGCTTCTATCTGGCCACTACTACCTTAAAAGTATATGCACAAACTTTGAATATTAAACACGATACTATATTGTATGCATGGATTCTATTGTGTGTATGCACAAATATTAAAGTATTTAACAATAACTCAGGTAAGCATCAGTGACTAGACCTTAGGGGAGTGGGCACTCACCTGGGAAAGACTTTTGCTTCCACCTTATTAAGCCACCATCAGACCTCTGTCTGTCTGTCTCTGAACAAAGGAACTAGCTACATTCTCAGATTCTCCTACCCCCACACTTCAGGTGGTGGGAGGGTAGCTGAGAGGCAGAGCACTTTCCTAGTGGGAGGCTGAGGTTAGTACCAGCCCTGCAATGAAAACGCAAACAAGACCTCCCATGCACTCCCTTCCCAGGCACCTGCAGCCTGGCTCTTCCTTCCACCTAAGATATCAGAGTTCCCTTCTGTTGTTGTTTTGCTTCTTCTTTTTCAAGACAGGGACTCTCTCTGTGTGTAGCTCTGGTTGCCCTGGAACTCAATCAGCAGCCCAGGCTAGCCTCAAACCCACAGAGATGCTCCTGCCTCTGCCTTTTGAGTGCTGGGATTAAAGGCATGGACCACCACATCCTGGCTGAATCAGAGTATTTCTAGTGGCAAAAATCCAATAGTCTCTGCTTAGCTTCTGTTCTTCGGCTTTTCTGAAGCCAGCTCACGCGGAGCACTTCCTTCCTCCCTGAGACTCACTGGAGGTTGTGGTTTCCTGAGTTGCTCATCTCCACTCTCCCCTTCCTCCTCACAGGCTGCTCTTTCACTCTCCTAGAGTGGGTGGGGCTGGCTGAAGATGAGCCCCTGTTCCTCTTGACCTTACACTGGAACCTGAGGCAGCTGACTCAACTCTCCCCTCTCACCTATTACAGTGGTGCATAGTACCAACACATAGGAACTGAAGATCTCTCGTCATTAAGTATTCCCTGCTGATCACTCTCTACTGCTGAGGGCCTCATGATGCTTAAACCTCAGCACAACTGAGCTAGAGACGTACTCAGTTCATACAGTGCTTGCTAGCCCTCGTGATGTCTTGAGTTTGATCCCCCCACTGTATAAAACAGCTGTGATACTACACATCTATAATCCCTAGTTTAAGAGGAACAGAAGTTCAAGGCTAACCTTGGCTACCTAGTGTGAATTCAAGGCTAGCCTGGACTATATGAGATTCCCTCTCAAAAAAAAAAAAAACAAAACAAAATAATACCAAATGAACACGGGGACAGACATCTAAATAAGATAAAGAGAAATAGTCAAAAAGCCTTAAGAGAGCCAGGCAGTGGTGGCGCACGCCTTTAATCCCAGCGCTTGGGAGGCAGAGGCAGGAGGATTTCTGAGTTCGAAGCCAGTCTGGTCTACAGAGTGAGTTCCAGGACAGCCAGGGCTACACAGAGAAACCCTGTCTCAAAAAACCAAAAAAAAAAAAAAAAAAAAAAGAGGAGAGCTTGATGTTATTTGGGGATGAACAGGAAATACATTTTTTATGGTACTGGGGCATGAACACAGGACACGTGCTAGGCCTACTGCTGAGCTACAGCCCAAGACTTTTTTTTTTTAATGAGAAGTGTTTTTGTTGTTCTTGTTGTTTTTTTTAAAGACTTTTTGTTTTGAGACAAGTTTTTCAGTAAATTTCCCAGGCTGGCCAAGTATATTCTGTAGCCAAGTGCACCTTGAATCAGCAGCCCTCCTGACTCAGCCTCCGACATAGCTAGGATCTGGAAGTACGGGCTGTGCCTCCAGGCCTTACTGTTCCTCTTCCCCTCCTCCTCCTCTTCCCACCTCTTCTTCTCCTCTCCTCTTCCCACCTTCTTCTTCCTCCTCCTCCTCTCCCTCCTCCTCCTCTTCTCCTCTTCTTCCTCCTCCTCCTCTTCCCACCTTCTTCTTCCTCCTCCTCTTCCCCTCCTCCTCCTCTTCTCCTCTTCTTCCTCCTCCTCCTCTTCCCACCTTCTTCTTCCTCCTCCTCTTCCCCTCCTCTTCCTCTTCCCCTCCTCCTCCTCTTCCCCTCCTTCTTCCTCTTCCTTACCTTCCCTCTCTTCCTCCTCTTCCCCTCCTCCTCCCCTTCCTTTTCCTCCTCCTCCTCCTCCTTTTCCTCTTCCTCCTCCTTCTTTTCCTCTTCCCCTCTGCTCTCCTCCTCCTTCTCTTCCTCCTCCCTGTCCTCCTTTTCCTCCTCCTTCTTCTCCTCTTCCTTTTCTTTTTTATAAGAATCTCATTATGTATAGCCTTGCCTTTCCTGGAACTCACTGTAGAGAAGGCTGGCTGCTAAGTGCTACCATTAAAGATATGTGTCACCCCCCCCACCCCACCCCCGGCAGTCCACCTTCTTATCCAACCCCATGAACTCCATCTTGCCAATGTCCCTCCTATCATTCTTGTTTCTCCTCAGACCACCTCTACCATTTCCACCTCTCTGTCCGAAGTATGGATAGAACCTCCAAAGAGGTCTATTCCCCTCTGTTTCTGCTCACTCTCCCAGCCTACCCTGTACAAATAGCTGGAACATTTCCCCTATTGCTGGCCCTGAACCCATCCTCATTGCCCTGCTTAGAACCCTATAAAGTCTCAACATACCTGTGGAAGGAAGACTAACCTTGATCCAGACAGTAAGGTTAGCTTCCTGGTGTTCTCTCCCATGCCAATCCAACAGCACCACTTGCCCTGCCTATTTCTCCGTGAGTCTTCCCAGCACGTCCAGTACCATTGGTTTCCCAGTATTCTTCCCTGTGCCCAGCCTTCCAAGTGACAGCACATCACAAAACCCCTGATGATGATGCTGAAGATGATGTCAACAGTCACTGTGACCTCACAGTGGGTACCCAGCACTTACCTGAAGGATCTCAGTTAGATTTGCCAACAGATATTCCCATCTCACTGGTGAGAAACTATAGTCCAATGAGTTTAGCTTACAACCCTAGGTCACCTAACTTCAAAAGAAACAGAGCTAGGGCTCAAAACCAAGGCTGTCTGATTCTCCAGTTCCACTGCCTTTCCCTATCTAGAGTAATCTCCCCTTCCAGAACCATGATGTCACTTGTTAGCACATATTTTTATTTTTCATATATAAATACATCTGCTGTGCTATATTCATTCACCAAACACTGAATAAATTTCTGCTTTTTTTTTTGTTTGTTGGCCACCAGGCCTTTCCACATAGCACAGGTTGGCCTTGAGTTCAACCTCCCACCTGCTGAGAGTACACACAGTGTCACTACACCTGGCTGGCCCGTGATCCTTTAATGCTAATATATCTGCTCTGAGGGGGGAGATGGATGCCTAATGCTGCCTCAGGACTGAAAAGGTGAAGACATTGCATGTTGTAGCCTATGATGAACCCGGCCTTGGCCATCAGCTGGAACTGGAAGTATAGCAGAGTTCTGTTTGATATAATAGCGTCTTGTATTTTCTTCCTGATAGGGATACATTCTTCACTCTCTTCCACAGAAATGAGAGTAATAACTAGTATTTATTAAGCCTTGCCTGCTATGTCCTAGGCACTGTCCTGCATACTTCATGGAGGATAAAAACTCATGATAACATCCTTCAAGGCAGGTACTCTGGATATCCCCAGTCTGTAGAGGAGCCCACAGGAGCACGGGGACTACACCCATGCCCTGCCACATCTCACTCATTGCTGTGATAAAACACTGACCAAAAGCAACTTAGGAGAGGAAAGGACTAGTTTTAGCATATAAGTTACAGTTCATCCATGAGAGAAGCCAGGGCAGGAACTTGCCATTCCACAGAGCATTGCCTCTGACCAAGGAACTCATACTCAGTCAAGGAAGTCTAGCAGAAGCCTTGGAGGGGTGAAACTTTTACTGGATCATGAAGACTCCTGCTTAGCTAGCTTTCTATTTTTGTTTTTGTTTGTTTGTTTGTGTTTCTTTGAGACAGGGTTTCTCTGTGTAGCCTTGGCTGTCCTGGAACTCACTCTGTAGACCAGGCTGGCCTTGAACTCAGAAATCCGCCTGCCTCTGCCTCCCAAGTGCTGGGATTAAAGGCATGTGCCACCACCGCCCAGCATTAGCTAGCTTTCTTATACAGTCCTGGACCACACGACAAAAAGCAGAGCCACCCACAGAGGGCTGGGACCTCCTATATCCATTGACCATCAAGACATCCCCCACAGAATGCCCACAAGGCCAGTCTGATCTAGGCAGCTCCTCAAATGAGCCCTCCTCGGGTGATTTCCAGGTTATGTCATGTTGACAGAGAAAGCTAAGTACAACAGCATCCTCAGTGGCAGAGAGAGGCAGTTTGGACTGTGAGACTGGCCCTGCCCTTACCTACCATGCTTCCTGGTGTTCTATTCAATACATTTTCTTCTTTGTTCCTTTTGTGGCCTTTTCCTCCTTGCTCTTTCTCCGCTCATTTGTTGACTACTCTATACTCAGATCTATGCAGGCTGCTGGGTACACAAACCCTTAAAAACCCGTACACAGAAAACTAAAAGGGGAGCACAGCTTTAAGCACAGCACTTGGCGGAACAGACGCAGGTGGTGGGCAGGGAAGGGATAGAGTGTGGCCTAATGGGAAAGGTCATGCTTAGCATGCACAAGGCCCGTGTTCAAGCCCCAGCACTATCAAGAACAAACAAAACCTTGAAGTAAAGAGGTGAGCATGGTCTTGGAGAGTGAACAGGAATGAAGTAGTGGGACTCAGCAATGTTAGAGAAACAAACACAGGCAGAGTCGCTTAAAGGATTAAGAATCATGATTTAGTCTCTTTCTCTCGAACCAGGCAGCTTCAGCCGTGAACAGTGAACAACGCAGCCATGGCCAAGATTAAGACTTGGGACCTGCGTGGCAAGATTGAGGAGCTGTTGAAACAACTGGACGAACTGAAGATGGAACTGTCCCAGCTTTGCGTCTCCAAAGTGATAGGTGGTGCCCTGTGCAAGCTGTCCCGTGTCTTCACTGTCATTAACCAGACTCAACAAGAAAACCTCAGGCAATTCTACAAGAGCAAGAAGTACAAGCCCCTGGACCTGCAACCCAAGAAAGCTAGAGCCATGCACTGCCTGCTCACCAAGCACGAAGAGAAGCTGAAGACCAAGAAGCAGCAGCACAAGGAGCGGCTGTACCCACTGTGCAAGTACCCACTGCGCAAGGATGCAGTCAAGGCCTGAGATGACAATGACAATAAAGGGCAAGACTGAAAAAACAAACAAACAAAAAAAAGAATAACGATTATAGACAGATTTCAACATAGTGCCTGGCACGAAGGTGGCCTTATGATTCGGGCTGCTGCTGTACAGTTCATGGCCTTAATAACATGACCTAGAAGCGCTGAATCACAAAGCTAAGGAGGGCACCGTTACATTTCATAAATAAGGAAATGGAGGCCCAGAGAGAGACAGGTGTCTTCTAGACTGGGTGGCAGCTGAAGCTGACTGTTCGTAGTCCGTCTCCCTCATCCCCTGGCCTGATGAAGCAGCTCCACAAATATTCAGGTTGTTAACATGCTGCCTTCATTTCTCCTGCATTTTTTTTTTTTTTACTTACTTGTCCTTGAATAAACTCATTTTCCTCTAAGTGTTTAAAATTTTTATGTCACTGTTGTAAGAAGCCACGAGCATCATCAGCGAAACCACAGGCCGTGGTATGACAAATTACATTTCTTCTAAACCATGTTTAAATAAATACCGATCTATCAAAATAAAAGTTTTCTCATCTACTACACAGTGAATTTGAGGCCAGCCTGGAATTCTTAAATTCTTGTCTTAAAAATCAAAAGAGAGAAAAAAAAAATCAAAAGAGGCCGGGCAGAGTGGTCCATGTCTGTACATGTAATCCAGCACTCAGGAGGCAGAGGCAGACAGATCTCTGTGAGTTAGAGGCTTGCCTGACCTACAGATCAAGTTCCAGGACAGCCAGCACTATAAAAAATTAAGAGACCACTGGATGTGGTGTCACATGACTTTAACCCCAGGACCTGGGAGGTAGACTGTGAGTTGATAGCCGGCCTGGATTATAGCAAGTTCCAGTCTAGCCAGGACGCTACAGTAAGACCTTGTCTCAAAAAAATTTAAATAAATTTTACATTTAAATTAAATTTCTTACTCAGATGGCCTGTTCCTGGGTTACAGTCTATTTCTGATCTGTATTATCACTTTGCTTTTGAATAATGTTTTCGTTGCAAAATAAAGATTTAAAAAAACAACAAAGAGGACTATGGGTGTAGCTCAGTGGTTGAGTGTTTGTTTGGCTTGTGTGAAGCCCCAAGTTCAATCTCCATCACTGCCGTACATATTTTCTATTTTTATTTATTTGCTTATTTGGGTTCTTTGGTTTGGTTTTAGACAATTTGGTTTTTAATGAGAGAGTTTCTCCTCTATATGGCCTCGATCTCATGACTTAGCCCTAGTCTCCCATGTGCTCCATTACGTGGCACACTGCCATACCTGGCTATTGACTTACTATCATAGTACTTGGAAATCAAGTCCAGATCTGTTTTGACACTAAACTTACTGCCTTTGGCTGGAGTTGCTTTACAATTCAAAGATTTAGAGCGAAGTAATCACCCTACTCCATAGACTGCCACCCACTGCTATTTTATTTTATTTTATTTTATTTTATTTTTATTTTTATTTTATTTTATTGGTTTTTCGAGACAGGGTTTCTCTGTGTAGCCCTAGCTGTCCTGGAACTCACTCTGTAGACCAGGCTGGCCTCGAACTCAGAAATCCTCCTGCCTCTGCCTCCCAAGTGCTGGGATTAAAGGCGTGCGCCACCACTGCCCGGCAGCCACTCACCGCTCTTATCCAATCAGCTCACTGAGGTGGATAGTTTGATGCTCAACTATCCAGTTCTAGCTGTTTTTCCCCACCCCTTGAATCTTAGCTTCCCTGTATAGAATATGTACTAGAACCTAACCAGATGTCTATCCCCATTTGTTTGGATATTCCTAAAGCTTTGCTTCTAGCAGATTCTGTCCCCTGGAGATGAAGTTGTAATTATCTACAGCAGACTTCAACTCAAAGAAGACGTTCCAACTCTGGATCCAGATAGTGAATGAAAAAATATATATACATACATATGTCTCTATGTGAACATGTGCGCGCGCACACCGCGCGCACACACACACACACACACACACACACACACACACACACACATATTTGTCTCTGTGTGAACCAGTCAGACTACTGGTGCCTCTGGTAACCAATCAGGCTACTGGTGCCTCTGGTGGACACAGATGGTAATTCTGTGATCCTGACTGCTCTACTGGGTTCTGTGCTTTGGCTCCGGCACTCTCATTGGAGGGAACCAGTCTTCTCCCTAATTCTCTGACATTCTGTTTCCTTTTTCCTCAGAGTCCTCCTCTGGGTGAGTTAAGCACTGAGGGTGTTTGCATACCAAACACTTAGCTAATTGACAGTCTATTGCATTCTGCTCAGCAAATGTTAGGGTTTTTCCTGTGTGTTTTGTTATTATCCAGTGACACTTGGGTTGTATTTTTAGCCAGGTAGGGGCGGGGGAGGAATGACTTCAACAAGCCGGTCTTTCTAGCCTGATACGCTCCTAAGCAACTGTAAGCACCTTTAACAGAGGATGTTCAGGATCTGGTCTGCTCTGGTCTGGTTTTGCCTGCAGGTATCCTGAGATACAGACTGGTGGCTGAACCAGTTCCCTAAGGCATGGGCGGAAACCGCAGGCATGGGTGAGGCTAAGAACAAGCCGGCGGTCCAGGTAGAGCTCAAAGCCTTAGCCACCCTGTACAGTCCGTCAGTATCCCACGAGTAAAGAAGCCCGAGATGGAATTAGACCTCATATCCTCAGGTTGCTAGATCTGGAGATACTTAAAAGGTGTCAGTCGGCATGGAACACACCCTGCTCCCAGTATGGAAGCCAGGTACCAACGACTACTGACCCGTGCAAGACCTACATGAGGTAAACAAGCGGGTAACGGACTTACATCCTACACCTTCTCTGGCTGGGTAGAGGCTTTTCCAACAAAGAAAGAAACAGCAATGGTGGAAGCGAAAAAGATCCTAGAAGAAATCTTTCCACGGTTTGGGGTGCCTAAAGTAATCGGCTCAGATAAGGGGCCTGCCTTCGTTGCCCAGGTAAGTCAGGGATTAGCCAAGTACCTGGGGATTGATTGGAAACTTCACTGCATTTACAGACCCCAAAGCTCAGGTCAGGTAGAAAGAATAAATAGAAATTTAAAAGAGACCTTGACTAAATTGTCCATGGAGACTGGCACTACAGACTGGATTATGCTCCTTCCTCTGGCTCTTTTTAGGGTTAGAAACACCCCTTCAAGGTTTAACCTAACTCCTTTTGAGATTCTGTATGGGGCACCCGCTCCTCTCACCACCTTAGGAGAGGTGATTGGACTTACTTGTCATAGTAACAGTGATTTGTATGCTAGGGTAAAAGAACTTCAGGCAGTGCAGAAAGAAGTGTGGACCCTGTTGGCCCATGCCTATGAACCTGGGACCCATAGGTTCCAGGTGAGAGATGCGGCCTACGTCCGGCAGCACCAAGCCCAAACTTTAGAACCGTGCTGAAAGAGACCTTTTCTGGTGTTGCTGACCACTCCCACTGCTGTGAAGGTTGATAGACTGTCTGTAGACCAGGCTGGCCTCGAACTCAGAAATCCGCCTGCCTCTGCCTCCCAAGTGCTGGGATTAAAGGCGTGCGCCACCACCGCCCGGCTTCAGTGTTTCTTTTATTACACATATTTTTTATTTTGTGTGTTAAGTTTAGGGAGAGAATACATGTGCCACAGCATGCCTGTGGAGGTCAGAGGACAACCCTCAAGAGCCAGCTCTCTCCTTCCGCCATGTTGGTCCTGAGAACCAAACTCAGGTTGTCAGTCCGGGTGGCAAACACCTTTAGCCAGTGAGTCATCTCAGTGAGCCAGCCCTTCTTACTCCTGAGTTTAAATGTCAGAATGTCCTTGATAATCAAGAGAGGAATTAAAGCAAACCCAGGCAGAATGACCATCCTAAAAGACTGCTAGGAACTGCTAGCGTGACTCACACTCTGTCTATCTGAAAAGCTTCCTGACAGAACAGACATTGGATGGCAGACATTACATAAAGCACACAGTCGTCCTCCTCGTTAACACTGTGGACCATATGTCTCTTCTCAGGGAACATGACCAGGAGCAGTGACTGTCACCAAAGAATGTGGCACAGTAAACAGAGCTCAGCCTCACCTGTCCTTCCCTTCCTCCCCCTTCCTTTTCTCCTTTCTCACATTTTTAATTATATGTATTTATTTGCAGGGGCCATGCGCCTGCCGTGATGCACAAGTGAAGGTCAGAGGACAACTTTCAGAAATTGGTTTCTCTTCCTTTTTTTTTTTTTTGGTTTTTCGAGACAGGGTTTCTCTGTGTAGCCCTGGCTGTCTCGTAACTCACTTTGTAGACCAAGCTGGCCTCGAACTCAGAAATCCACCTGCCTCTGCCTCCCAAGAGCTGGGATTAAAGGCGTGTGCCACCACCACCCGGCTGTTTTCTCTTCCTTTTACTACACATCCCAAGGACCAAACTTGGGGCGTCTGTCAGGCTTGGTGGCAGTGCCTTTACCTGTTGAGCTATCTTGTGGGTTCCCTTTTCTTTCCTTGAGAGAGATCTCATTATGTATCCCAGACTGATCTGGAACTCCGTGTAGCCCAGGCTGGCTTGAAACTGTGTGTAGCCTAGGCTGGCCTGGAACTCTGTATAGTCTAGGCTGATTTTGAACTCCAAATCCACCAAGTTCTGCTCCCAAGTGCTGGGACCCTTATGTCTGGCCAGAACCTGACTCTGGATGGGCATGTGGGTAGGATATCTAATGGCCCTGAGATGATCTTAACTTCTGTTTTGGCTCAGTTGGGACTTATATGCAATGTATTGTTCTCATACTGGGAGGTAGGCAGAAGCCTGGCAGACAGTTTTGTTTGTTGGTTGGTTTTGTTTTGTTTTATTTAAAGAGGGTTTCTCTGTATAACCCTGGCTGTCCTGGAACTCACTCTGTGGACCAGGCTGCCTCGAACTCAGAAATCCGCCTGCCTCTACCTCCCAAGTGCTGGGATTAAAGGTGTGCACCACCACCACCACTGCTAGACAGTATCTCCTGAAGCCCTAGCTGACCTAGAACTGACTGTATAGTCAAGGCTGACCTTGAACTCCTGATTCTCTTGCCCCTACTTCTTAAGTTCTGGGGTTCTAGACATACTCCACTGCCCCGAGCTAAAACATTTTTGCTTATTTCCTGTACAATAGGTTTCTGGTTAGAGAGATGGCTCAGTGCTTAAGAGCACTTGCTACCATTTCCATTCCCAAAGTATACAAATCAGGTGCACCACAGCTGCCCATTCTGATGCATGTTGCCCTCCCTGGGCACCTGCACATATGCAGTACCTGTAAGCTCATGCAACCTCACACAAATACACATAAAGTTTTTAAAAATCTTGTTTTTAAAAGGACAGGTTTTGCCGGGCAACGGTGGTGCACGCTTTTAATCCCAGCACTTGGGAGGCAGAGGCAGGTGGATTTCTGAGTTCCAGGCCAGCTTGGTCTACAAAGTGAGTTCCAGGACAGCCAGGGCTACACAGAGAAACCCTGCCTCGGAAAAAAAAAAAACAAAAAACAAACAAACAAACAAAAAAGGACAGGTTTTGTCAGTCGGTAGTAGCACTTGCCTTTAATCCCTTTAATCTCAGCATTTGGGAGATAAAGATAGACAGGTCTCTGAATTCGAGGCTAGTCTGATCTACAGAGTGAGTTCCAGGACAGCAAGTGGTACACAGAAACCCTGTCTTGAAAAATCAAAAATAAATAAGAAAGAAAAAAGGAAAGAAACAAACAAGTTTCATGTAGCCCAGTCTGACTTTCAACATGATATATAATACATAAAGGATGGCCTTGAACTTCTAATGCTCCTGTCTCAGTCTCTCAAATGTTATGATTACAAGTGTGTACCACCATGCCCAGGGTAAATATCTTAAGTAACTTAATTTATCTAGCTATGAGGTCTACCTTCCAGGATACCTGAACTTATCTGACATAGCAAAACTCTATTCTTGAGAGATAGCTCATGCCTGTAACCCCAGCTAAAGGGAAACTGAGACAAGCTGATTACTGAGTCCCAGGCCAACATGGACTACATAATGAGTTCTGAGACAGCCTGGCCTACACAGCAAATTTCAGTACAGCCTGAACTACAAAGTAGAACCTTGAATTTTTCATCCAAAGGAAAAAAACGAACACCTCCTTCTTAGCTTGGTGATGGTACACATCTGTAATCTCAGCACCCAGTACCTTAAGAGGTTGGAGCAAGAAAATCAAGAATTCAAAGGCGGTGGTGGTGCACGCCTTTAATCCCAGCACTTGGGAGGCAAAGGCAGGTGGATTTCTGAGTTCCAGGCCAGCCTGGTCTACAGAGTGAGTTCCAGGACAGCCAGGGCTACACAGAGAAACCCTGTCTCGAAAAAACCAAAAAAAGAAAGTACTGAAGCAGGAGGATTAGCATGAATTAAGATTTTGTCTCAAAACAAACAAACAAACTAACTAACTAACAAACAAACACAGAAACACCTCCTGGGCTGTGCTGGGCTCCTGATGTGAGCTCTGAGGTAGGATGCTTGCCTAGCACTTGTAAAGTTGTAGATCCGATGGCTGGTCCTGCCAGGAAGAGAAAAAACAACAACAACCCCTCCCCCCCCCAAAAAAATAATGCCTCCTTCTCATATCTACTCCTCAAGATGGCACTTTGAAGGACACAGCGGTCTCTAGGGGATGGAGGAAGCAGAGTGAAAACTTCCTAATTAGTTGATTGAATTCTCAGTAGGTGTTAAATTAAAATCTCAGCCACGGTTGCTGACACGTCTGTCTCTGGTCTCAGGAGGAAATGCCTTTGGCTGTAAATCCTGATCTTTGCAGGTAGAGGAAGCAAAGCTTCATCAGATAACAGCCACATTGCAGAGAAGCCAGAGAAGGAAGACTAGGTTGGTAAGCAGGCAGCTGAAACAGGGGACAGTTTTCACTGTTTGATGTACTAGGCAGATGCAGTATTTTTTTGGTCTGTAAATTCCTTAGAACTCATTTCTAGAGTAGGATGAACTTTGAGATATACTATATGCTAAATTTATGAAATGTATGATCCCATCTACTTAAGAGGTTAGTGTTTGTGCATCCAGAATTCAAAGTAGCATCAACAGCATTGTGAGATGCCATCTCAAAATAAATCAAGACATCATTGATGTGTTTATAAAAAGATAAATAAGCCAGGTGGTAGTGGCACACGCCTTTAATCCCAGCACTTGGGAGGCAGAGGCAGGCGGATTTCTGAGTTCGAGGCCAGCCTGGTCTACAGAGTGAGTTCCAGGACAGCCAGGGCTACACAGAGAAACCCTGTCTCGAAAAACCAAAAAAAAAAAAAAAAAAAAAAAACAAAACAAAACAAAAAGATAGATAAAGAGAATGTGTTCAGTGGATATGTGGAGAGGTATGGGGGAAGGGGATGTCTCAGCAGGCCCATGCAAAGGCATCTCTTCCCTCTGAAGGACCAGCCACACACTGGTATAGCATAGAATAGAGTTTATTCAGGGCATGGGGAGGGGAGCCAGGAAGGTAGTTGAGGCAGAGAGGGGGGGGAAGGGAGGGGAGGGGAGGGGAGAGGGAGGGGAGAAGTAGAGGCCAGCCATGACCATGTGGAGAGAGGGGGAAGGGAAACAGGGAGGGGTGAGGGAACAGAGAGAAGCTAGGGGCAAGAGATCAAGAGAGAGAGGAGGGGGCAAGCAGCCCCTTTTATAGTGGGCCAGGCCTACCTGGCCATTGCCAGGTAACTGTGGGGAGGAGCATACCTGGATGTTGCCAGGTAACTGTAAAGGTGGAGTTAAAACAGAATACTAACCATCAAGATATTTCTTGTCATCTAACCAAATTTTCCAAGAGTTAACTAAAGACACTCTATATGTATAGCTTATTAGAAAAGGGTTCTTGCCAGGCAGTGGTGGACCATACCTGAATTTAATCCCAGCACTTGGGAGGCAGAGGCAGCTGGATCTTTGAGTTCAAGGCCAGCCTGGTCTACTGAGTGAGTTTTAGGAAGTCCAGGGCCACACAGAGAAACCCTGTCTTGGAAAAACCAAAACAAAGCAAACAAACAAACAAAAAAAAAAAAAAAAAGAAAAAGAAAGAGGTTCTTCTTATTTTAAACATGTTTTGTTTTCGGTTTTGTGAGTTGTTGTTTGTTTGTTTTTTAAGAAAATCCTAAGCCAGGAGTGGTTGAACATATCTATAAATCCAGTGTTTGAGAAGTAAAGGCAGGAGGATCAGGAGTTCCTGACAAACCTTAGCCACATGGTAATTTTGAGGCTAGCCTGGGTTACAAAAGCCCTTGTCTGAAATCCTGTCTTCCTTAACGATCTCCCCATCTCCAAATAAGGAAAAATGCAGAACCCATATATTACAGCTCTGATTATTGTCTCATGGCCCTGGGAGAGTGACTTTGGTTCTATAGGCCTTAAAGTGCAAGCCTATGAGTCAGCCATCACTTTCCCTTTCAGGATGTTAGCAGCATCCGTATAGATAAGAATCCTGGGTGGAGTGGTACATACCTAGGATTCCAGCCATTGGGAAACAAAGGCAGGCAGATCTCTGTGAGTTCAAAGCCAGTCTACAGAGTTTCAGGTCAGCCAGGCTATAGCCACCTACCTCAGCCTTCAGAAGTGTGGGATTAAAGAAGTGAGCCACCACAGTCAGGCTGGAAGTGTCTTGGTAACCTTTAAGGTGTAGGGTGCATTTAAAAGAGAGCATCAGACCAGACATGGTGGCCCATAGCTGAAATCCTAACTAACACATGGGAGGTGAGGCAGGAGGATCATGAGATTGAGGTGGGTCTGACTGCATAGGCAGATGCTAGTAGCTAATCGAAAGCAGAGTTGCTAACAGCTCTCACATTCTTTAGCCAGGGACACTCATATACAACAACCCTCTTTCTGTCACTAATTTCCTCCTCAGAGTTAGCCACAAATGGGTTACTTCGAGAGCATTCTTTAAGGAGTCCAGTGTTTAATGAAAAACAAGGAAAAGGCTTGTGCTGGGCTCCACGTCTGCTGGAGTCACAGCCTCAGACAGAGAAGCTTTCAAAAGGACAGCTGCAGGCTTCTCGCTTTTGCCCAAACCCTCAACCTCCAAGGGCCACCGGTCTCTTAGCCTGTGGGTGAGCTCCCAGGAGCCTGCCGGTGCTGAGAGGCACAGGGGGCCGTTGCAGAAGCTGAGAACAGTGGTGGCTGCATCCACCAGTCTGCAGATGAGCTGTGAGCACTGGCTATGAGTAAAGACCTGTCCTCTCACTTGGGGGTGAGAGATGAGTCACACAGTTGCCGGCCTGTGAGACCTCACAGTTTACTGAGAGAAACAGACCCATGAGTGTCATGCTCAGGAAGTGTGATGGCCAACGCCTTCGGTTCCAGGCATAGCTGATGGATCTGTTTGAGGGCTCAGGGAAGATTTTACAGAAGATATTTAGTAAGTGGAATGCAGAAATTCACTTGGGGAAACCGAGTTTGGTGGTGCTTGTCCATAACACACACTTCGGAATCAGAAGCAGGAGGACCAAGATCATGGCCAGCCAGAGATACTTGGTGAAACCCTATCTTCTCAAAAAAGAAGGAGAAATGGCTCAGTGGTTAAGAGCATTTGCTGCTCTTCCAGAGGATCTGGGTTCCCAGCACCCACATTGCAGCTCACAATTGTCTGTAACTCCAGTTCCAGGGGATCTAACATCCCCAACCCCAATACATATAAAATAAAAAGAAGGGGGAGGGGATTGAAAGGAGAAGGGGATGGAGAGAGGGAATGGGGGAGGAGAGAGTCCATTCACCCTGAGGTGGGTCTAGGATGGAGAGAGCCAGAAATTCTTTTTTTTTTTTTTTTTTTTTTTGGTTTTTTTCGAGACAGGGTTTCTCTGTGTAGTCCTGGCTGTCCTGGAACTCACTCTGTAGACCAGGCTGGCCTCGAACTCAGAAATCCTCCTGCCTCTGCCTCCCAAGTGCTGGGATTAAAGGCGTGCGCCACTACCGCCCGGCCGAGAGCCAGAAATTCAAAGACACAGAAGGCCTTCTTGGCTCTGAGCAGTGGCCCAGTGAGGTTGGAGAAAAACCTGGAACAGAAGAGGCAATTGGGGACCCCAGGAGCCTTTATTACATTCTAGGGAGCCACTGAGAGGGTTAGGGAAAAAAACATGGTGGGCTGGTCCCACTAGCTCTCAGAGCTTCTAGGTAGACTTCTGGGTGGAAGGGGAGAGAAGAGAAGGGAGCTGGTGGGACTGAAAGAAGGGACACATTTCAGAGAGATTGGAAAGTAGATCTGTTAGATCTTGACAAAAATTCTGTAAACTTTGGGGATAGGAAGTTTAAAAGAAGGTAGACTTGGGTCTTAGAGAGAGTTCACAGGTTAGATGACAAAATGTCTTGTCACACAAATCAGACCTTCATTGCAACTTCTTGACTGCCTGGTTTCTGTCAGAGCTGTGGCCAGTAGTTCAAAAGCTTTGGTATAAACCTGTTTTTGCAGCTGTGGAGGGGTAGCGGACTCAGCAGGTCTGGCTGGCTCAGCCAGTGTTCCCTTCTATCCCAGCTCCTGCAGCATCTGTCTGGGTTCCAAGTCCAGTTGCTCTGTCAAGGAGGATATATTGGGGGTTGGGGGTTGCGGGGTGTGATTCTGTTAGTGAGAGTGTCGTGGTAATCTCAGCACAAGAGAAACTGAGGCAGGGGTGACAAGAGTTCAAGGTCAGCCTGGCCTAAGGTATGAGGTGTGAATTCCAGGCCAGCCCAAACATAGAGTTCCTGGTTTGTTTTGTTATTGTTGTTGTTTTGGGGCTTTTGTTTTTATTTTTTAATTAATTAATTAATTTTGAGGATACCATCCTCAGACACACACTGAAGGAAAGACAGTGCAGGATTAGTAAATCCTAAGACTATCATCACTAAGAACTGTGTCCTTCAAAATGGCCTGCTCTTGGGAGTGGGAGAGATAAGGGGCTTATGGAGGGGAAACTGGGAACAGGGATATTTGAAATGTAAATAAATAAAATAACCAATAAAAAAATGAAAAAAAAATGCCCTGCTGTTGTAGCATATAGTCTTACACCAAGAATTTCATAAAGGGTGGACATTTCAGTTGGGTCTTGGAGGAAAGCAAGGGAAAATGACAATTCTTTTTTTCTTTGGTTTTTCGAGACAGGGTTTCTCTGTGTAGCCCTGGCTGTCCTGGAACTCACTCTGTAGACCAGGCTGGCCTTGAACTCAGAAATCCACCTGCCTCTGCCTCCCAAGTGCTGGGATTAAAGGCATGCACCACCACTGCCCAGCGCAAAAGACAATTCTTAAGTAATAGTCTGGGCCGGCAAGATGGCTCACACACTCAGATACACATTCACACACATACATACATGTATACACTCAGATGTACATTCACACACACTCACATACATACACGTATACACTCAGATACACTTTCACACACACTCACATACATACACATATACACTCAGATACACATTCACACACACACTCAGATACACATTCATACACACTCACATACATACACGTATACACTCAGATGCACATTTACACACACTCACATACATACACATATATACTCAGATACATATTCACACACACTCACATACATACACATATACACTCAGATGCACATTCACACATGCATACATACACATATACACTCAGATACACATTCACACACATACATACACGTATACACTCAGATGCACATTCACACACACTACATATATACACATATACACTCAGATACACATTCACACACACACTCACACACACTCAGATACACATTCATACACACATATACACACACTAACATACACACTCACATACATACACACTCATACACACCCACATCCACATACTTATACATGCACACACACACATGTTCTGTCTTATCCAATAGGCCCTACAACTGAGCACTTTCATATTTTATTTTACTTTATTTTACTTAGGGGATGGAGAGACAGCTCAGTGATTAAGAGTAATTTCTTGGTCTTGCAGAGGTCCTGGGTTTGGTTCCTAGCCCCGACATTGTGGCTCACAACTGTTTGTAACTCCAGCCCCAAGGGATCCAATATGCTCTCTTCTGACCTCTGAGGACACTAGACATGCACACGTGCACACCATTCAAGGAAGCAAAATTTTCATACACATAAAACAGTAAAATAAGCAAATCTAAAAAAAAATAGTATATTTTATTTAATTATTTTTCACATTTGAAGATGAAACCAGGGCATCACACATGCTAGACAAGTTGTTTTTTGTTTTGCTTTGGTTTTTGTTTTTTGAGACAGAGTTTCCTCTGGGTAGTCCTGGCTACCCAGAAACTTGTTCTGTAGACCAGGCTGATCTCGCACTCAGAGAGATTTACCTGCCTCTGCCTTTCTAGTGCTGGGATTAAAGGTGTGGACCACCACTGCCCAGCGATAGACAAGTTTTTGACCACAGAGGTTACACCATGTATTAGTCAGCTTTTTATCTATGTGATAAAATGCCTGAGAAAGTTAATTTAAAGGAGAAATGATCTATTTGAGGTCATGGTTTCAGAAATTTGAATCTGAGGTCACTTGGCTTCATCTCTTTAGGACTGTGGTGAGGCCAAGTATAATAGTAAGAAGGGCTAGCAAGGAAACAAGGAAGTAAAAAGAAACAGAGGAGTGTGCCTGAGACAAGATACGCTCTTCCAGCCGGGCGGTGGTGGCGCACGCCTTTAGTCCCAGCACTTGGGAGGCAGAGGCAGGCGGATTTCTGAGTTCGAGGCCAGCCTGGTCTACAGAGTGAGTTCCAGGACAGCCAGGGCTACACAGAGAAACCCTGTCTCGAAAAACCAAAAAAAAAAACAAAACAAAACAAAACAAAAAAAAAAAAAAAAAGATACACTCTTCCAGGGCCCCCAGGGACCACCTTCCTCTGACTAGGCCTCACCTCTTAATGTTTCTGCCTAAAATTTCTGTCACCTGGAACCCAAACTTTAACTCCTGGCCTTTGGGGACAATTCACATCCAAACTGCAACAATCCCAGCCCAAGTTCCCAGGTGGCCGCTATATAGAAGCCTGCAGCTGGGAGTCCGGCTTGTATCCCTAGAGTCTGTCATGTCTTCCTCCTATTGTCTTCCCCAAGACCTTTGCCTGTCCTTGTCTAGCCTCTTCCCTTCCACTTAGCACACTGACTGGAGACCTTAGCTCCTGGCATTGGCTCTCTTTCCCGATTATTGATTTCATCTATGATGAGATCATAGATGCAAACCTAGGAACTGTCATCTTCTCCTGGACTCGGCCTGACTACCGCCCCACCTGGGCAAGTGTGGGCTTCAATGGCATCATGCCCCAGCCTTCTGTCCTGCCAGGCTTAGACCTTTAATAGAACTTACTGCACATTCTTTCTGGATCATTTGATCAACCAGTTAGCAAGCTGGAATTGTATCTGGTGTTTCCTCTCCCTGGCCGCAGGAGTTAATACTTATAATGGAGGGCTGGAAAGATGGCTCAGCGGTTAAGAGCACTGACTCTTCTTCCTAAGGTCCTGAGTGCAATTCTTATCAACCACTTGATGCCTCACAACCATCTGTAATGGGATCTGATGCTCTCTTCTGTGTGTCTGAAGACAGCTACAGAGTACTCACATACATTAAATAAATAAAATCTTAAAACAAAAATAGTTAAGATGGAATCCGGGCAGTGGTGGCACACGCCTTTAATCCCAGCACTTGGGAGGCAGAGGCAGGCGATTTCTGAGTTCAAGGCCAGCCTGGTCTACAGAGTGAGTTCCAGGACAGCCAGGGCTACACAGAGAAACCCTGTCTTGAAAATCCAAAAAAAAAAAAAAAAAAAGAAAAAGAAAAAAGAAAAAGAAAAGAAAAAAAACCTGTCTCAAAAAACCAAAAAAAAAAAAAAAAAAAGTTAAGATGGAGAGGTGAGAGTACTGGGACTCGTGTGTGTGTGTGTGTGTGTGTGTGTGTGTGTGTATGTCTGCCTGTCTGTGTGCAAGCTTTTTCTGTCATGAAACCTTGATTTATATAAAATAGCAATGATGGGTAGGTAGATGTGGTAACAGTAGAGAGAAAATATGAATTCGGGTTACAAAAGTTTATCTGCAAGCCAAGAACTGGAGTGGGCTTAAAAGAATGATACATAGTGATGACAAATGACTGATCCTGTTTTGTGACTTGAATAGCCAACTGCTTAAGTGGCAATATATGATTTCAAATATTTGTGGTGGTTTCAGCTGGTCATGAGCAGGAAAGAGAATGTACTCCTGAGAAACTTCTGTAGAGGTGTGGCTGGTGTTCAGCTTCTGCAGAGGGTAGACACGGCAGGATGGATGGGTCTCAGAGTCAGAGAGAGAGAGAGTGTAAAAGAGGGAGAGGGAGGGAGAGCGAGAAAGCAAAAGAGTGAGAGGGAGAGTGGGAGAGAGAGGGAGAGTGGGAGAGCGAGAGAGCAAGAGTGAGAGAGAGAGAGGGAGGGAGGGAGAGCAAGAAAGAGAGAGAGAAAGAGAGAGAGAGAGAGAAAGAGAGAGAGAGGTGAGCTAGACATGGAAATGCTCACCTATAATTCGAGCATTTGGGAGGCAAATTCGGGCTGACCTCTGTGAATTCTGTCTAAAAGACAAAAGAAAAAGAAATGAATTGACAAACTGAGGGAACTGACCATGACTATCAGACGATCTGTGACAAGTGCACAGACCTCAGGTCAGAGCCAGTGTCCTCTGATGTGTAGCCACGACAACTGAGAACTTGATCTGACTTTAGCTAAATTCCTGGGAGATATTTCTAAGGTTCAGAACTGTGATTTCTGGTAGCCTAACCCAAAGAAAGAGAATATTTGTTGTGGAGCCCCCATAGAGGCCTTGTGAAGCATGCCCTGCCGCTAGCCTCCTCTAGCATGCACTGTCTCCATAGTGATAGGCAGCCCCTTCCAAGTGAGCAGGCCTCTTTACTTGTTGACCCCGTTTAGTTTACAGGTGCTACATTGTCAGACTCTTCTCCTTCCAGCTCAGCGTGCTCATTAAACAGCCTTGGCTCCTTGCGCGTGGAAACAGGTTTCAAGCACAGAGCCCCTAGCATCAGGCAGGATGGCAACATAATTTTAGCTCCTGAGCAAAATGACTCTCACAATAGCGTCAGTACAGTGTGCGCATTAACATTTGAATACGCTGCATAATAAGCATGCTAATTATAGAAGAGAAGACTACTTGAAGAATAAAATGAGCTGTGATCATTAGAAGAGAAAGGGGCAGCAACTCGTGGCCTGGGCTGTTGCCTGACGGTATTCCAAAGGACGGGATGACCCTCGCCCCAAGGAAGAGAGAGTCATTGTGATTACAATAAATGAACCGACAGTGGTATATTGATAAGAGTCTTTTTGAAAATAAGCATATGCTACAGTTAAACATATTCAGATTTACTACTATTATGAATGTATCTCAAGACAGACAGAGAGAGGGAGAGAGGAGAAGAGAGAGAGAGAGAGATGAGAGGCTGAGGCAGGAGGATCACAAGTTCAATACCTACGCATGCTACAAAGTGAGCTTAAATCCAGTATGGGTAATTTTGTGAGACACGTCTCAAAATGAAAAGTAAAAAAGCGGCGGGGCGGTGGTAGCACACACCTTTAATCCCAGCACTTGGAAGGCAGAGGCAGGCGGATTTCTGAGTTTGAGGCCAGCCTGGTCTACAGAGTGAGTTCCAGGACAGTCAGGGCTATACAGAGAAACCCTGTCTCGAAAATCCAAAAAAAAAAAAAAAGAAGAAAAGTAAAAAAGCAACTAACTGAGAATGTAGGTCTGAGTATAGGAGAGGCCCTAAATCCAATCCCCATACACACATACACACAAGCACATACATGCATACACATGTGTGCATACGAAAACACATATATGCATACATGTGCATGGGCACGTGCATACATACACATGCACCCACACGCACACTCATGCATGCACACACACACAGATGTGTCATTTGGCTGTTTATTAATTTTTTAAAAAAGATTTACTTATTTTTATTTATATGAGTACACTGTAGCTGTCTACAGACACACTAGAAGAGGATATCAGACCCTACTCCACATGGTTGTGGGTCACCATGTTGTTGCTGGGAATTGAACTCAGGACCTCTGGAAGAGCAGTCAGTGCTCTTAACCACTGAGCCATCTCTCAGGCCCTGTTTATTAAACTTTTTAAGATTAATTATATTTTCATTTATGTATAGGCGTGTACCTGTGTATGTTATACACACAAGCATATATGTATCCAGAGGCCAGAAGAGGGCACAGAGTCTCCTGAAGCTGGAGATGGTGGTGAGCCATCTCTCTGCAGTCTTTCTTTGAACAATTTAAAATATAAACCGTTATTACATGGTTCACTTCAACTTTGTAGAGATGGCTACAAGATGCTTCATTGGAGGTGGCAAGTTAAGTTGGAGAACTTTCAGGTAGGACTCAGGGACATGAGAATCTTGGAATTGAGGTGGGAACCCAAGAACTGAAGCTGGGGCTGGGAAGATTGCTCAGCCAGTGAAGTGCGTGAGGGCATGAGTTTGATCCCTAGCACCACATAGAAAGTCTTGCTGACCTCAAGAACATTAAGCAGATAGAGTGGCCTCAGGTTGCCACTCTCTACTGTGTTGATGTCCTTTCCGCAGAATCCTCAGCCTATGACATGACATCACCCAGAGGGCTTGGATTTGGCTGCCTCCGTCTCTCGCCCTCAGCAGCTGTCCATTACTGTGGTGGTCTCTCGGCTCCCAGCTGGATGGAGAGGAACTAGTCCTTCCCTCGAGGTCCTACATCTGCATAGTATAGAGGGAAAACTGTAGACCTCCCCTTCCTTGCCTGATGTTCCAGGCTGTTCACACTTGTTGAAACCAGTTGTTAATAAAGTTTTTCTTCTCTTGAAAATAATAAATAGGGCTGGGCGGTGGTGGCGCACGCCTTTAATCCCAGCACTTGGGAGGCAGAGGCAGGCGGATTTCTGAGTTCAGGCCAGCCTGGTCTACAGAGTGACTTCCAAGATAGCCAGGGCTACACAGAGAAACTCTGTCTCGAAAAACCAAAAAAAAAAAAAAAAAAAAAAAAAAAGAAAAAAAAAAAAGAAAAAGAAAAAAATTTATAAATGATAAAAAATAAAAACAAACCAAGTTGTTACTCAGGAGTAACGATACCTAAGGTTGCTCATGCAGAAATGCAAGCACTCTTGCACAAGCTGGAACACACACCCCGCGCACACACACAGGCACACACACAAGCTGGAGCTGAGTGTCTTGAGTGATCTATATAGGCAGTACTCAAAATGTAGTCTGTACACTTCTTAGGGATCTTTTAGCAAAATAATTTTTATAGTAGTATCAAAGGAGCTGGGCGTGTAGCTCAGTGGTGGATGTTTGCCTGTTTGCACAAAGCTCTGGTTTCCATTTCTAGTTTATTTTAAGATTATTTTATTCTATATGTATATTTTCCCTGCATGTCTGCATGAATACCACTTGTGTACCTGGTGCTTGTGGAGGTCAGAAAAAGACATCAGATCCTCTGGTACTAGAATCATGGATAGTTGTGAGCCGCTCTCAACCAGTCTCTGAAAGACACAGTACAATGACAGAACTGACTCCCAACTGTTGTCCCATGATCTCGCATACCTGCTTTATCATGTACATTCCTGCATTTACATGTGTACACGCACATCATGCAGTACACATACACACACATAAAAATGATGATGATGATAAAAAATAATAGAAATTTAAAATTTAATCCACGATATTTTAATGTTGGCAACCAACTTCTGATATCTTTAATAAGTTTTGTTTATTTTCTTTCCTAGTTGTGTGTGTGTGTGTGTGTGTGTGTTTGTGCCACATGTTCTCAGTACCTTTGGAGAACATACCAGATCTCCTGAGGTTGGCGTTCCAGACAATTATGATCTGGTCAGTCTGGGTTCTGGAACATAACATAAGTGGGGTCCTTTGGAAGAGAAGGAAATGCTCTTCTCTCCACTGTGCCTTTCCTCCATCCTCTAAATTCAAATCTCATTAAACACTAGAAGGACCCTAGAAGACATGGTCCACAACTGTTCTGAAAACGAGCAGCTAGTAGCCATGGCCAGAGAGCACTGGTGTATTTTGACACCCTACAGAGTTTCAAACCTAGAATGAATACTTCCAGGAAGTACAGATTTCAGCTCTAGGGCTACAGGTAGCTTGGTAATTAAGAGGATTTACTGCTCCAGCAGGACCAAAGTTTGTTTCCCAGCATCCTTAGGTATGGGGTGGGGGTGAGCCTCACAGCCACCTGTAACTCCAGCCCAAGGGGGATCTGATGTCTTTGGCCTCTAAGGCTCCACCACGTATGTGCATATACACCTGGTTAAAATTAAACCTTTATTTGAAAAAAATTTTCCCGAACCATGTAGCGGGGATGTAGCTCAGCGGTAAGCCCTGTGCTTAACATGCAAGCAACTCTGGGTTCAATCCCCAGGGAATAAGGAAATTCAAGTCAACTTCAGGAACAGTTCATTTCCTAACGCTCTGAGTGATACAAAAATGAATGGAGTCTGTAGCTGCAGCACTTGGGAAGTGGAGGCGGGAGGGTCAAGGTTCAAGATCAGCCTGGGTTACATAGAGAGTTTAAGGCCAGTCTGAACTTCAGGAGACCCCTTGGCTTCATCTACGGGAGACCCGGAAGTTCAACCTCCAGCACCTGCAAGTAAATAGAGGAAAGGAGGAGGAAGAATGGGAGAAAGGAAAGAGTAATTGAAGAAAGGAAGGAGGAGGAATCTGAGGAGAGGCCTTGAAGTCTGAGCTGTGTGACCTTTGAGATACTATTCCTTGAGCTCACAGATACGAAGTGCTGTGTGTCCATCACCAGCAGCGGAGGCTCCACAACGTGGTTATCAGCAGCAGACAGCCCTGAAGTCGCACCCGTGTCCGCCTGAAATCGTCCCTGCCCACAGCTTATCACTTTCAAGTACTTACTGCACATCAGAGAAAAGGTGGCGTAAATATAGTCCTATCTATTATTGCCTTGCTGGCTCTTGTTTGAACCGTAAACTGCCATGGACAGACCATTTGTGGCTACTGACAAGATCTATGATGACCTCTGGTGACCAGGAATTACCACAAGATTCCAGCATGTCCCAGCGGGAAGAGTCTGGATGAGTTTGCTATTCTATCTGCTTTTACTGAAAGAGACCAAAGGGGAAGGACCCATCTAAGATACACACCACCCTGCACTGGATCTCAGTCCCCGTGCTCCTACGGTACTGCCTTACCCCTGAGACCCGAGGGTTAGCCCTTCTTCTGTTTACTGAACATCAATAATTTCCTACCATCCAGCTATCTCAAACGGGAGGAGTTATTGGCTAGTGGCAGCCTGCACGTGGTATCTAACCCTCAACATACCTTAGGGGCCAGAAAGATGGCTCAGCGTTGAAAAGTGCATAAGGCTCTGCTCACATAGAGGATCCAAACTTGATTTCCAGCACTACAACCTGGGGTTCCCAAATGCCTGGGGTTCTCAAGCTGCAGGGGATTTGATGCTCTCTTGAGCACTATGAGCATCTGCAATCACAAGCGTGTACACACTCACAGACACACACTTAAGTCTTATCTCTTAAAAGGGGGTGAGAAAAAAAAAAGGGGGGTGAGTAGGGCACTGCTCTGAGACTTTGATGTCTGAAAATGTCTTTATCCTGTCCTTACTCTGGAATGAGAATCTCAGTATAAATTCACTGTATAAATTCTAAGGCAAAGAGCAATGTAAGTCTCAAATCTGGGACAAATGGCTACCCTAGTGCTGACTGGTGGCACACTTCACCCCTTACCCTCAGTTTCTCCAGCCCAGGGTCTCAGCTGCTCCCCCCTGCCCCCCTTGCCCTTCCCTATATAAATCCAGAATTATGATTATCGGGCCCTTTTACCCTACCCTTAACTCTCTTGGCTCTCCTTCTCTTCAC